>CM031610.1:12891385-12908885 GCA_018398815.1 Conus ventricosus
TGGGAAAGGGGTTTAGGGTTTTGTGACACTAAAGTGTGATTATAAACGCAAAGAGGTTGGCGACAACAAAAAGTTTCCTAAACTAGAACAGCTGCGCAATCTAGAAGCAATATAATGTTGGTCAGTATGATATATAAATAGTTCGAAAACCTGACCTCAAATGGCACTTAGAACCATATTAGAATGGGACATAAAATTTGAATTCATAAGCCCATTTACATATTTTAGCCGTCAAAAGTTTCAGAAAAGCATTCAACTCTGGCCTTTACATGTAAGTCTTATGCCAGATGACAATAGTCGGAAAGAGATTGAAATAAAACGTATGGGAAAAACAGTACATCCTCCACAGAAGAGAAGCGGTTTTAAAAAGATGCTTCTACAAAATTACAGTTCATGCCGCAAATGAAATTAGGGACGCGTTCACAATAATATTTGAAATTTCTGTCTTAAAAGATAAGGAGAGGGATGGGGTTGTGGGCGTTAGTGGACGTCCTTTTTAAAGGAATTCTAATTAGCTGGCAAAACTTAGACGTTGACAGTCTTAAAGTTACTGTTGTCATTCTTCACAATGGTGAGGATATTAAGGTCATAACAACAAGCAACAAAATCAATATTAGTCTAAATAAAAAACAATCTTACAGCACTGAATTGGATTAATCTTACACATTTAGGCCTTATAGGATTTTATTATACTGAACAAGTTTTGACAGAGAGCATGATAAAAACAATAACTGGATTAGATTAAATTCTAGTATAAAACTATGGAGCAGTTAAACTTTATGACAAAAACCCCTCATTGTTCATTGATTTGTGGGCAGACTGGTGTGGAAAAAAAATTTATTTATCCTCGCCCTGTTACAAACATTTTTATCGTTATAATTTTAATCATATTGTGGTTTTCTGTCCAACACTTAAATGGAACAAAGCATATCATAATAGAAGGTTTATATGGACAGATGATGACATATATTTAGTTGATCCCAGCAATAAACGAGTGAGTGTTTAGAACAGTTTTATAGACTGTTTGGGGGAACGCAGACACTATTTATTATAGATGACTGCTCGCAGAAAGAGACATAGTTAAAAGAGAAACACTTTGTCAAAACTAGCTTTCAGTGGAAGGCATGCTGGGATAAGTGTGTGGATTTTATGCCAGAAATTATAACTCGGTTTTAAAAGACTTTAGAGAACAGTTTTAAAGACTGTAGTTTTATTTCACATGAAGACAAAGACTCATTTGAAGAATGTTTGCGCGAAAATGATGTTATTGAAAACGATCAGGAAAAACACAGGATTAAGCAAAAACTGAAATCTGAAAACTTTAGTAAATTAGTATTGAAAACGGATAACCCTATACAGTATATTTTTTTGTAGGGTCGTTATTTTTTGGTTACTTGTCAGAGAACAGGAATAGGCGGCTTTTAGGCCACTTTCGCCCAAAAACTCGGTGGTGAAGCAAGTGAGCCAGGATTGGTAAAATACTGTTCTCTCCAGTTACGCGATGCACTTCAGAAATAAGACTCAGCAACATGTCCAGTTACGCGATGCACTTCAGTAATAAGACTCGGCCACATGTCCAGTTACGCGATGCACTTCAGTATAAGACTCGCAACATGTCCAGTTACGCGATGCACTTCAGTACACAAAGAATCAGCAACATGTCCAGTTACGCGATGCACTTCAGTAATAAGACTCGGCAAACATGTCCAGTTACGCGATTTCACTTCAGTAATAAGACTCGGCAACATGTCCAGTTACGCGATGCACTTCAGTAATAAAACTCGGCCACATGTCCAGTTACGCGATTTCACTTCAGTAATAAGACTCGGCAACATGTCCAGTTACGCGATGCACTTCAGTAATAAGACTCAGCAACATGTCCAGTCGCGATGCACTTCAGTAATAAAACTCGCCAATGTCCATTACGCGATGCACTTCAGTATAAGACTCGGCAACATGCCAGTTACGCGATGCACTTTAGTACACAAAGATCAGCAACTGTCCATACGCGATGCACTTCAGTAATAAGACTCGGCCACATGTCCAGTTACACGATGCACTTCAGTAATAAGACTCGGCAACATGTCCAGTTACGCGATGCACTTCAGAAATAAGACTCAGCAACATGTCCAGTTACGCGATGCACTTCAGTAATAAGACTCGGCCACATGTCCCGTTACGCGATGCACTTCAGTAATAAGACTCGGCAACATGTCCAGTTACGCGATGCACTTCAGTACACAAAGAATCAGCAACATGTCCAGTTACGCGATGCACTTCAGTAATAAGACTCGGCAACATGTCCAGTTACGCGATGCACTTCAGTAATAAGACTCGGCAACATGTCCAGTTACGCGATGCACTTCAGTAATAAGACTCGGCCACATGTCCAGTTACGCGATGCACTTCAGTAATAAGACTCGGCAACATGTCCAGTTACGCGATGCACTTCAGTAATAAGACTCAGCAACATGTCCAGTTACGCGATGCACTTCAGTAATAAGACTCGGCCACATGTCCAGTTACGCGATGCACTTCAGTAATAAGACTCGGCAACATGCCCAGTTACGCGATGCACTTCAGTACACAAAGATTCAGCAACATGTCCAGTTACGCGATGCACTTCAGTAATAAGACTCGGCCACATGTCCAGTTACACGATGCACTTCAGTAATAAGACTCGGCAACATGTCCAGTTACGCGATGCACTTCAGTACACAAAGATTCAGCAACATGTCCAGTTACGCGATGCACTTCAGTAATAAGACTCGGCCACATGTCCAGTTACGCGATGCACTTCAGTAATAGGACTCGGCAACATGCCCAGTTACGCGATGCACAAAGACTCGCGGGCCACAGCACACAGAGGTGAAACTGGCAGCCAGACATTTCTGGACTATTCCAGATGAACTCAGCGCTGCAGACAATACCTTGCTGTGGAAGGACAGTTTTGCTGTCCCTCATTCCATGCGTGGTGAAATTCTGGAAAGAATCCATGATGGACATCTTGGCATTAGCAAGTGCAGAGAAAAGGCAAAAACAGGGAGTGATGGCCACAGTGTCCAGGACGGGGGAAATCGTGATGGTATTGCTTAAGTGCACTAAGTTGATGTATTATTAGTCAGGCTTACACACCAAGGTTATCTCTGCACTCATACACGCATATGCACACTCATGCGCGCACCAAACATTCACCTCTCTGGGAATGGGATGTCACGCATTCGTTTCTTTCGTAACACGACCGAGCACAAGAAATACAATATATATGCTACTTATAATCAAACATGAAAAATCGAATTACACAAAATGAACAAATCAACACATAAAAGATCAATACTTCCTAATCCCGGGTTATAATAAAAATGACTTCTTACCTGGCCAGGTTTTCACACACACAACCACGCTTTCACACCACACCACAGTTCTTGAAAAAGTCTCTTCACGTCTTCTTCAACACTGCTTGATGGTGATGCCCTTGGTTGACTGGTTCCAGGCTTCAGGACTGGGTCTTCGTGGTCGTCTCTGGGATCTCGATGTAAAACTCTTCTTCTTCGTCTCCTTCACCCACCTCTGGGTTCAAATTCAGTTTGTCTGTCTTCACCCACCTCTGGCCTTCAAACTCAGTTTTCTTCTCTTCCAGCTTGTCTTCAACCCTAAGACTTAGCTGTCTCTTCTATCTCCCAGACCACGTTTCTCTCGACCCTGTGTCCTGCCCACCTCCTCTCTTCTCTCTCTCCTCTGCCCTCTCTCTCTCTCTCTCTCTCTCTCTCTCTCTCTCTCTCTCTCTCTCTCTCGTGGTGTTCTTTTTCCTGCACGTTGTTCTCCCTCAGTTTATATAGGGATGGAAACAAAGGATTCCCCTTCGGGCCATGCCTTTGTCCATGCTGCTTCTCAAACCCCTAGTTCACAAGTACCCTGAATTCTCCATTCGCTACATTCTTCCACACATCAGCATTTACACACATCCCTACCTAATTGATTAGCAAACACTTGGCACCAGATGGACATCGAAATTTCCCGCCGACTTCGGTGGTCACTTAACACAGTAATTATCTTAAAGAGGGCTACGACAACGTCCACGCGCATTCAACCAGCCTGACAATAGAACCAACACAGTGCCCCACGGCAATACCATCTGAACGAGTCCAAGACTCCTGCTCTTCAAAGACTGTTCACAAAGCAACCTCAGCTGACTGAGTAATGTAGCGCCCACATGACGCTCCGAGGTCCTAGTGGTTAAGTCCCTCCCCCCTTTCACTACCTGGTTAATGGGTCTATTACCTAGTTGTATACTACGTACAATGTCCCTTTGCCTCTAAGCGTTTAATGCCTTTTGTGAGAGGTTTAACGCCCTTGACATACAGATATACAAGGGCTTCCAAAACCAAGTGTCAGATTGGAAACATTGTTTAGAGAAACAACCATCTCAGCCGAAAGAACCACTCCCTGTGTGACTCCACTGCAAGAACGAGCTTTTGAAAGAGTCGCTGTAGACCTGTGTGAAATGAAGGGCAAACGGTGCGCGGTCTGTGTCGACGACGACTCGAGGTGGATCGACCTTGCACCAGTTGCACAAAATGCCATCATCAGCTGTCATCAACAAGTCAGAGGACAACGTGGCCATGCATGGCATTCCAGAAAATGTATTTTCCGACACTGGACCTCAGTTTACGTCACCCGAGTTCAAGCAGCTCTCTGGAGAGTGGAACTTCAAACACGTGACATCAGGTCCACAGTCTCCACAATCCGATGGAGAATCACAACGTGCTGTGAGAACAGCAAAAGAGATCACGAGGCAGAAAGATACCCAGCTTGCTCTTCTTACATGCCACTCGTTTACCTGCCCTTGGTGTTAGCCCAGCGGAGCCAGCGTGTGGAAAGAGGCTCAGAACAACTTTCCCCGTTTGTCTCGCTATAAGGCTGGCCTTACTGGGGACCAGCCAACTGGTGGGACGATTTGTATTCTACATACAACTCTATGAAGCCGCCTCTGTCTGTCTGTCTGTCTCTCTCCCCCCCTCCCTCCTCTCTCTCTCTCTCTCTCTCTCTCTCTCTCTCTCTCTCTCTCTCTCTCTCTCTCTCTCTCTCTCTCCTCTCTCTCATTGGGAAAACCTAAATGAAAAGACAATTAATCAAGTATTAAGTCTTGTTTTTTATTTATGTTGTTCTTTTTGCATAAGCAGCACATTATCAGTGTGAGAGTGCCAGTACACCACACATTAGAACATTAACAAACCCAGACATTTTGTATCAAACGCCAAAACACTAAGATCAGCAAGACTATGTCCATTTGTAAGAGAACATACAGACTATGTATGGTGTGTAAGGGATTGGTTGGCGAGAAAAAAAATAGAAAAGAAAAAAAGAGCTAGTATTGGAAATTGCTTTTTTTTTCTTCTCCAGATGACGAGGACAGTGTGAAGCACCAACAAATGAAGAGGTGGATTTCGGCCTTAGGAAGAATAAGAAAGATCACCGCCTTAGGTGCTCCACTGATCCGATAACTGATGCACACAAAAAAAAAAAAAAAAAAAAAAAAAACATTCTGAAGCAGTGCGTCAGCGTGAGCGGATCTACGAACAGTCAACAAAGAAAAACTTCGACAAGGAAAATATTCCCATCTGCCCGTGCTTCACCCAGGAGATCCTGTCGTGATGAAGGGAGAGGCAATAGGCTGGCTGGAAGAATCCAGGAGAAAACTTCCATTCTTCCATTGTCAAGACTTGCGGCACAATTGACGACGACTCCGACCCCGACACAGCCGGTGAAGCTGATCAGGAAACCACTGGTGCTTCTCGATCATCCGAGGAACCAGACAGCTGTGCAGCGGAGCCAGTGCCCACTCTTGCTACTTCTTGACAGCCGCCAGAGACATCATCTGTCTCAGGTTCTGCTGTGCAAAACACATCTGGGAAAAACCAGCAGATGGTCAGCCGTTATGTATGTCAGCAGGTCAGGTCGATGTGTGGTGAAACCAGTCACACTTCAGTGATCGTCTTTGTGGTGTAAAACATGTGGCGTGTAGACAGTTGGTGTCACGTGTGTGTGTGTGTGTGTGTGTGTGTGTGTGTGTTGTGTGTGTGTGTGTGTGTGTGTGTGTGCGCGCGCGCGCGCACGCGCGCCGCGCCTGTGTGTGTGTGCGCGCGCGCCTGTGTGTGTGCGTGCGTGCGCCTCTGTGTGTGTGTGTGTGTGGTGTGTGTGTGTGTGTGTGTGTGTGTGTGTGTGTGTGTGTGGTCGTGCGTGCGTGCGTGCGTGCGTGAATTCTTTTCGCATCGAGTTATTCTTGAAGTGCAAGTTGAAATTGGGTTAATTCCGAATTCTTGGTTTCAAGTTTTGGTTTTACTTTGGATTGTGAGACCATTGTATTACTTTTTTTTTTTCATGTGTACAAATCCCTACAATCAGATACGTATTTCGCATTGTCTATTGTTTGGTCTCCTAGGAGCACACTGAAAAACTCTGCTGTGTCTCCGAAGTTATGATGGAAATTCCAGGCACAGAGAAAACGCTGTGGCATAAATAAAAAAAACATTTCTGTGAAATCTCAACGGTGCAAACACTGTTCTTAATTAAAGGGGAAGGTGTTGTGTGATTGGACTTCATGTTAGTTTCGCCGTGTCTGCTTTGGAGTTACTGTTCTTACCTGGATCGTTGTTGGTTACCGGGACGACGTGCGTGTCACGTGACAACGAACCAACGTCTGCGAAATCAGCTGTTCAAGGCTCGTTAGACGCTAGAACACCTCGCTTCAGCCCACCGCCTGCATCAGCAACACGAATCCGTATTTTCCATTCCCTATCCCCCCCCCCCTCCCCTCCCTCCCCGCCAGCGCCCCTCTCCTCATCCACTTTCCTCCTTTTTTTTATATATTTCTCGTACTTGGTCGAGTGCATCTTCAGTTCCTGAATTCTTTCTTCCAGTTCAGGGTCAGTTTCATCAAGGAGGCGTCACTGCGTGCGGACTAGTCCATATATGCTACACCACATCCGCTAAGTTTCGAGACCACACTGCGCTTGATTTTACGCTGATGGTTAAATGAATTAACAACTAAGATGAGAGAATTGAAGAAGAGGGTCTCGTGGCTATGATTTAGCAGATGTCTGACCTACAGCATTAGCCCGAAAGCGCTGGTTAGACCCCGAGTGCCTGCCTAACATTGGTCGTTTTTTGTTGTTGGTTTTTTTTTTTTTTTTTGCTTTTTTTTTTTTTTGCTTTTTTTTTTTTTTTTGCTTTTTTTTTGTATGTGTGTATTGTGAGTGCACACAAGAGTGTGTATGGATGTGTGGGCACGGGCCCATGTGTGTGCGCGAGCCCATGTGTGTGCGCGAGCGCATGTGTGTGTGTGTGTGTGTGTGTGTGTGTGTGTGGTGTGTGTGTGTGTGTGTGTGTGTGTGTGTGTGCGCGCGCGCGCGCGCGCACGCCCATGCGTGTATGCGCGCTTGTGTGTGTGTATGCATGCGCGCACGTGTGTGTGTGTGTGTGTGTGTGTGTATATGTAGGTAATGTGTTGGTTTGTGTGAGCATACATCTCTCTCTCTCTCTCTCTCTCTCTCTCTCTCTCTCTCTCTCTCTCTCTCTCTCTCTCTCTCTCTCCTCATACAATGGTGATAATGGTACATCCAGTGTTAGATAGGTACCCAAGGTCTGACCAGCGCGTTGGTCGAGTCGGACATCTGCTAAGTCGCAGCCACGAGACGCTCTTCTTAAATTCTCTCATCTTGATCATTAATTCATTTGCCCATGGCTTTTAATCGTGCGCGGTCTTTCTCAAACCTAAGCGGATGTGATGAAGCGCGTATGGATTAGTCCGCACGCGGTGACACCTCCTTGATGAAACTCACTCTCTCTCTCTCTCTCTCTCTCTCTCTCTCTCTCTCTCTCTCTCCACTGATTCAGTACGCTTCATATTGTTGGTACTCTTTGAATGAATGTTTTCGAAGAACACAGCTCCTCGTTTTATTCTGGGTTTTTCCCCCAACCGTTCCTAGTTTCACCTTACCAGTTAGCGTCTTTCTGGGATTAAAAGCTGAATGAAAACATGCATCCACTTCGCTGTAAGCTTTGGAAAGAAATTCATCATGCTCATCTCCTTTCAATGATTCAATGTTTCATCATCCTGAATGTTTTAAGCTTTGTCAGTATGCCAATTTCCTTGCTTGAAAAAAAGTGTACAACTGAAACATTGCTTCTTCATCGGCGTTCGGAAACTGTACTGTCAACGTCCACATCACAAGACTCTCATCCCGTTTTAATTTTTTTTTTTAAATGAACGAATGTGACGTCACCCGTCTGGACAATGAAATTTCAGATCTCACCAGAGGTTAGCTACAAATGTCCCGACGTCCTCACAGGATGTCCAGATCACTGATCAGCCATAATGATTTCCTGTCCTCGGTGTTGGCTACACACCACCGTTGAAATCGAGCACACCTCCACTAACAAGCAAAAAAATCCAGCGGCTGTTATCACAAAGAAGTTTACAGGTTTCGGCAAATGATGTAGCCCGACATATAACAAACTGTTATATGGTTGTATTTGTACCTTTGAATAAACGTGACAGACATAAAAATCATAATTATAATAATTTTAGTTCCTGATTCAGTTCCTTTCTCTTCAAGATCCGCTTCTTCTTCAACACAATGTAGAAAAATGCCTCTAAGGCTTTAGTTTAAAGTTCAACAATAAAGAAATCGAATTTTCTTCTGTCATCCCTTTTCCTGTAGCGCCAAAAAATGGTCAAATCCTCTCAACAGTCGGAAGATCCGACGGAACGTTTACTCTCCTTTTCGTGATCCGTTTTTGAGATTCCCGAGGTACCACATACTCTTTGACCTCATATCACATCACCAAAGATCAGTCATTTGATTTACAAACAAACTTGCCAAGACTGAAATTCTAGCCGCGAACTCAACACGGACAAAAGACAGGGCATGGAAATCAAAACTGGAAGTCAAGATCGCGAAAAATCACAGCATGAAACGCCACAGAACGCATGACGTGTTTACAAGATGAACGATTTGAAGATCCAAAGCATGCCATGGAACGTCATCACAGCCCGAGGCCGTTTCACAGAACTGTGATAACCGCTTCCTTTTCGTCCAGGCCCGAGAGATACAGTTACCGTTTTGGTCGAGACAAAAATAGTAAACAAGTCTCCGAGATGTATCCATGAAATGGATGAAACCAGACGGCGTCGTTCCAGGCTACCCCATCTGAGGTCAAAGCGCACTTGATTCGAGCGTGGTCAAAAAATCCCCACAAACGCTTTCCTGTAAGAGCCCTCGAACCCAGGGGCTTCCGGCCCCAAACCCTTGAAGCTAACCGCCGCACCATGATGGCTAGTCAAGATTTACCGACGTCGTCTGCTTTCCTTCACTCCCACTGGTTGCCGTCAAGGCAGAAGTGGGCACGTCTCTATGTTTAAGGACTGTGTAGATCCCATCATACCTGAACCCCCTTCTCTGGACATACACGTCGTCATCTCCGTTCTTCTGCCGACACATGAAGCTACAGGTTCCCTTCTCGTAGAACAATCCTGTGGTCCCACGCTCGTTCTCTTTGCAGGCTCCATTCGCCTCACAGAAACTCAAAACGTTTGCGCGCTCTCTCTCTCTCTCTCTCTCTCTCTCTCTCTCTCTCTCTCTAACCACACACCACACACACACACACACTCTCTCTCTCTCTCTCTCTCTCTCTCTCTCTCTCTCTCTCTCTCTCTCTCTCTCTCTCTCTCTCTCTCTCTCTCTCTCTCTCTCTCTCTCTCTCTTTCTGCCCCAAAGCGTTCTAGCCCTCTACCATTTTGTTTTCATTTGTTCATTCTACTTCTCTTTGACAGTCATACGTGTGTGTGTGCGTGTGGTGTGTGTGTGTGTGTGTTGCGTGCTTCAAATAAGCGCTTGGAGGTTTTGTTCAGAATGGAAGATCGTCAAATATTCGTTGTTGTGAAAAGTAAATGAACGCAAAGATACGAATATTTCAAAGGCTTTCGAATGAAACCTGATCACCTCTCCTCCCCCCACCATTTCCCTAACCCTTCTCTCCTTTCCCCTCACTCCATTCCTTCTTCAAGTGAGCATTCATCAATCCAATATTGAAAAAGAATAGTTGTTCTGAAAGAAAAAAGAAAGACGACGATTCAAAGAGAAGAGTAAGAGTCGGTGGAAATGAGAAAAGAGAAATGTTCACGAATTCTAAAAAGCAGTGCCACAAGGGGCATGAGGAGGAGGAGGGGGGGGGGGGGTGCGTCCACTTTTTCCATGACTAAAATGTCTACAGAGAGAGGGAACATCTTATGTGATGATCCGTCAGCTTAGGAAGTCGGAAAAGAAGGCAAAATTGAAGTCCTCGATTTTTATCACGTGAATTTTGATACAAAACATTATGCCAGCGTGCATAGACACACACACGCACGCACGCACGCACGCGCGCGCGCACACATATACACACGCGCGCGCGCACGCGCACACAACACACACACACACATCTCTGTTCCCATCTCTTCGTCCCTCGTCTCCATCCCACCCCCACCTACTTGCCATCTTCCCTCCACTTCCCATTTCCCCTCCTCCACCCCCACCTCCCCACATATACACTCCTCCCCACCTTCCCCACCCATACACACATACGTGCACAAGACAAACAGACTATCTTTCGATGTTTTTAGTTTACTTTGCAGTCTCACGACTGTCCTTTACGCATGACTAAAACGATCTGTTGGTTAAGAAACGTACACGCTTGGGCGTACACCCGTAACTTGCAAGATTGTTCGCTCACAAACCTGTATGGAGCGATAGGTATTAAAGCAATTTTTTTTAAAAGCTAAAAGAAGACGTTGCTAGAAAAACCCGACATTTGTAGATTCTAGAAATGAGTCATAAAATACAAGCAACCACCTCAACACGTTATGCAATCAGATCGTATCCTCACGTTCGCGCTTCAATTTCCTCTGTGGGCCCTTCCGGCCCATGCGCATGTAGTCAACCAGCTTCTTGACGATCTGGGGGTCAGTATCAGAAGGCAGGAGGTCCAGTGGAGTCTTGCCCTCACGGTTCACCTTGTTGAAGTTAGCCCCGTTCTTGTGAAGCATGTCCAAAATCCCCAGAATACCGTCCACGTTAACATCAGGGCAGTCTACGAGTTGCACGGGTGAGGCAGCTGGGGCGTCTTTGCCTGATTTGGGGGCCTCTTTCTCGTTTTCATTGACCTGCTTTGAACCGTCTTCCCCTGGTTTGTTGGATTCTGTTGAGCCACCTTCTGTGCTTGGGTCAGACTGCACTGAATCAGCTTCCCGCTCTTTGCTGACTGGCTCAGAGTGGTCTTCAGGACCTGCAGCCATCTGTTCCGAGCTGTCCGTGTTCGAGGCCCGCGCTGCGCTTTGCTCTCTCTCTCTCTCTCTCTCTCTCCTCTCTCTCTCTCTCTCTCTCTCTCTCTCTCCACACACACATACACTATGCGGATCAGAAACACGCCACTGCTCATTGCGAGCATGTTCATTTATTTGCTCTTAAACAGTATTTAGGTGTCGACCTCCGTACTCCCTATGACCTTGTATATCACAGACAAGGAGGTTATACTTAATCTGTGTAGTATATGGTGAAACAAACAGATTTCCCACGTATGTGAATGCAGCGGTGAACTGCCTTCGTTGTTGGTTGAAGCTGTTACATATGGACGAACATAGGTTACCTAATATAGCGCATAACATGTATGGTTTAGATGCTAGGGGAAAGAAAAACTGGGTATCAAATGTGCGTGTTTGTTTGTAAAGCAATGGTTTTGGTGACGTGTGATTAAATCAAGGTGTGGGGAATGAAATTTACTTTATAGCAATGTTTCGTCAGCGTTTGACTGACTGTAAATGGCAAATCTGGAATGACCACATTTACACTAGTGAAAGATTTAGTTTGTATAGAACGTTTGGTAATTATCATGACGTAAAGCAATATTTGAAAGCAAATATGGACCGAAACCTGAAATATATAATGACTAGGTTTAGACTGGGCATATCCGATTTAAATATACATCGGTTTAGATATAAATCTTGTGACGAGTACGATCTGATGTGTCCAAGATGCCACATTTCCAAAGAAGATGAAATACACTTCGTTCTTGTTGTCAAAGGTTGAACGAAATCAGAGAAAATTTTCTGGAGCCTAAATAGCATCGAGAATCTTGTTTATTTAAACTTAGTTTACTCATGGTATGCATTAAACCTGACGTCATACGCAATTTCTCGGTTTTGTACAATATGAAGAAAAAGCTACTTCATAGTTTTGCATGATGTGCCTATCATAGCCGTAGTTACAGTCCTCATTTTGTAAGGCATGAAGAAGTGTTATACAATAGCTGTACATCTTTACGTTTACCCCTTCATGAGGGGGTGAGGCCTATATGAATAAACAATCATTCATTCAATCATTCATCCCCCCTCCACACACACTCCTCTGACTCAAAACTCTCCCTCATACACACACAACACACACACACACACACACACACACACATTCCTTAACTCCCTCCCTGCTTAACTCCCACCTTTCCTCTCTCCCCGTCACGAACTCCCCCACCCCTTCCCCTCCACACACTCTCCGCTGCCCCCATACCCTCCACTTCAGCTCCCAATCTACTCATCCCCACACACACTCCTCTGACCCAAAACTCTCTCTCTCATACACACACACACACACACACACACACACACACACACACACACACACAGAGTGCATCTTTACTTTGCATACAGTCTTGTTTTCTCTAATCATGTATTCAGAAAAAAAAAAAAAGAAACAATAAAAGAAACATACATAAGTGCACGTGTTGACGCACCGGTTCGGAGCAATGGGGATTAAAACACACAAAAACAGTTAAAAGAATGGTAACGGAGAAAGCGTGGCTAGGTAAAGCCCACGTTAGCAATAAGAACGACTCTAAAATCAGTCAGCAAAAGGGCAGCATGGTTGTATAGATTCACGTGTGATAACTCAGGAAATCTACTGCAACATGACGTGAACTGTGTGCAGGCGGCTCCTCTTCCCTACATTTCATTCTCCCTTACTCTCCGGCCGCATGATGCCAAGAAGCTTCGTGACGACCTGGGGGGCAGTATCAGAAGGCAGGAGGTCCAGTGGAGTCTTGCCCTCACGGTTCACCTGGTAGAAGTTAGCCCCGTTCTTGTGAAGCATGTCCAGAATCCCCAGAATGCCGTCCACGTTAACATCAGGGCAGTCTATGAGTTGCATGGGTGAGGCAGCTGCTGGGGCGTCTTTGCCCGATTTGGGGCCTCTTTCTTGTTTTCATTGACCTGCTTTGAACCGTCTTCCCCTGGTTTGTTGGATTCTGTTGAGCCACCTTCTGTGCTTGGGTCAGACTGCACTGAATCAGCTTCCCGCTCTTTGCTGACTGGCTCAGAGTGGTCTTCAGGACCTGCAGCCATCTGTTCTGAGCTGTCCGTGTTCGAGGCCCGCGCTTTGCTCGTCTCCTGAGGGGGTCCTCTTGGCTCGGCCAGCACGGCTCTGGCTCTCCCAGTGGCGGCGTCACTTTGCCGATTTCTGTGAAGGGATGGAGAGACGGTAAGTGGCGAAGTGGACAGGTGTGCCGCTGATGAGGAGATCATGGTTTGCGTACATCTGACACACTTCATGCAGCCCCGCCCTCGGGGCTCGTCACAGTTCATCAGGAAGTTCAGCACGCTTTTCCGCTTGTCACCTAACTGACGATCACTGTACCGCCACACAGCGAAGTGAAGGGCACTGGGCCCGTTCTGTACTGACAGCGGGCTTCTCTCTGAAGGCGGTTTCCCGTTTCGGGACAGCTCTGTGTGGTGAGCTACTACACATGTGCGCATGAAGATAATATCTTCGCAGCAGATGGGCAGGTAAATGGATACGTCGGTCTGCCTGACACGGCCATCATGATGAACTAGTCTGCAGAGCAGCTGCACCGTGTCCTGGACAGGCTTCTGGTGGAGGTGAAAGGTGCTCTGCTGAACTGCTTTCCGGAACACTGTGGTCATCGTTTCCTTGTCTTCCACGTAAGTATTAGTCTTTATGTAATCCACCAATTCTCTCACCATTTCTCGACTCTGCGCGAGGACAGCTACCACGAGAGCTGTATGATCCTCACTGTCCTTGGCTGCAATCAGACGGCGGACACCCTCCACCCAGTCAAATCCTGCCACCACGTCCAGCATCTTCACCGCGATCCTAGTGCGGCCGAGAGCAGCGGCAATGTGCAGCAGGTGGCCTCTGTAGCGCTTCAGGCAAGCTTCCAGGAAGTCGTCGTCTGTCACACCGCGATTGGGGTTTTGGGCCACGGGTCTTAGACTGCAAGGCGTCACCAGCACGTTCGTGAGGATTCGACTCATGTGAGGATCGTAGTCCGGACCTAGACGCGGGAAACGCTGCTTTCGCAGCAGCAGCTTCTTGAGCCTGTCCCTGGATGCAGGGGTCTGCCCTCCGTCGGGTAGACGTCCATGCAGAACACTTTCATGTCGTTGGCAATGATGGCCCGCAGGATTCTGTGGACATGCAGACACCGGGAAAGGGGACAGGAAAGAGTGAAGATTTACCAACAGCTGCTTGGGAGCGTGGGGTAAGGGTGGGGGTGGGGTTGTATGGATCATAGCCTATATTCCGAACTTCAGTCCTAGCACCTATTTCAAAGATAGCTAGATCTTTTCATCCTCGTTCAAAGATTTTTTTGGTGTATTGTGTGTGAAATATTTCATTGCAATAGATTGTGGTTTGTTCTTTCGCTGCAATTTTGC
Organism: Conus ventricosus; assembly: GCA_018398815.1. NCBI lineage: Eukaryota > Metazoa > Mollusca > Gastropoda > Neogastropoda > Conidae > Conus > Conus ventricosus. Next base: position 12,906,150 of record CM031610.1, read on the forward strand.
TACATCTCTGTTTCAATGCCTTTGATTGTGACAAAAACATAGAATTGTTAGATGGTCGCTGAAAGAACTCCAAACAGTTGTTTTAACGATTTCGAAAGAAAGAGTTTCTGAACACGCTAGAACACTCTGATTTGAAGTAAATACGTATCAAATTTTAATTAAAGACTGAGAACAAGGTGTAGAGGATACGAGAAAATCAAATGAGTGTACACACCAGCAAAACCGTCACACAGAGCCATGAAGTACACAGGTCATTGTTTATGCATCTCAAGTCGACAGAGTCTACATAGGGCTATAAACTATATTCAGTGGATTCCACGTTGTTTTTCATCGTACATAAACACAAACTAAATGCGAGCATGCATTTTGGCAAATCGAAAGAGCATCTTAAATATCTGAATTTCACCGTCGCTGGAGGTTATGAAGGACATCACTGAAATCTTGAACCAAATCAAGATAAAATTTCAAAATGGAGTGACTGAAGGCGGCGAACGAAGCAAGATCAGGAATAGAGTTTTAGAACTTACCGCCAATGACATTGACAAACAAAGCACAAGACAAGACACGATGCATTTCAACCACTTGGGTCTTCATCAGGCGAAAAAATAAATCACATTTAACATGTGGGACAGTACAAACTACGAAAAACAAAAAAGGGGGATGAAAAAATGACTTATCTGTAATTCTCATGAAGGCGGAAATGACATGAGGCCAGGGGATTATGGGAGAGGAAACAGAGGGGGGGGGGGGGGTTGCGTCAGGGAGGTGGTGTGTGTGTGATATGATAGGGTTGTGTGTCTAGTTTATTAGGATGGTATGATATCTTTGTGATGGTTGTGGTAATGGTGGATAGATAATGATGGGGGAAAAAAAAAAAAAAAAAAAAAAAAAAAAAAAAGGAGAGAAGAAAGGTGTGTGTGTGGGGGGGGATTTAAGGGGAAGGATCAAAACAAAATTAAGATTAGACAGATGGAGGGTTGCTGTAACTACTGTATGAAGTGAGTGAAGAGGATGTGGTGGTGGTGTATGTAAGTGTGTGTGTATGTGTGTGTGTTGGTAGGGGATATTGCCAACTGATGTGGAAGAGGTGGGTATGTGTGTTTGGTTATTGTTGGATATTGATGCCTTGGGGGTGTAGTGTGCCCAGTTTGGAAATGAGATGGGATTCTTGAGTTGTGCGTTCAAAGCTGTCACTCTGTGACTGCCAGAGTGCCATAACTTTGACATGGTCGATGTTGTGTTGGGTGTGGTTGAAGTGTAGGGCGACGGGTTTGGGTCGGTGGTGGCGGATATCAGCCAGATGTTCAGCGATGCGTGTTTCAAGTGTGCGTGACGTTTCCCCTATGTAGATCTTGCCACACAGCTGGCAGTGGATGGCATATATAATGTTGCGGCTCTGACATGAAAATGTGCGTTTGACTGTGAAGGAGTTTTTGGGGCCCTGTAAGATGGTGTCTGGTTTGGTGAGGGGGCAGATTTTGCAGTTGAGTTTGGAGCAGGGGTGAGTACCTGGTGGTGTAGCTGTGGTTCTGTTCAAACTGGATCGCACGAGGAGGTCTTTGAGGTTTTTGTCACGTTTGAATGTGATCATGGGTTTGGTATGGAAGGCGGGTTTGTGGTTATGTATAATGTGCCAATTGGATTTGAGGATCCTACAGATGGGGAGGGTGTGCGGGTGGTAGAGGAGGTAGGCTGTGGGTCTGTCTGTCTTGGTTGGATGCTGGGTGTCCAGAGCAGATGTTCTGGATACAGAACATCTGCTCTGGACACCCAGCATCCAACCAAGACAGACAGACCCACAGCCTACCTCCTCTACCACCCGCACACCCTCCCCATCTGTAGGATCCTCAAATCCAATTGGCACATTATACATAACCACAAACCCGCCTTCCATACCAAACCCATGATCACATTCAAACGTGACAAAAACCTCAAAGACCTCCTCGTGCGATCCAGTTTGAACAGAACCACAGCTACACCACCAGGTACTCACCCCTGCTCCAAACCCAACTGCAAAATCTGCCCCCTCACCAAACCAGACACCATCTTACAGGGCCCCAAAAACTCCTTCACAGTCAAACGCACATTTTCATGTCAGAGCCGCAACATTATATATGCCATCCACTGCCAGCTGTGTGGCAAGATCTACATAGGGGAAACGTCACGCACACTTGAAACACGCATCGCTGAACATCTGGCTGATATCCGCCACCACCGACCCAAACCCGTCGCCCTACACTTCAACCACACCCAACACAACATCGACCATGTCAAAGTTATGGCACTCTGGCAGTCACAGAGTGACAGCTTTGAACGCACAACTCAAGAATCCCATCTCATTTCCAAACTGGGCACACTACACCCCCAAGGCATCAATATCCAACAATAACCAAACACACATACCCACCTCTTCCACATCAGTTGGCAATATCCCCTACCAACACACACACATACACACACACTTACATACACCACCACCACATCCTCTTCACTCACTTCATACAGTAGTTACAGCAACCCTCCATCTGTCTAATCTTAATTTTGTTTTGATCCTTCCCCTTAAATCCCCCCACACACACACACACCTTTCTTCTCTCCTTTTTTTTTTTTTTTTTTTTTTTTTTTCCCCATCATTATCTATCCACCATTACCACAACCATCACAAAGATATCATACCATCCTAATAAACTAGACACACAACCCTATCATATCACACACACACACCTCCCCTGACGC
>CM031610.1:12913885-12938885 GCA_018398815.1 Conus ventricosus
TCCCATTCACGAACTTCTTTCTGTCAAATTTCAAGGTCAGTTTAGTTACTTGAATTTAAAAGACTTGATACGCAAAGGGAATGTTCTATGCCATCAGACTTTGCTTAAATCGACTTGACAGTTTGACATAAACAGGATTTCTGTTCATACCCCTACCTATCGTATAAACGTTTCTCTCCATCGCATCAAATATCATTGACCCTTTGGTCTCAGAAATTATTCGGGCGATCTTCATATTTACTCCCGTTAGAGAAGAAATCTGTTGGAAGAAAGAAACAGTTTGAATTTTTCACTTGGCTTCTTTTTTTCTTTAACGTGGAAATAGCCGAGATTGGAAACGCTTCAAAGATGATACTTGAACAGACAATACCATTATACTCCAGCAGGTTATACTAAAGGAAATAAGCGTTGCTACAGCTAGGGGTACAAAACAAAGATGTGTTCCAATATTACTGCTTCTGCAGCTTTCAGAACAAGATACAAGGCAGGGAGAGGGAGGTCAAGGCCGAGAATGAAAGAGACAGAATGTCAAAGCTCACCTCGTTTTCAGTTCTTGATACTTGTGTTCTTCTTCTGTGCCCATCATGAAATCAAATGTTCTCAGGCAAACAAAAACAAACAAACAAAAAATGATTAAAACCACGTCTGGTAGAGAGTGGCGAGCTCTTTGTTGTTCTTCTTTCTTAGTTTCTTCCTGTAAATGGGGGTGCACACGGACTTCCACCCCCTTTCGCTCACGCTCACGATTAAAAAAAAAATCACGTCACAAGACCTCAAGGTCGATGGATCTGTCTACCAATAGCAAGGAATGTTACAGAATTTCAGCCAATCAGTCGTCTGACACCAAACAGCAAATGTTGGTGAATAGAAGACAAGAGTTGAAAAGCACAGTTTGAACAGCCTGTTTCTTAATAATTCCGCTTCTTTCAGTTCAATGTTCGCTTCATCTTCGTCAGAAATGAGATAAATTCAGTGATTAATAAAGGCTGAGATCAAAACGACAATGTATTCTTACTTATGTTTGGCCTGTTTTTTGGCCCCCATGTGCCAGCAATAACGGCGGCATCTGATTGGTACGGAGAACATTTGGCAATTTTATTCTCGTTATGCACGTGCAACAAGAAGGACAATTTTCTTTTCTTTCTTTTTTTTTTTTTTTTTTTTAAAAGAAAGAAAATCAAGAAAATGCAGAAACTGCGTGGGCAGTGGTTTCGCTCCTCGTGTTACAGACAATAACAATACAGTTAATGAGCTTGCCAAACTTTTCAGGGTGATGGGTGTGTGCACGCGCGAGGCGCGTGGCTCATGCAGGGACGTGCGTGTGTGTATGCGGCACACGTGTGTGTGTGTGTGTGTGTGTGTGTGTGTGTGTGTGTGTGTGTGTGTGTGTGACGTGTGTGTATCTCGGTCTGCTGTGTGTGAGTGTGTGCGAGTGATTGTGTGTGTGTGTGTGTGTGTTGTGTGTCTTGTGTGTGGAATGTGTTGCGTGATGTATGGTGATGGCAGGTATGTGTGGTGTGGTGTTTTTCTTGTCCGTTATGTGCTTGAGTTCTGTTTGTGTCTCTCTGCTTCTTCCTGGGTTCACCTAAGGCTACACAGCATTATCAAAAGGTGGCTCATTTGACTTTCAACATATGAAAATCACAAATGACAAGGGATTTGTCTCTCTCTCTTATCTCTCTTCATTCACTAATCGTCTGCCGCATATCCATTGATCATGTTTAATATGAATCAAACAGTTGCTTTCGATTAAAGGCTTGTCATCTATTCTAGACTCTATCTACTTGAACCATTCCTCGACAGTCTCGTTATTCTAATCATACTTGAACGATAGAACTCAGTATATGGTGCTTAATGGCAAACCCTCCACTTCAGACTTTGTCAGACATGGAGTCCCACAAGGCTCAGTACCAGGCCCCATCCTATTCTGCATCTTAATCAATGATTTACCATTCTCCATATCTGATGAAAACGCCACGACAGATCTATTTGCTGATAACTCGTCACTCCAAACGAATGGTAGTGATCTACAGACAATAGAAACATCTCTCCGGGAAAGTCTAAATGACGTGCCAGAGTGGAGTAATTGAAGCAATGGTCATACACCCATCCCAGACCAAATCTATGACTATAGCTTTGCCGAAAAATTCAGTTGAATGGCGCTTTTATCGAACAGGTAGATTACCATCGTGTTTTAGGGGTAACGATAGATACAGAATTGAAATGGCAATCTCATCTCAATAATAATCTTAAAACTTTTGTCTATTATCTCAATTGAAGCGCTACGTCAACAGTACTGTGCTTAAACTTTCTTTCAACGCACACATGATTTCACGTGCCAATTATGCTTCAACAGTATGGGACGGAGTAGTGATGTCCTTAAAAAGAGGCTGAATTCTCTCCATAGACGTGCAGCAAAGCTACTCCTTCCAGCCGTACCTCTAACAACAGATGAAAAACTAAAGGCACTGTACATACTTCCTCTGAGTAAGATTTGGAATTCAGCAAGGCATCATTCATGTTCACAGTCTCGACAGATACCATGCCATGTTGTATCAGTGCCCTTTCTACGAGATTGAACAGCTCTTCTGGCTCGAGGAAATTCCTACCCACCCACCCACCCACCCCTACCCACGCATTGATCAATACAAAACAAGCCTAGCTTACTCTGGACCATATGTCTGGAACTCGCTTCCACCGAGTCTACAAAATACGAATGCGTTAAAACTTTCAAGAAACATTTACATAAACATTTTATGTCTCAATAATTTGTTTACTCGATTAAAATCATTAACATCCATTCGCAAAGTCTTTTAAATCGTAATTTGAATACACCGTCTAAACATGTAACTTGCTCCATTGAATCACTCATCCCCACCCCCACTCTGTCTACCATCCCTCTTCCCCTCCCCGTACCTACCATTCTTTCTCCCTCCCTCCACCCCCTTCCCCCACCGCTCTCTGCGTTTTTGTTTGTTTGTTTGTTTGTTTGTTTGTTTGTTTGTTTCGTCTTTCCTTCTGTTGGACTACCCTCCATGTCATTACTACGTTATGAACAATCTGCTGGTCATTGTGGAATTACATTACAGTGTTGCATTTGAATTGTCAGTATGAATGAGATGTGTTGAAATAATGTATGCATGACAAGGACAGATTGGAAGACTAGGCTTTGGCCTAAAATCTTCATCCTTACGTATCAAAGATAGATCGATCAACTCTCTCTCTCTCTCTCTCTCTCTCTCTCTCTCTCTCTCTCTCTCTCTCTCTCCGTAACTCACCCCCTCTCTTTCTCCCTCCCTCACTCCATTCTTCCCTCCGTTCCCTTCTTCACACACTCCTCTGCTCCCAAACCTTCACACACACACACACACACACACACACACACACACACACACACACACACACACACACACATACACGCACGCACGCACGCACGCCACACACGCACAACCTAAACACACACACACACATTCTCTCTCTCTCTCTCTCTCTCTCTCTCTCTCTCTCTCTCTCTCTCTCTCTCTGTCCGTCTCTGTCTGCCTCTCTCTCTCTCCCCTCCTTAACTCCCTCCCTCATTCCCTTCCTCCCTCCACCTCCACGCTCACTCCTATGCCCCCATACCCTCCACTTAATTACGCTTTAACAGTATGGGAAGGGAGTAGTGGTGTCCTTAAAAAGAGGCTGAATTCTCTCCATAGACGTGCAGCAAAGCTACTCCTTCCAGCCGTACCTCTAACAACAGATGAAAAACTAAAGGCAATGGACATACTTCCTCTGAGTAAGCATTTGGAATTCAGCAAGGCATCATTCATGTTCACAGTCTCGACAGATACCATGCCATGTTGTATCAGTGCCCTTTCTACGAGACTGAACAGCTCTTCTGGCTCGAGAAAATTCCTACCCACCCACCCACCCACCCCTACCCACGCATTGATCAATACAAAATAAGCCTAGCTTACTCTGGACCATATATCTGGAAAACACACACACACACACACCACACACACACACACACCACACACACACACAGCATCTTTCGGTGTTCATTTGGTTTACTTTGCCACCAGTCTTGTATCCTCCAATCATGTGTTTATTAAACAATAGGTCGGAAATGACAAAGCTGCGGTCAGCAGTTTGCAAAGCGTGAATTTCACCAATACTGAAAATCAAACCAGCCTCCGAGAATGGGCATCCTCTCTCTCTCTCTCTCTCTCTCTCTCTCTCTCTCTCTCTCTCTCTCTCTCTCTCTCTCTCTCTCCTCCCCTCTCTCTCTCTCACACACACACACACTATGCGGATCAGAAACATGCCGCTGCTCATTGCGAGCATGTTCATTTATTTGCTCTTAAACAGTATTTAGGCGTCGACCTGCGTACTCCCTATGACCTGGTATATCACAGACTAAGGAGGTTATACTTAATCTGTGTAGTATATGGTGAAACAAACAGATTTCCCACGTATGTGAATGCAGCGGTGAACTGCCTTCGTTATTGGTTGAAGCTGTTACATATGGACGAACATAGGTTACCTAATATAGCGCATAACATGTATGGTTTAGATGCTAGGGGAAGAAGAACTGGGTATCAAATGTCGTGTTTGTTTGTAAAGCAATGGTTTTGGTGACGTGTGGTTAAATCAAGGTGTGGGGAATGAAAATAACTTCATAGCAATGTTTCGTCAGCGTTTGACCGACTGTAAATGGCAAATCTGGAATGACCACATTTACACTAGTGAAAGATTTAGTTTGTATAGAACGTTTTGTAATTATCATGACGTAAAGCAATATTTGAAAGCAAATATGGACCGAAACCTGAAATGTATAATGGCTAGGTTTAGACTGGGCATATCTGATTTAAATATACATCGGTTTAGATATAAATTTTATGACGAGTACGATCTGATGTGTCCAAGATGCCACATTTCCAAAGAAGATGAAATACACTTCGTTCTTTGTTGTCAAAGGTTGAACGAAATAAGACAAAATTTCTGAAGCCTTAACTTAGTATACTCATGGCATGCACTAAACCTGATGTCATACGCAATTTCTCGTGTTTTGTACAATATGAAGAAAAAGCTACTTCATAGTTTTGCATGATGTGCCTATCATAGCCGTAGTTATAGTCCTCATTTTGTAAGGCATGAAGAAGTGTTATAGCTGTACATCTTTACGTTTAGCCCTTCATGGAGGGTGAGGCCTATATGAATAAACAATCATTCATTCAATCATTCATCCCCCTCCACACACACTCCTCTGACCCATAACTCTCTCTCTCACACACACACACACACACACACACGCACGCACGCACGCACGCACACACACACACACACACGCACACACACACACACACATTCCCTAACTCCCTCCTGCTTAACTCCCACCTTTCCTCTCTCCGTCACGAATCCCCCCCCCCCCCCCCCACCCCCCTCCCCCCACCCCCACCCTCCACACACTCTCCGCTGCCCCCATACCCTCCACTTCAGCTCCCAATCTACTCATCCCCACACACACTCCTCTGACCCAAAACTCTCTCTCTCTCATACACACACACACACACACACACACACACACACAGAGTGCATCTTTACTTTGCATACAGTCTTGTTTTCTCTAATCATGTATTCAGAAGAAAAAAAAAGAAACAATAAAAGAAACATACGTGTTCGGTAGATATGTGTTGACGCACCGGTTCGGAGCAATGGGGATTAAAACACACAAAAACAGTTAAAAGAATGGTAACGGAGAAGGTGTGGCCAGGTAAAGCCCATGTTAGCAATGAGAACGACTCTAAAATCAGTCAGCAAAAGGGCAGCATGGTTGTATAGATTCACGTGTGATAACTCAGCAAATCTACTGCAACATGACATGAACGGTGTGCTGGCGGCTCCTCTTCCCTACGTTTCGTTCTTTCTTACTTCCGGCCGCATGATGCCAAGAAGCTTCTTTGACGACCTGGGGGCAGTATCCGAAGGCAGGAGGTCCAGTGGAGTCTTGCCCTCACGGTTCACCTGGTAGAAGTTAGCCCCGTTCTTGTGAAGCATGTCCAGAATCCCCAGAATGCCGTCCACGTTAACATCAGGGCAGTCTATGAGTTGCATGGGTGAGGCAGCTGCTGGGCGTCTTTGCCAGATTTGGGGGCCTCTTTCTTGTTTCATTGACCTGCTTTGAACCGTCTTCCCCTGGTTTGTTGGATTCTGTTGAGCCACCTTCTGTGCTTGGGTCAGACTGCACTGAATCAGCTTCCGGCTCTTTGCTGACTGGCTCAGAGTGGTCTTCAGGACCTGCAGCCATCTGTTCTGAGCTGTCCGTGTTCGAGGCCCGCGCTTTGCTCGTCTCCTGAGGGGGTCCTCTTGGCTCGGCCAGCACGGCTCTGGCTCTCCCAGTGGCGGCGTCACTTTGCCGATTTCTGTGAAGGGGATGGAGAGACGGTAAGTGGCGAAGTGGACAGGTGTGCCGCTGATGAGGAGATCATGGTCTGCATACATCTGACACACTTCATGCAGCCTTGCCCTCGGGGGCTCGTCACAGTTCATCAGGAAGTTCAGCACGCTTTTCCGCTTGTCACCTAACTGACGATCACTGTACCGCCACACAGCGAAGTGAAGGCACTGGGCCCGTTCTGTACTGACAGCAGGCTTCTCTCTGAAGGCGGTTTCCCGTTTCGGGACAGCTCTGTGTGGTGAGCTACTACACATGTGCGCATGAAGATAATATCTTCGCAGCAGATGGGCAGGTAAATAGATACGTCGGCCTGCCTGACACGGCCATCATGATGAGCTAGTCTGAAGAGCAGCTGCACCATGTCCAGGACAGGCTTCTGGTGGAGGTGAAAGGTGCTCTGCTGAACTGCTTTCCGGAACACTGTGGTCATCGTTTTCTTGTCTTCCACGTAAGTATTAGTCTTTATGTAATCCACCAATTCTCTCACCATTTCTCGACTCTGCGCGAGGACAGCTACCACAGAGCTGTATGATCCTCACTGTCCTTGGCTGCAATCAGACGGCGGACACCCTCCACCCAGTCCAGCCCTGCCACCACGTCCAGCATCTTCACCGCGAATCCTAGTGCGGCCCAGAGCAGCTGCGATGTGCAGCAGGTAGCCTCTGTAGCACTTCAGGCAAGCTTCCAGGAGGTCGTCGTCTGTCACAACCGCGATTGGGGTTTTGGGCCACGGGTCTTAGGCTGCAAGGCATCACCAGCACGTTCGTGAGGATTCGACTCATGTGAGGATCGTAGTCCGGACCTAGACGCGGGAAACGCTGATTTCGCAGCAGCAGTTTCTTGAGCCTGTTCTTCAATGCAGAGGTCTTCATGCTGATGGGGCAGGCCTCGGAGAACACATCCATGTCATCGTCAATGATGGCCCGAAGGACTCTGTGGACACACAGACACAGGTGCACACACGGTGAAAAGTACAGGAAAGGGAGGAGAATCATCAATACCTTTTTGTAGAGGGAAGGCGAGGTGGGGTGTATGTATGTCATATTGATCATACCCTAATTCTGAACCCAATTTCAAGGATTGACTCTAACAAGTTTGTGTATGAAATTTGTTTTTGTTTTTCAACTGACTGCAACAATAAAACCTGTTGGGAATATTTTTATAATGATGTGAGGTTATTTTCTTGCAACAGATTCAGGTGTGCAAATGATGAGCCATCACTCCTCTGTTCAAAACAAAGGAGAAGAACAAGAACAAGAACAAGGAGAAGAAAAAGGAAAAGACTATGATGATGATGATAATGATGGTAATGATGATGATGATGATGATGATGATGATGATGATGATGACGATGATGATGATGACGATGATGATGACATGGAAAAGAAAGAACAGGCGGGTTTTTTGGGGTTTTTTTGTTGACAGATCTGAATCATTGGGTGCATATTGAAAGATGTTCAAAACATGTTTTACTGTTTGACAGAAAGAATGCTCGAGTGATTTTATTCAAGGACTGCAACATGCTAGAACGCTGCTGATTTAAATCAAAATGAATCGTGTAGAGGGTGCGTAAAACTATGATCACAGGTCAGCAAAACACTCACAAAAGAACTGTGGCACATACAAGTCATCGCTATATTTCCAGAACTCTGGAGTTCACATCATGGCTCTATTTTTTTTAAGTCACACTGTGTTTTCACACACACACACACACACACACACACACACACACACACACACACACAGAATAATGATATATAACCGAAATGTTTGCATGTATTCTTACGAAGGAGATCTGTACATCTCTGTTGCACAATCGTTGGAGGTGATGAAGGTTAACCCTTAAACATTACACAAAGTAAATTATGATCATGTTACATAATTATTTGGATTTTGAAGCAGCATTCAGCTGTGTTCTTCACGGAAAATTTCAGCCCAAATTGTCTGCTTGGTAATTTGTTACGCCTAAAACATCAGACAAAATAATGTAAATTATAAACATGTTACATATTTGGATTTTGAAGCAGCATTCAGTTTGTGTGTTTCACGAAAAAGAGTTTTGCTGAAATCGTCTGCTTGGTAACTTCAGTGACACAGCAAATGAAAAATGCAGATGTACCGTATGATACAGATTCTTCGTTGCAACAGATTCTGCCTGAGATCAGGCTGCTCTTGCTGAATAACATTGGCAGTTTGGTTTAATCCGTTTTCTTTTTTTTCTTTTTTTCCTTTTTTTTTTTGTTGTTTTGTTTTGTTTTGTTTTGATTTTTGTTTTGTTTTGTTTTCTGTCAGTATTGATTCAGTTCACAAAGTGGTTTTTCCTCAGTTTTTCCACTGCAGTAAAAAAAAAAAAAAAAAAAAAAAAAAACACTTTTGCCTTGGGTGCTTTTACATATGTTAAGAGTTCGCTGCCCGTGGGATCTTGCAAGGTGCATCGTCTCTTCCCTCAAACTGGCAAAATCGACCATTTGATATCAACATCAAACGGCGCGACACAAAGAGGGGAAAAAAACCCGAAATTCTTGGCAGATAATGTGCACCACAGATGCAAAGCAGCCTTGTCAACCAGCCTGACCATTCTTCGCCAGATGTTTGTGCAAAAGAACTGTGACCTATGTTTGCAAGCAACAATGACGAAAATAAGAGGAGTCAAACCTCAAGACACATGACAAACTTGTGGAGTCGATGATGAATCATAAACAGTCTCCATACTAATCAGCCCAAAGTCCATTTACACTCATAAAAATGACTTTTGACCGCCGATCTTCTGTCAACAATACAAACTATCTTTGAATATACTCAGAAGATTTGAAAATAGAATTTTTTTTTTTTGGAAATCTCGGCCATTCACCGTCTTCAAACTGACAACATAAATCACAAATAAATACGTTTATGCAATGACGTATGAAAACATATACGTAAATAGACGAAAGCATGATTAAAGGGGGGGTGTGTGTGTGTGTGTGTGTGTGTGTGTGTGTGTGTTGTGTGTGTGTGTGTGTGTGTGTGTGTGTGTGTGTGTGTGTGTGATGGGGAAAAGGAAAAAGACAGGCAGATTGAGGAAAAGGTAAACAGAAATAGAGATAGAGAAAAAGAAAGGGAGATGGTGGTAGAAGAGGAGTCTTATGCTTAGAAGGGGGCGCCTGAGGGTTTGTATGAGGTAAAAAAAAAAAAAAAAAAGAACGCGGGAGTGAGGGGGGGGGGGGGTCTGTTGGGTAGAAACTCCTCTTAAAAAAAAAAAGAGGTGCATATGGATTGTTCACATGTGCGTGTGTCTACGAGTATGCATACCTGTCGATGTACACTCTCAGAATTGTTGTGCGTGCCTGAGCAACTGACTAACGTAGGTGAGAGAACAGGATTGATCTGCTCAGTGATATGAAAATGTCACAGAAGAAACCTAGCTGACTGTTTAAATGTTGTGTATTGTGATATCATGAATGACCTGTCTACAGCAGTAGAGTAGTCATTATCCTAGGCCTCAGCGCCAGTTGGGTGTCTAGTCTACTTTCTGGGAGATACTTCGTAAGTCTGGTGCCTCAGTCTCCTATTAACACTAGACCTCAGCGCCAACTGGGGTGCCCAGTCTACTTTCTGGAGATACTTCGTAAGTCTGGTGCCTCAGTCTCCTATTAACACTAGACCTCAGCGCCAATTGGGGTGCCCAGTCTACTTTCTGGGAGATACTTCGTAAGTCTGGTGCCTCAGTCTCCCCCCCCCCCCCCACACACACACACACACATACACACACCCTCCACACACCCACACACACACACCCTCACCCACATCCCACCCCCACCCACCCCCTTTTTTTTTAATTCATCCACGTGCTCCTGCAGCCATGGAGGCTGACTGTCATGACCTGTCATCCTGTCTCTACCAAACCAACCTCCCTGGCCTAAACAGTAGGTTCACCCCCATGAAACGACTTTGCCACTATAAAGAAAGAAAACAAAAATTCCACGCACAGGTTATTATTCTGCGCAGTATTCACCATCCCTACTGAAGTCCTGCGGCGTTGGAGAGGTGACGTAAGGGGCGGTGAAGATGATCACTGGGCGGTCCTGGTCACACACCAGCACATGGTCGGCCTTCCAACACGTGATCGTTCCGTCTTCCACCGGGGCAATGAAGACGTTGGACATCAGCCAGGACAACTGGGCAGTCCTTATTTTAGGAATGCTCTGCCCACCCTCACACGAGAGAGAGGGGGTTAGAACAGGCACCCCAAATACAGCGTGCCCTTCACCGTCTGGTTGGTTTACTGTGGCTGACGGACTCGTCCACTTGTGGTCGAACGGTAGAGGAAGACAAACTCCACAGATGTTCCGCCTGGAACGTCCGAACTCTAATGAACCAAGGACATCACTATGAGAGCAAACCGACGAAGAGCCCTTACTGCTGACGAATCAGCTCCATACCAGATCGACATTGCCGCTGTGAGCGAGACCAGACTGCTGGTGAAGGAATGCTGAAAGAAGCTGGAGGGGCACACGATCTTTTGGCATGGAAAAGCTGAAGATGGGGACAGAATACATGGAGTGAGGCTTGCCGTCAGGACCAGCCTGATGAAATATTATCCCCACCCTGCCTGAAGGAATTGGTGAACGCCTCATGAAACTACGCTTCCCTCTGAGCAAGTCACAGTGTTAAGTGCTTAAGCACCAGCACAGATGAAGCTAGAGAAGAAATTCTATGCCACCTTGGCTAGCTCGTAAGGTCCGCTCCTGCCAGTGAGAAACTTTTATTACGGAGTGATATGGAAAATTTGGAAGGAGTGTTGGGGCCCCCATGGCATAGAAAAATATGAACAGCAATGGCCTGCTTCCCTCAGCAAATGCACCAGATATTCATTGTGTATCGCCACAGAGATGCACCCAAGGTCAAAACGATGGCACCTGATTAACTACATCATAGTCAGGCAGAGAGACATCCAAGAAATACGCATCACAAGGGCTACGCGTGGTTTGGACTGCTGGACCCACCATAGAGTACTCCGAGCACTCCTGAAACTCCAAATTGTGGAGGGGAGACAGCCTAAGACAATAACAGCTACTTTCAGCACAGCATAGCTCAAGTATGGCCCCCACTGCCGGAAGTTCCAGGCAGTGTTGGATGAAGACCTCAAATCACCAGACCCACTAGTTGAGGAGAGCACCGAAAAGTGGAACCAGTTTAGAACATCGTCACTACGACAGCAAAAGCAGTCCTCGGATCAAAGAAACGCGTACACCAAGACTGGTTTAACAAAAAGAATGAAGATATTGTTCAGCTTCTGAAGGATAAAAATTAGTGCCTATGTGACGTGGCAAAATGATCTCAGCTCCATGTCGAAGAAGGAGTTTTAAACATTGGAAAGCCAAGGCCCAACAACAACGGAGAATGATAAAAGATGAGTGGTGGGGAAAGAAAGTCGAAGAAGTCCAGAACTATGCAGAGACATAGAATTCCAGAAAGTTTTTCGGGCCCTCAACAAGTATGTATGGACCATCTGAATCAGGATTGGCCCCTCTGCGGTCTGCAGAGGGATCTGCTGTGATCAAGGACCAGCAGGGCCTGAGAAATCATTGGAGAGAACATTTCAGTACCCTGTGGAATAGGCCCTCAACTGTCAGCCCCACAGCCCTTGACCAGATACCTCAACAGCCGATCAGAGAGGAACTGCGTCAACCTCCTTCAGTTGATGAACTTACCACGGCTTCAAAACAAAATGAACTCGGATCGAGCATCAGAAAGACGAACCACAGAAAGTACAAGGCGACCAAGGCACCAGAAATTGACAAGGTGTGCCCAGGCACCAGAAGTTGAAGTGCTGACCAGACACCAAAATTTACAAGGTGGCTGGGCCAGAGGCACCAGAAATTTACAAGGGTGGCTAGAGACCAGAATTTACAAGGGCTGGCCAGAGCACCAAATTTACAAGGTGGCTGGGCCAGAGGCATCAGAATTTTACAAGGTGGCTGGGCCAGAGGCACCAGAAATTTACAAGGTGGCTGGGCCAGAGGCACCAGAAATTTACAAGGTGGCTGGCCAGAGGCACCAGAATTTTACAAGGTGGCTGGGCCAGAGGCACCAGAAATTTACAAGGTGGCTGGGCCAGAGGCACAGAAATTTACAAGGTGGCTGGGCCAGAGGCACCAGAATTTTACAAGGTGGCTGGGCCAGAGGCACCAGAATTTACAAGGTGGCTGGGCCAGAGGCACAGAAATTACAAGATGGCTGGCCAGAGGCACCAGAAATTTACAAGGTGGCTGGACCAGAGGCACCAGAAATTTACAAGGTGGCTGGACCAGAGGCACCAGAAATTTACAAGGTGGCTGGGCCAAAGGCACCAGAAATTTACAAGGTGGCTGGACCAGAGGCACCAGAATATTTACAGGTGGCTGGCCAGAGGCAGCTGAAGTTTTCCTAACATTGTGGCGGCCTGGGAACAGAAGAACATGCCAGAAGACTTTCCAGATGCGCTGACTGTAGCGCTGTTCAAAGATAAGGGCAGCAAAGCCGACAGTGGAAACTATCGACACATCTCCCTGCTATCAATTGCAGGCAAGAAATATGCTTGGGTCATTTTGAACTGGTTCATCATGCTTGCAGAAGACAACTTGTCGGAGGCACGGTGTGGTTTTCGCTCAAAACTCGATACGACGGATAGATTTTCACAGACAGGTACAGGAGAAGTGCATTGAGCACTTTTCCGTCTTCATTGATCTGACCAGAGCATTCGACACTGTCAACAGAGAGCCTGTGGCCAGTGTTAGCCCATTATGGCTGTCCACACAAGTTCGTCCAGCTCATCAGACTCTGCCATGATGGTATGATGAAGCAAGTACTCGTTAACGCAGATCAACAGGAGCCTTTTGAAATTCCAAATGGTATTAAACAGGGCTGCCTCCTGACATCAATCCTGTTCAACCTTTAGTTCACATGTGTCCTCAGACAATCGGTGCACCATCTGGTAGACGGCGTTTACATTTGCGGCTATGATGGCTCCATCTTCGACCTTCGCAGACTTGGAGCAAAGGCAAAAACACACTCCAGCCTAATCCAAGAAGCCCCGTTTGCAGATGACTGTGCTCCGATGGCCCACACATTGAACGACCTGCAGAAAATGCTCACCAAGTTCTCAGAGGCCTCCCAGCAGTTCAGTCTCACGATCAGCCTGGGAAAAACGGAGATGCTTTTCAAGCCGGCATCCAACTCTGATTCACCACAGCCAAAAACCACAATAGATTACACTGAATGAAAATCGACAATTTCAAATAGTTGGGCAGTATTGTCTCAAGTGATGCTCCCTGGACAAGGAAACAGCAGCCAGAATCAGTAAAGCAAGTCAAGTTCTGGGACGACTACACAGCAAGGTGCTTAATCACCGCAGTGATCACAGTGAGCACCAAGCTAAAAATGTATAATGCTGTTGTTTTCCAGGCACTTCTAACACAGCTACGAAAAAAATGGACGGTCTACAGAAGACACATCAAACTGCCGAAGCGTTTCCACCGACGGATCCTGCGTTCCATCTTCGAATCCGGTGGCAAGACAAGGGACCAACACTGAAGTCCTGGACGAGCAAAGTCCTCCTCTATCGAGGCGATGATCTTCAAATCACAGCTCTGCTAGTCTGGCCATGTCTTTAGAATGGAAGACCACGGGATTCCAAAGCAATGACGTCTAGAAAACTAAGCCAGGGTTACAGAAAGAAAGACCGCCCATGCAAGTGCACACAAGCAGGCTGAACAAGTCTCCAGTGGTGCCGTGACTGCGCTGCTGATCTTGTGACGACAGCTAAAGACAGAGCACACAGGCGTGCTGTCACCAAGAACAGCACCAAAGAGCTTCAAAGAGTCGCGTCGCCTCAAAGTCCAGACAGCAAGAGAGCGCCGCCACCAAGCAATGACCACTAGAGACTTCCACTGTCCTGTCTGCTGGCGACTCTGCCAATCAGGACTGGGACTACAGAGCCACTCCCCAGTGCACTGATTGCGCAGATACGTCTTCCTCGAGACCGAGGAACAATGATGATGATGACCAATATTTCGCTGAAAAAGTCTTTGAAGTTTCGACGGAAAGCAGGTTTGACGACGTCTGAGGACCGGTGAATGTCGAACGCAACTTGGTTCTAAACTACACGTTTCACCAGCTTAGGTTCAGCGACAGGCAAGACTTCCCCCCCCCCCCCCCCCCCCCTTCTTTCCTCATATCAGGAGGGAAAAGGAGTACCAAATTGATCAAAAGAGGGTTTTTTTTCTTTTCAACATTGTTCTATTTTCATATAAAAACCAAACCAGATTACTTTGTATTTCCGTATCTATTGATTTTGTACCCTCAATAAATTACTCAGAATGCTTCGGTTCAAAACTGCATTCCTTTCCCTAGTGACAGAACTGTGCACGATTGATCCTCGACAGAGGAGATCCCAACATGTTCATATTCCCTTCCAGTGAAGCCGCAGACACTGACTTAGCCAGGGGTTGGGGGTGGGGGTGTTGCTAGACTAGATGAGTTAGCTGGGTGGGCTAGGTGAGCGAGTGCGCATCACGGCACTGGAGACTGACTTCAAATGACGTCTTCGTGGCGACATAAAGAGAACGTGGTGCTATCATTATGATACATCAGTGGCGTCGGAATGGTGGAGGGAGAGGGGGGGGGGAGGGGATGAGGCCGGGGCACCACCCTCTTCCTAAAAAATATGTTGGGGTGGGGGAAAGGACTATCTTCTGCCGCCCACCCCACTCCCCTACTTGAAGCAAACAAGTATAGATAGTATGGTATGGTGATATCTCCCTCCTCCCCTTCCATTTGAAATTAGCAGAGAATACCCCCTATAACCATTTGGAAAATAGGAGTCACCCTCCCCCTTTTTTTACATGAATTTTGACTCACTCACACATCCACTTTGACGAAAATTTGATATGCTGTCTTTAAAGGATAGATATTCAAAAGTGATTTGTTTTGTCAACATTGTCTGCACATTTTCAACAAGATACAGACATGCTTCATCAGATCAGGAGACCACACCACATTACTAGATTAGACTCACTATTTTTTTTACCTGTCGCCAACAGCATAGCCGCAGCCGGAAAATTATGTAAGATTTCCTTTCGTACCCACTCTAGTACACTAGCTTTTTTTCCCCGTCATTAATCAAGTCAGTTTAACTGAAGAAAATGAAATCTGAAGTGCCAACGGAATATGCAATGCCATGAGTTTTCACTAAATTATCTTTAATAGTTGAAGAAAAAGGAGAATTTCCTTTCATACCCCCCCCCCCCCCCTTCTTTCACTACTGTACAAACGTTTCTTTCCATCACATATCAAGGACGGTTTACTTTCAGGAAATGTTGAGCCTGTGTCTCTAAAGGGGTATATGTGGATATACCCAATGCTGGAAAGTTTCAACGTAACAGCTGAACAGACACCATAGGATTTCAACAATTCAGCTTCGGTGTATTGGCCGAATGAAGTGTTTGTACAGGACTGGGTACGGAAAATTTTTCCGATATTGCTGCTCCTGCTACACATCTACTACAACTACCATTCATCACCTAACATCAAATGTGCATCTAGTATTTTTTTAAAAAAGAAGAAAAAAAAATATATATGTATGTATTCAAGAACCTCATAGATAAACATGAATCAATAACTAAAATAAAATATGACTGTGAAGGTTTAAGAAGACTGAGCTAGTCAACGACTGGACCAACAGACACCAAGAACAGAAAGGGGCGTAAAAAGCCTGAACAGGCAAGTTGTTTAATACAACGCCCCAAAATCCTGATCCTGATCCTGATCAAGTGGATCAACAGGAAGGGGGTGGGGCGGGAGAAACAGTCTTTCGTAACTCACCGTTTTCTCAGTTTCTGGTACTCGTTTTCTTCTTCTTGATCCATCTTGAAATGTAATATTCCCAGGTTAAAAATCAGTCAGGTTACAAGTTGAACAGTCTCTGTAAGATCATTAAAAGCACGTCTTGAGCGGTCAGTTTTCAGGTCCTTTCCTTTGTTAGTTGGTTGTAAATGTTAATCAGCTGCAGCTTGAAAATTCCCTTCTGTGTTCATGCTCACAAGGAGAAGACAGGTCGACGTTAGCGTCTACCAATCACTGGGAAGCTTACAAAACTCGGCGAATCGCGTGATCCGACATATGCCGACGGTAATATTTATATGAGAGAGAGAGAGAGAGAGAGAGAGAGAGAGAGAGAGGAAAAACTGAAAAACAAAGGTAAAGTATAAACCATTTCTTCCGTTCAAAGTTCATTTCACCTTCGTTCGAAACAAGACATGTTGTCTTTAAAGGATACACATGTAAAAAGTGTTTTTTTTCATTATTTCAGCTGTTATTCCCCCCCCCCCCCCCCCCCCCCCCCCACACCACCACCACACACTTTTGACTGGTAGAATTTGACCCTCGTTATGCACGTGCAAAAAGGAAGATGATTCATGGAATGAAACTGACAACAACAACAAAGAAAACAAGAAAGAAAAAAAAGAAAACACACCAGAAACAGCCTGAGTAGTGACTTTACTCAGGATGTAAACTATAACGATGCACGCACGTACGCACACATGTAAGATTTCTTGTTTAAGATTTCCTTTCCTATCAATTAAACCGAGGTTACCTTATTTGCTTCTGTTTGTCTCAGATTATTGTGTCGTTTGTCTGTGCTCTGTTTGACTATAATGAAGATCAAAAAGGCTGGGCTACTTTCGGAAAATGTTCATTTGTTTTTAGTTGATTTTTCCAGTTGTAGTTGCTGGGGACATGCGTCAGGTACCTGGTATGGGCAATCTTGGCGCATCATTTATTGAATGTCTTCTTCTTTGCTCTGGTGCTGTGCTGACATTTGTGTTGGTGATTTGGTGTCGTAAACATCATTCGTTTAGAATTATGGGCGTGTAATTATCTCATCTCGGGTGCAAGAGTTACCTTTCTTGTTTTGCTATTAACCAAGTTCTGTCCCCGCCTTGTTTCAAATGTTCTTTTACATCAATCAAACTGAGGTAACCTGTAATTGTGTCTGTTCATCTGTGTGTTCTGTGTGACTGCATTCAAGATTATATAGGCTATAACAGCCTTGAATAAATGTTTTTAATTTGCTGAACAATTCAGTAATGGGGCCAAACCAGTGCAGGCTAACAATTCCGCCATCATTCCGTTAATGACTTGGCAAAGATTTTTTTTTTTAAAGTGGGGATGGAGGAATGGGGGACGAAAGAAAATGAGAAGGAAAAATCAGGAAAATGTTTTATAAATATTAAACCCTTCACTAGCAGCATATGGGAACCATCGTAATCCATCCTGAAGACAGAACCATTCATTTCGCCAGCTCCGAGGCCTTTCGTCCGCTGGATCAGACTCATCAGGGAAGGCATGGCTGATTGTGTCTGTTGCTCCCTTGGCTTCAAATAGAGATACACCACAAGTCTATACTTCTGTGCTATTCTCACCACCAAGGGTTCAAAAATAGAATCCAACAGCACCCCAAAGCGGTCTGTGAAGGGTAAATGTATATTTGTGTTGTGGGTTTTTTTTTTCAGGTGTAGAAAAGTACGCAGGGTATAAAGACAAAAGTGCTACATGCTTCATTGCGAATGCATCGGTGTTTGTCCTGTGTGCTGCTCGGTGTGGCATTTGTGTCAGGCGATTTGGTCGTTGTCATAGGTGTCATTTTCTCATTTTAGGACAAGATTACCTACTTTGTTTATTGTTCACCGTATTTCCGTCTTTTAAGATTTTCTCTAAAACGAAGCGAAAGCAATGCCAGCGAAACGTGCAAGCATGAATGGAATAACTTGTAAATCAGTGTGTGATGTGTGTGTGTGTGTGTGTGTGTGTGTGTGCGTGGTGCGTGGTGAGTGTTGTTGATGTTGTGTATGTGTTGTAAGAAGTTGTAAGGATAGAACTAAACTGCACTGAACAACCAAACATTAGAACATACTAAAACGCAGACGCTTGCATCAAATTTAGGAATACTAAATCATAATTGACGTCCATCAGTATGAAAACACGACAGTGCATGCGTGGTTGTTGAAAATGTATATATAATTTTGTATTGTAAAATAGCGTAATTCACACACACACACACACACACACACACACACACCACACACACACGCACACACACACCACACACACACGCACACACACACAGAGCATTCGTAGGGGTTATGGGCAAGGGGGGGGGGGGGGTGTGAGGGGAAGAGGCGCTTGCGTCCGCTGCATCCAATTATGAATGAAAGTGTCAGTGCGCCATACAGCACTACACGAATAAACCCAGACGCTTTGTGTCAAAATATAAAACACTAAACCCTGCAAGCGAACGTCCATCTGTAAGAATTAAAACACACAACACCACACCACACCAAACACACACAATCCATAGGTGAGTGTGAGAAGGTTTCGGGGGAAAACGAGGGAGGGGGGGGGGGGGGGGAGAGGAGAAGGCCCCACTAGTAAAAAAAAAAAATAATAAAAAATTGTGATTGGAGGACCCACAAATCGGCGGGGGGCTGGGGGTGGGGGGGGGGGGTGGGGGTGGGGATGCTGCATTTAAATTGACACACGAGCGAACACGGAATGACTTCGCCACCAAACGAAACAATGACAAAAACAAACACAACGCGTTTAGAACTACTGACTCTTCTTCAGACAACCTCAAACAAAACAACAGTTGAATGATGACAATGACAATGACAAAACAAACACAACGCGTTTAGACCTATTGACTCTTCTTCAGACAACCAAACAATTGAAGAGACAATGACAAAAACAAACACAACGCGTTTAGACCTATTGACTCTTCTTCAGACAACCAAAACTGAAGAGACAATGAACAAAAACAAACACAACGCGTTTAGACCTACTGACTCTTCTTCAAACAACACAAACATTGAAGAGACAATGACAAAAACAAACACAACGCGTTTAGACCTGTTGACTGTTCTTCAGACAACACAAACAAACATTGACGACGACGACCGACGACGACGACGGACCCAAAGGATGAACAGACCCGCACACACATGGTAAACACGATCACATGAAACGAAAGACAATAAAACAATAAAAGGCAGTTTCAAAATAAGGAGACAGCAGGCGGAAATTGACACCAATCTTAAGAGTACATTCTTAGCGAGTCCGCCGAAAACAAGGGCAATCAAAGTGACAGACAAAACACGACGCGTTTCGACCTCTTGCGCCGAAGGTGAAAAGATAAGTGATCGCTCGTTCTTCGGTTTCATTGTCCTGAACGTTGTTTTCATCTTGCCTGAAGAAGACCTTAGAGGTCGAAACGCGTCGTGTTTTGTCTAGTAACTTTGTTTGTCCTTGTTTCGGGTGAACTCGCTAAGAAGTAGTCTTAAAATTTGTTTCAATAAAAGGTGACTTTTATTTATGAGGGTTCTGGTGATTTGCTTGATGTAAGGGCAAGAGCGGCTGTCTGAATGATCCATATAATTCAGTGGTAGGCTTCTAAGATGAGGTTGGGGGGGGGGAGGGGGGAGGATAGAAACTATAAAACTGTATGTGAGATGCCATGGAAGAAGGAGAACGGGAGGTGGGGAAGGGTGACGTGGCGGTGGAAAAAGAAATAGGAGGGAAGTCGGAGATGGAGTTTCAGTCTGGAAGCATTCCACTGCGGGGAATTGAGGCTGCACACCAAAAACGAATGCGCCAAGGCTTTGCTTAAGGAGTCGAGTATTTATAGACTGGCATGATTAGAGTGTTTCGAGAATTTTCATTGTATCTGAAAGTTGATTCTCCTCATTTTTTTTGCATGTGGCCATCAAGGTATCATCCAGGTGGTTCCATTCAGATAGATTAAAATCAAAGGAATAGGACTATTTCGGGGATAACAGCTGGCGCAAAGATAGGGTCACGGGTGAATGCTAAGGCCTGAAATGTGAGGTCAAGTAAGGGGGAGGAGGTCTGTATTGGAAGACTGGGATTTCATCGGTGAAAATCCCCCTCAAACAAAGGGAAATAATTGGTAGGGAATTGTTCTTTTGATCAGTTATCACTTTAGCATTAAATCCTGAATGAAATTTACGGTAGGCCTCAAAACGCTTACAAGGATAATGTAGTGTTTTAGAGCAGATCACAATTGTGGCGTATGGCCTGACACTACCACCCAACTGGGAGACGGTTCCACTCATTTCTGGTGGAAGACTGAATTCTTTCTGCGGCTGGTCTTCAACGCAGGCAGCAACTAGATCCGCTGGTGCCACGGAGAACTTCTTCTTTTTTTTTCAGTTGGGTTTGGGGTTGGACGTTGGCTCCGAGTGTTGATGGCAGCTTGATGCTCCATTGTCTGTCACTTTATGCATTGTAATGAATGCGGAGAGAAGTGTATGCATGGCATATGATTTCGTATGTATAGATATGGTTCTTGAATGTATGTAGGTCTGTAAAAGCATTCAACCTGATGAAACGCGTCGGATAAACTCACAAAATGTGTGCCTTGTTGTAATCTGAGCATGCTGAACTCAAAGTCACACACACACGCACGCACGCACGCACGCACGCACACACGCGCTCGCTCGCTCACTCGCTCGCTCGCACACACACACACACACACACACACACACACACACACAACACCACACACACCACACGCGCGCGCATATATCTCCCCCTCCCCCTCCCCCCCACACGCACACTTTATACGGTATGTCTTAGGTTGTTTGCTTTACTATTCATTGTTCAAGTTATATCATTGTCATCAATGTTAATATTATCATCATCATCTATCATCATTTGTTGTTTATTATCATCATTATTACTAAAGGAGGGGGGGGGGCGGAAGGCTGCAAGGAGGAGAGGGAGGGAAAGGTTGTGTGTGTGTGTGTGTGTGTGTGTGTGTTGTGTGTGTGTGTGTGTGTGTGTGTGTCCGTGTCTGTGTCTGTGGGGTGTGTGAGTGTGTGTGTGTGCGTGCGTGCGTGCGTGCGTGCGTGCCCCGCACCAGAAGGGAAAGGACTGAGAGGACGGGGATGGGGGGGGGGGGGGATGAAGTGTGTGGGGTGGGGGTGGGAGGGGGTGGAGATAGGGCGAAAAGGATGATGGGTATGGGGTGAAGGACCGGGTGGGGGGGGAGATGGATGCCTAGATTCGCGTGGCATTAAAGCGCAGGTAAGGTATGCATGTTCCAGTCACAAGAGTTTAATAATAATAATGATATTGATAATAACAGTCGCAGTAGTAGCCGTGAATACAACGACCATAATGATAATATAATTACAAAACACCAATAACACTAATAATGATAACATTAACTGATGTGCATCTTCTCACCACCTGTGCTAATCAACGAGTCTGACATAAAACACGCATTGTTCCTTCCGCATCTGTTTTTTTTTTTCTCTTTTTTTTTTCTTTCTTTAACAAGAAGAAAAAGATCGAGATTAAAAACATAAGAAAAACAACAACTATTAAAAAAAGACTAAGTTCCGTTTTTTTCATTTAAGAAAAAAAAAAAAAAAGATGAAGCCAAATCACCGAACTTTCACCAGACCGTAACGCCAGCCACCCGTCATTTTTTTTCCCATTTCTGTAACTGCGTGTACTTCTTTCTCCTCAACCCTTTATTTGTCATGCTCTCATGAATACACGCTCAGCCAACTCCCATCATTAACTCCACCTCTCGCCTCTCCTCCTGTTCCCATTCTCAGTTCCATTTTTCTTCCAGACTAGAATTCACGGTTCTTTAATACTTCATCCCCATTTCTTTGTTTTACTTCCACCTTCCTCTCTCTAATTATTGTTTTTACCCCACCACTTGTTGTCTACATTTGTCGTTATCGTCGTCGTCATATTTGATCATCGTCTTTCCTCGATGCTCATGGAGTTTTCCATGCTTACTATTTCTTGTTCTTTCTGTCTTTCTTTCTTTCTGACTTTCTTTCTTTCTTTCTTACTTTCTTTCTGACTTTCTTTCTTTCTGACTTTCTTTCTTTCTGACTTTCTTTCTTTCTGACTTTCTTTGACTTTCTTTCTTTCTGACTTTTCTTTCTTTCTTTCTGACTTTCTTTCTTTCTTTCTGACTTTCTTTCTTTCTTTCTTTCTTTCTTTCTGACTTTCTGACTTTTTCTTTCTGACTTTCTTTCTTTCTGACTTTCTTTCTGACTTTCTGACTTTCTTTCTGACTTTCTTTCTTTCTGACTTTCTTTCTTTCTTTCTTTTTGACTTTCTTACTTTCTGACTTTCTGACTTTTCTTTCTTTCTTCTGACTTTCTCTCTTTCTTTCTGACTTTCTTTTTTCTTTCTTTCTGACTTTCTTTCTTTCTGACTTTCTTTCTCTCTTTCTTTCTCTCTTTCTGACTTTCTTTCTTTCTGACTTTCTTTCTCTCTTTCTTTCTGACTTCTTTCTTTCTGACTTTCTTTCTGACTTTCTTTCTGACTTTCTTTCTTTCTGACTTTCTTTCTGACTTTTCTTTCTGCCTTTCTTTCTTTCTGACTTTTCTTTCTTTCTGACTTTCTTTCTTTCTTTCTTTCTGACTTTCTTTCTTTCTGACTTTCTTTCCTTCTTTCTTTCTGACTTTCTTTCTGACTTTCTTTCCTTCTTTCTTTCTGACTTTCTTTCTGTACTTTCTTTCTTACTTTCTTTCTTTCTGACTTTCTTACTTTCTTTCTCACTTTTCTTTCTTTCTGACTTTCTTTCTGACTTTTCTTTCTTTCTGACTTTCTTTCTGACTTCCTTCCTTCCTTCTAACTTACTTTGGTCTTGGGATTTTTTGTATTTCATTTCTGCGCCTGCTGATTTCCAACAGTACCCACATTTTCTTTTTTCTTTTTTTTTTTTTCTTTTTTTTTAAATTTCTCCTTTCTATTCTTCTGTACCGCAATCTTTATGTTTCTTTTCTGTCTCCCTTTTCTTTCTTTCTTTTTTTTTGTTGTTGTTTTTTTGTCGTTGTTTTTCTCTTCCTTCACTTTTGTCAATACAGACGTGTTCGTCATTATTGTCATTATTCTGCATACACTGTAGCAGAAAAAAAAAACAACAACAACAAAAGATTATTTCTGAAAATGACGGTACTGTGTTAAAAGGAAAGATCAAGCAGGCACATTGTGGTAAGATAGGTTGAACTTTTTTTGTCAATAATTAAAAAACTTTTTCGTAGTAATAATCATCATGGTAATTGGATAACGGTGAAACAGGGACGTTGGTAAGGCAGGCTGAATTCTTTTCTCATCAATGATTATGGGAAGTTTTTTCGTAGTAATAAAAGCGATACTTGGATAACTGGTCGTTTTCCTTATGGTGGTACCGATTCTGTTTTAAGTCACTTACCCTTTCCTGAGGGGTGGTCATGCCTTAATGAATAAAACATTGTTACACAGAGAGAGAGAGAGATTGAGAGAGAGAGAGAGTGAGAGTGAAACAGAGAGAGAAAGTGAGAGAGCGTCAGAGAGAGAGAGAGAGAGGGGGGGGGAGAAAGTGAGAGACAGAGAGAGAGAGCGTGAAAGAGACGCAGGGAGAGAGAGAGAGAGAGAGTGAGTGAGAGTAAAACAGAGAGAGAGAGCGTCAGAGAGAGACAGAGGGAGAGAAAGTGAGAGACAGAGAGAGAGAGCGTGAAAGAGACGCAGAGAGAGAGAGAGAGAGAGAGAGAGAGAGAGAGAGAGAGAGAGAGAGGAGAGAGAGAGAGAGAGAATGAATGAATGAATGAATGAATGAATGAATGAATGAATGAATGAATGAATGAATGAATGAATGAATGAATTAATTAATTAATTAATTAATTAATTAATTAATTAATTAATTAATGAAACCGACACTGAAAGAGAAGTCATGTAGTGATGACTTTGAACAACGGCATCAGCAGTATTGTCAAAGACACCGGGCACCACCGCTATTCTTCCGGCCCCGGCCGCTGCCTCGTCCTCTTCGATCCCAGGTGCACGAGAGTGATCACCTGACCGAGAACCCGTGAATCCACATCGGGCGGCAGGAGGTCCAGGGGAGTCTTCCCGTCAGCGTTGACCAGCGAGAAGTCGGCGCCGTGCTGGTGCAGGAGGTCCAGCATCTCCATTACGTGCACCACGTGCCGCTCTCTGGTGTGGATGTTGAGGTCCGGCCACGTGTGGTCGTAAGAGGAGAGAACGGCGCCAAGGTGTGTCCTGTCCGAACCCGTGTCGACTAGTTCTTCGTTGAGCTCCGAGGCGAGGACCAGGTTCTGGTCGATCGGTTCTTTGACCATTGCTTTGTTCGTGCATCTGGACACGGCTCGGGCATCGTTTGGGGAGTTCTTGCTCGGACGGAACCGTCCATCTTGAGGCGACGGTTGTTCGTTGACCGCTTGAGTGAGAGGGACCGCCAGGGGGCAGACAGCGTAGTGAGCGACAGTGCCACTGCTGCGCACGCCTTTTTGGAAGGTCGCGCTGAAGACGTCGTTGACGGAGACCCTCCGGTGGTCCAGGGGCAGGTCGGGGCAGTCGATGAGGTACTCCAGGATGGTCCTGTGCATGGCGTCCAGCCTGAAGCCGCTGTAGAACCGGACCGCGGCGTGAAGGGCAGGTAAGCCGCCGTCCACTTCCAACCCTCTGTTCTCGTCCTTCACCAGGATCTTC
>CM031610.1:12941385-12951786 GCA_018398815.1 Conus ventricosus
TGTGTGTGTGTGTGTGTGTGTGTGTGTCTGTGTGTGTGTGTGTGTGTGTTTGTGTGTGCGTGTTTGTGTGTGCGTGTGCGTGTGTGCGTGTGCGTGTGCGTGTGTGTGTGTGTGTGTGCATCGAAAGCAAATGTGTGTGGACGGAGAGACAGAGCCGAAAGGAAATCTTTCCCAGAAGGAAAATCCCCTCTGATGTCCAGACAATCTTAAATTCTACATCATCAAATTTGAAAAAATGATTTACTAGGCTCCTCCGAAAAACGTAGAAAAAACGAATCACAAGACAAAACAGGGCGGGTTTCGCCTTTTTAAAGGTCTTCTACAGGCAAAACACACACACTCAGGACAACAAAAAATGAACGAGCAGTCACTCATCAACGCCCATCTTGCGCCGAGGAAGGGGGAAGGCCGACTCTAAGCCACTTTCACCCTCCACCAAGTTTTTGGGCAAAAGTGGGCCTAAAAGCTCCCTTTTTCCCTGTGGCGAAGAGAGAGAGAGAGAATCACCGGCAGACAGCCCAGACAGACAGAGAAGAGAGAGACAGAGAGACAGACAGACAGAGAGGCGGGCAGACAAAACACACCACACACACCACGCAAGCGCATATTACTGTTCTCTGACAAGTAAGCTTAATAACTAAAAAAAACGATTACTAAAAACAAACGTACTGGGGTAGGGTTATCCGTTTCAATACTAATTTACAACTTTTTAGATTTCAGTTTTTGCTTAATCCTGTGTTTTTCCTGGTCATTTTCAAAAAACATCATTTTCGCGCAAACATTCTTCAAATGGGCTTTGTCTTTCATGTGAAATAAAATACAGTCTTTAACTGTTCTCTAAGTCTTTTAAACCGGTTATATTTCGGGCATAAAATCCACACACTTTCCCCAGCATCCCTTTTCCGCTGAAAGCTAGTTTCGACAAGTGTTTCTCTTTTTAACTTTGTTCTTTCTGCCGAACATCATCTATTAATAGTGTCTGCTTTCCCTTCAAACAGTCTATAAACTGTTCTAAACACTCACTCAGTTTATGCAAAGGTTAACAAAATTTATATGTCATCATCTGCCCATAAAACCTTCTATTATGATTGCTTTGTTCCATTAAGTGTTGGGCAGAAAATCACAATATGATCAAAATTTAAACGATAAACTGTTTGTAACGGGTTGAGGATAATATTGTTTTTCCACAAACCAGTTTGCCCACAAATTAATGAACAATGAGGGGTTTTGTCATAAAGTTTAACTGCTCCATAGTTTTATAACAGAATTTAATCAAATTCCCATTATTGTTTTTATCATACTCTCTGTCAAAACTTGTTCAGTGTAATAAAACCCTATGAGGCCTAAATGCGTAAGATTAATCCAATTCAGTTCTGTAAGATTGTTTCTATTTAGACTAATATTTTTTTTTGTTGCTTGTTGTTATGCCTTAAATCCTCGCCATTGTGAAGAATGACGACGGTAACTTTAAGTTTTTAAACGTCTAAGTTTTGCCCTAATTAGAATTCCTTTTAGAAGGACGTCACTAATCCCCACAACCCCATCCCTCTTTACATCTTTTAAGAACAGAAATTTCAAATATTATTGTGAACGTGTCTCCTAATTTCATTTGGGGAAATAACTTTTAATTTTTTGTAGAAGCATCTTTCAAAACGATTCTCTTCTGTGGGGGATGTACTGTTTATTCCCATACGGCTTTATTTCAATCTCTTTCTGACTATTGTCCTCGGGCCCATAAGACTTAAAATGTAAAGGGCCCAGTTTGGAATGCTTTCTGAAACTTTTTTGGGGGCTAAAAAATGTAAATGGGCTATGAATTCAAATTTTATTTCCATTCTAAATATGGTTCTAAGTGCCATTTGAGGTCATTTTCGAACTATTTTATATTCATATGGCCACATTATTTGCCTTAGATTGCGCAGCTGTTCTAGTTTAGGAAACTTTTTACTGTCGCTAACCTCTTTGCTTTTATAATCACCATCTTTAGTGTACTCAAACCCATACAAAGTGCCTATCTCACCGTTCTGTTCAAAGTCCGCAACGTCTGCAAGGTCTTTTAATTCTAAGGTTATACACCTCACAGGCGCTAATGTAACTCCTGGTTCTTCGGGCCCACGCGACTTATTTTTTAGTAGCGTATTATTTATTTCCAAAACAATGTGTAGGTTATTGCATTTCACAACTTTCCGCTTTGTCTGCAATTTTTATATTAAATGACCAACCCCCCCACAAACTAATCTTTTAAACTGAAAATTTAGGGAATTGTATAATTTCATAATCGCAATAGCGCTTTCCCCCGCCGGTAAAGCTCTTAAAAAAATTTGAGGGCCTTCCATCATATAATTTTTCATCAGTGCTCAGCTCACCCAAATGAACATAAAGTAATGAATGTAATGCAAGATCGAGCGGATTTCCCCTTAAAAGTAGTTTTTTTTGGGCGCAACAACAAATCTTTTAGTGACCTGAGTGTAAACTTTAAAGCCTAACATTTTAGCTAGCTCTTTAAATCAAATAAGTAATCTGCATTTTCAGGTTCGAATGTAAATTGTTTTTTAGATTGGGCATTGTTAAGTTTGAGAGTAATGCCGAATTTACTCATTGCTTCTTTAGTGAGCAAAACCCGTAAAAACCATCAGGTATTGTTAACTGGTTAGCTTTGAGCCCCAAAAACTTTTGTAATCTTATTTTTCCCCCTTGGTTTCGTTTATATTAAACCCTTCGACTTTGTAAAATATTCATGGGCGCGACCGTTTTGGCCCCGCAATTGTTATCAATGAATGTTCAAAAAACGAAGGACGGTCTTGAGTTTTTATTTTTACAAACATTTTTAAAAAAAATTTAAAAATGAGTGCTTTCAAAATACTGATGCAAAAATATTCTGTGGGCCGCCTACAATCCTAAAAATTATAGCAACTGATACTCTTGACATTGCGTGGCCCAAAACTGCCTTTCTTTCATAAAAAGGTGAGTACTCCATTGAAGAGCTATCTTAACCCCCCCTATTGAAAAAGAGCACATCCAAAAGCGTGGTTTAGTCATCCTTTTGCAGTTTAATCAAAAACCAGTTAAACTTTGCTGTGTTTTGTGCATCAACTGGGTGTGGAGTGTCTTTATGCTAATCATTTAACTATCCTGATCCTTTGGTGAGGTCAGTGTACAGATTCAATTTTATTACACCTTCAGACGTATTTTGACTGAACTGCAAGCGCCATTCCCGAATGACAAATCGTTTAATCCATTCAGCCAAAAGAATAGACATGAAGGCTTTTGAAAGGATCTGTAACGAATTTAAATATTAACATCAAGACAGACTTTAGACAAAATTTGGGGATCTTGTCATGGCATAGGCACCCCTTATTTTCGGGCACGCACAGAAAGTATAAATATGTCTTGAACCTCCTTTCAAAATTTTTCAGCCCTGGTCCATAGAGCAAGAGCATAAAACAGCATGGACAACATTTATCTTAGACACATTCTAAGGGCCTAACTAAGGGGGAATAGAACGAATAAACGACTCTATCGTACTTACGTTTGGTGTTTGCTGGGTTTTCGCAAGCACAGGCAAGATCGAGCATAACTGATCTTTCTAGGGCTTTGATGCACAAAAACAATACTTAGCAAATTTAGAGGACGCCATTAATTCTACAGTTGATTTACCTTCAAGTATTCAAAGGGTACCAACTGTTTTACAATACGCAAGATCGAAAGTAGACTTTGCTGTTGGCACTGGTTTATACTTTGCTGCCTTCTGACCTCAGACTCCAGATAGGTACAATAATAAACTATAATAATGAAATTCTTATAGAAAGGAAATAAACAAAAGGTTGGGAAAAACGACATAAATTCTGAGCCAGTAATATTTACAAACAATAAAAAGAACGCCCAAAAATTAAGTCATCTAATCCCCGAAGCCCAAACCCCCCAAAGTCATTGAAGACTCAGCAAAGCTTGGGACTCTGTTCGCGATGACCATGAATATGAAAAGACAGCGCTTGTTCTTGGATTAACTGGCCTAGGATTACTTGGTCTTTATCTTACTAAATAGAAACCCCAACTATTAAGAGAACTAATGCCCATAAGTGCTCGGCCATAAAGCCAACTACTTTGCTTGCAGTAGACAAAAGCCAGCTGACAATACCCCCAAATATTCCTGGTAAAAGCGTTCACGGCTTTACCAGCTAATTTTTTTAATAAACTTGCAAGATGATCTAGCTGTTTTTTTACCTCATGATTTAATCCAGCGATGGCGGCGGAGTGCTGGAAACTTTGACCTCCACCGCCGCCCTGTAATAGCCAACCACCAGCGTGCTTATTGAAAATTCCTAAGGCTGTTATAACGCTTACTAATGGTACTCCTTGCTCTCTAAACAGTGTTCGGATTCGTTCTGCTAGCGTTGTGTTTTCATATAAAATTTTTGGGATAGTTTCTCTTATTCTTTTCCCATTTGGATTTCGTAATTGGTCTCGGTTTTAGTTATCAGCACTTTTCTAGTCTTGCTGATCTTTCTTGTTCAAGATCTTTTAGTCTTTGGGTTATTCTTTCTTAATTTCATCCCCTAAGTTGGGTCATCAGCCTCAACGGTTTTCTTTTTCTCTTTTTATATGCCCATCTAGTTCACCTATTTTTGTTTAAATTGTTGTTAATTCGCCTCTGATGGTTCTTAAGCATAAATCAAGGCCTTATTTCTCGCAGGGGTAGCGGTGAGTCGTGTATAGTTTTTAAAACGCTGTTTCTTCTAAAAAAACTGGATTCTGCTTCTATTACATTTATAATTCACCTGCTGATTGATTAATTCTTTAAGTTCCAGGTTTTGCATTTGGTTACTGTGGGAGTTCTTGCAGGGGTGTTTGAAGTTAGAACTCCCTCCCCCCTTAATTTTGGCCTAACAGGCCAAGGCATTTTGATCTTTCACACTGAGCCTATTCTAATTGAACCCACGGTAAAAACTTTGATGGGTCTTTTTTAGTTGTAAGCTGAACAAGTTGTCCTTGGTCGCTCCTCACAAACAAATGGTCATCTTTTACTTCAAATCATTAGGGTCTATAAATTCGGGTGGTTCTTGGCCCTAAACTTTGGTATAATGATCTGGCCTTACTTTGTTAATTTATACCGACTTGTTGGTAATGTACTCCCGATTTCTGCTAATTCATCATGCAATGAGAGCCCCCGAGCGATGCCGCTCCCAAGGGGAATCACTCATGTCGTCTCCACGATCAAAAACATCATAATCTTCATCTTCAATGCCTGCCATTTTCTTTAATAATTAATTTTTTATTTTGTTTTATAAAAAAATGGTTTCATGCATATGGCTGATTCTTGACCCGCATGATGACTGAAAAGAACCCTTTGCTGTGAAGGGAAATAACGGAATATTTCGGGTTTCCCAAAAAATCCTTCTACTATTGTGCAGATCAAATTCTTTACTTGTCAAATTTTCGGACTCAGGAGCAGATAGTGATTGTGCCAGGCTCGCGCGTCTTACTTTCAAATGTACTGATTCAAACAACAGACCAACAGGACAGTTGTTCCCAGATTTGGGGGGGCAATTGTAAGAAAATTTCTATAAACTTGGGGGCAAGAAATATTTTCTTTTACACAAGCAGACTATTTTTAACCTTCTGATCTATGGCTAACCGGGAATGAAAGGGCTGATCTTGCGTTCAAGGAATAGAAAATGAAGAAGCACTAAAACATAGAATAGGTGCCGCAGATACTAAAGACGGCAAAAAGTATGTGGCTGTAAATTTTGCGTTTGGAAATCGCTTTCCTTTCCCTTAGATTTTGAGTTGTTAAAAGCGCATGCGCCATACTTTCAAGGAGCATTAAAAGACAGACTGTCATAAAACTAACTTTTAACGAATTACAAACGTGTTATCAGATCAACAGACACCCAAGCAAAGTACAGCATTTCTGACATCACGTTTGAGTTTGAAAGTTGTTAGCAACCCTAATTTAGCAAGGGGAGATTGAGCACCAATATCAGTCAAAATTAGCAATATATTACGAAAGAGTGATTCATCATACAACATATCCTAGAAGCAGGGCAGACAATATATGGAAATTTTTGTTTTAGCGTCTCAGCAAGATCGCTTTAAAAGGGATTTTATTGCTGTGTGAAGATGAAGAACCATTCAAAAAAGGAAGTGAAAAGTTTTTTAATCCAAAATAACGAAAGTACAATGTTCGATTGAGGGCCCGTCCTAACCAATCTATGCTAGCGGGCTTAAACCTTATCGCATTTTGATGAAATAAAAAACTGTTTGGAGGTGGGAGGTGTAGAAATCCAACAGTTGACCTTTGTGGCTAAAGATCTACACCTTCACGTGTAAGACTTGATGATTATTTAACAACAAAATACGGTTTATGGGTTGACCTAAGGTCAACAGAGGATAATCAGTTGCATGGAAGCGGGAGAGCTGTGAGAGACGTATAAACATTCAAATTGATAAAAAAGAAGAAGCCGATAAACCGCTTAATGTACATTTGTTTTTAATAATGATGCGCAGCTGAATATTGAAATAACAGATTAAAAGATATACATACTAAATTTAAATTTTTTTTTTATAAAAAGCATGTCTGTTCAAGTTTACCAAATGTGCCCACAGCGCCGCCAAAAGAAGAGATAGCAGGCAATTCTGCTGTTATAGAAACCCCTGAAGTAAAAACCTTCAGATTAACCAACATTACACAAATGCAGCAAGTACTAGAGCAAGACCTTTCAAAATACAGCAAAACCAAACGAAGGTATTCTGCTGCCTTTAATGCTGTTACATATGTTAATACTGGAGCATCGACTATAAGCGCTCTATCAGCAGAACGAGTGTTGGTTCTTAGCAAAGGCATAGGCCACCCGCAGCTTTACCTCTAGGAGGTTTGTCTTTAGCTCTCGGCCTGTGTTCATTAGCCGTTAGGTGCTGCTAGCAAAAAAAAAAAAACTAAACTCCAAAAGCACACAGCTATGGTTCAACTAATAACAGCTAAACTTAGTTCCTCAAACTGACAATAAATAAAGCGCTAGTTGACTCAAACATCACGGATGAAGAATTTAATCGTTTACAGGCTGATTTTGATGACTACAAAAGACAAAAGTTTGAAATTCAAAGAAAGGCGGTGACAAGTTTTTCTCAAAAGCCAGACCCCCAGCAGATAAAAAGGAATGCTTAAAAAAAAGTAAACGAGACATTTAAACTCTGTTCTAAACAGCTCACATTAACAACACCAAAAAGGGTTTATACTTGTTTATGAGTCCAAGCGCAAAAGACCGTTGATATTGGTTCTGATTAAGTTTTTTTTTTTTAATTAAATAAATATTTTTGGGTTAGAAAAGAAAGACAGCATGGCTAAGATATATGAAGGACAAGACGAATTGTTTGAAGGAATGCTCGAGAAAGAGCGTTTATCAAGAGCACTGAATGATATTGATTTAGAAGTCATTGACCCAACAAACGTACAGGCAAGCGTTGTACATGCAAATTTTTCAAGTTCCAGGCAAACTAACAATAGACCCGCCAGTTAAAGTAATGTTAGCTGGTTTTAATCGACTATGTAAAAAATAAATGAAGAAAATCTAGAAGTCTGGGTCTCAACTAAACAACAGACTATTCTTTCTCATAATGACTTAACCCTGGGTTGGGCAGACCAACTGCTTACACAGTTTGCGCTGCCGCTGAAGAAGCTAAATGAGAGGCTCTGGTTGGTCAAGGGCGCAGTCTTAGAGATTAGATTAAACAGGCTAAGTATGACACGATTGTAGGCAAGGCTTACATTCTGCTACCCCGAGAGTTGTTTTAAAGAGACATTTTAAACTAAAAATTCAGACAACAAAATGTTTCATGTGGTGCGTTCTTGCAGGCTGCATCATGTCCGCGAACACGCAGGAAGAGTGACTAAACTATCAGCAATCGCCAAAGTCTTAAATTCAGGAATATCCTTTCCTGTTAGTGTAGACCAATTGATCGTTTGAAGACAAAACAACCCATAACTGTTTTAATGTATACACTGGGATGAGGACAAATTTGGTGCAATTAAAGTGTCCAAGGGAAAGTTCAACAATTTGGCGGGAAAGGCAAAAGTCAGTGGACTTTTCTATGTTTTCGCCAGCAGGGTGCCCATACACATTGATACGCCAATGAGCGATTATTAGCGGATCTTCAAAGCATGAACTAAACAATGGTATTGGAGAAAATGTTTAACAAGAATGCCATTCTGTTAAGCCGGCTTGAACATTAAAATGTTGTTTAAAGTTTGTAGACTGTAAGACAGAAATTAAATACGCCCCCGCCAGGATCTAAAGTTTGTTTTAAGAACTGGAAACGGCTGCAACTTCTCCATATGTTGTTTAACGCAGACATTTGAATCACTCAATTGTTCCTTATGAAGGGCCAGCGCCACAAAAACTTGAAAAACATCTTAATGGTAATCATCAATTTGTTCATTTGCTTTCATTGGGTTTTCAGGTCGGAATGGGGTTCATTCAGAGCCGAATTATATAGGGGGAAACCCAATGGTGCAAAATTTCTTCTTAGACGCATGCAGCAAGTGCGCAATGACTGTTCTAATAATCTAAACTTATCTGAAATCATAAAGGCACCTGAAGACCCAAAAACAGTAGACTCGCCACATTGTTGGATTTGTGGTTTAGAGCTAACGCCCAAGAGTGTAAACCCCACAGTAAGAGACCATGATCACATTGCGAAAGTCAGAGGAGCAGCGCACAGTAATGCATCTTCAACTAAAGTTTGAACCAAAGACATGGAAGCTGCCTGTATTCTTTCATAACTTGCGAGGTTACACTCTCATCTTAAATGAAAGCAGTGGACGATGCCTTCAAGGGTCATGCATTGCACAGCATCAGAAAAGTACATTGTGCTTTAAACTAAATAACATGTCTTTTTATGACTCTATGCAAACACATGGTGGGCTCATTAGAGGCACTGGCTATGTCCTTTAAACGTCCTGCCCAATAACAGAAGAATATTTTGACTCAACTTTGTTAGAAAGGGCGTTATACCTTTGAGTACATGAACAGTTTGGGAAGGTTTTTACGAAGATACACTTCCGCCTAAGGCGCGTTCTTTCCGTTCTTGGAGGAAGGCTCAGCGCTCCGATTACCACATGCTCAAGATGCGTGGGAGAAGTTAGAGGTTTTAAACGTGGGAGACTATCATGATTCATACTTGAATGGGAGATGTTGTTTGTTGGCGGACGTTTTGAAAATTATAGAAAGACCTGATGAAACATTACAGTTTGGATCCCGGCGCATTATATTTCTGCACCCGGATGAGTTGGGATGCTTTCTTTAAGTTACTGGAGTACGATTGATTTTTGTCAGATTTACCAATGCTTCAGATGATTTAAACGGATTGCGTGGAGGATTAGTATGGCATCGGGATCATACTGTTTAAAGGAAAACAAATACTTTGGGAAAATTATGATCCAAGTAAAAGGTCTAACTATCTCATGTATTTTTGATTTCAAACAATCTGTATGGTTGGGCAATGGGCCCCCGCCCAATCAAATTCCATTACGTAACTTCAAGATGAAACAGGTACGAATAAATTCAAAAGGCATTAAGTGGTTTGAACAGTTTAACGCCTGATCAGCAGCGTGGTTTCATTCTAGAAGTTGGCTTAGAATATCCTCTGAACTCCATGACCTGCATAATGACTATCCATTAGCAGCAGAAAGTCTAAAGATGATCCAAGAGAGCCGCCTAAACTTGTGCCTAATCTTCGAGGCAAAAAAAATTATGTCGGTCATTACAGACTTTTACAATTTTATTTAAGACATGGTTTAAAGTTAACAGCTGTTCATCGCTAATTGCTTTTGACCAAGAACAGTTCATGAAACCATACATCATGAAGAACACTGATCTCAGAACCAA
Source organism: Conus ventricosus (assembly GCA_018398815.1). NCBI lineage: Eukaryota > Metazoa > Mollusca > Gastropoda > Neogastropoda > Conidae > Conus > Conus ventricosus. The sequence goes on from CM031610.1 coordinate 12,951,270, forward strand.
ATCCACAGATGCTTCAGAAAAAGACTTTTTCAAGCTGATGAACAACAGCTGTTTTGGAAAGACTATGGAGAATCCGCACAAGCGAAAGATGTCAGATTAGTCACCAAAGAGAACGAAAACAATTAAGCTGACTTCAAAACCTAATTATCAGGACTTAGAAGATTCGATCACTTTTTGCATATGATGAAAAAAAAAAGTCAATTGGACAAACCGTATTTATTGGGTTTATTTTTAGAATTTCAAAGCTTTGATGTTGAGTTCTTATGATACTTAACCCTGTATCCTGAGTCAAGTCTTACACGATCAATGTTTGTTATAGATATTCCTACTGAATATTTATAAGACATGGAATTTGAAGTAGTAAAGGAGCGATGGGTGTATGACACGTCGATTATCCTAAAGATTCGCCTTTGCTCAATTAACAAGAAGGTTTTAGGAAAGATGAAGGATTTGAATTTTCTGGAAGGTGATAAGGAGTAGTGGGGCTAAGGTCAAAAGTACCGTATTTGAGCAAACA
>CM031610.1:12959386-12964386 GCA_018398815.1 Conus ventricosus
ACACACACACACACACACACGCACGCACGCACGCACGCACGCAGCACGCACACACACACACACACACACACACACACACACACACACACACCGATGTTCTGTTTATTGTTTGTTTGTTGTTGTTTTGTTTTGTTTTTGCTTGCTACGCACAAGTTTCTTATGTCTGCAGCAGAGAAGAAATTTGCATTCCAAATCCAGACCTTTTATCTTCCGCTTTGGGCGTGTTCTCTATTCTGCTTCAGAGATTATAGCACCCGCGACAGTTTTTATGTGCTCGCTTTTGCACACGCATGAGCGGCATTGAGGAAAGGGAGATAACTGATCACTGATTTTTGGCAGACGACACTGTGTGGTGTGCAAGACGGCGTCAGGCAAGTCTTACGAAGAATCTGAATGTGAAGAACTTCCAACTTCTGAAAAAGAAATCGGAAAGGCCGAAAAGATGCATAATTTGCCAGAAGTATCGCACTGTTTACCACTGAAACCACGGCCGCCTTGTTCAACATCAAAACAAGACGCTGGCGACGTTCACTGCACAGCAAATTTGATCGAGCGATTGTACCAGTGCACTTTGATCAAGAAAGCAAGTAATGGCATCTTGAGAAATCTGTTGAGTGCTGTAAGTATTAAAAGATCATGGATGTTTTCAAGGGGAGAGGAGGGGGGGGGAGAAAATGTAACTCATAGTGCATGAAATTTTCATCAGTTGTTGAATTCACCATTCATCTTTAGCTATGCTTAGCCTTACCACTTTTCACTTACTAGAACTTTTTTTTGTTTTGTTCAGGGACCAGGAATACACTTCAAAACATGCAAAAGTTAGAGGAAACGAATATGTTTTGAGAAAAAGTTAAGTAACTGGATTAAAAAAATAAAAAATAAAAAGCAGGCTGGCGTTCTTTCAGATGGCTTTTTTTTTTCTTTTTGATAATTGTCCACCGGTACTCAGTTTCTAGTTGACCAAGAGGTTGACCAAGATTTGATTTGTAAGTTCCCTCCACCCTCCTCCCTTGTCCACCCTCAAGCCCTTCCGCTTCATTCCACCTCTGTTCAAATCACAGATATTTAGGAACAGTCGATGGTTCTAACTTGAGCATCAAAATAAGGGTCTACAACGTGTTAGATAAACCCCGAAGCTAAATGTAGAGGTTATTTCCCTTAGACCACATTAGGGCAAGAATATGATCCCCCCCCCCCCCCCCCCCCCCCCCTCCAATCCATGTTCATGTCTGCAAACACTGGCGGACATGTTAGCATGGCACATTCTGCTTGTCTGCCCGCTTATGTGATGACGCTGCAGGGGAAGAAAAATTCGCCGGCCTCTCTTGGCAGACACAGCTACTAAGGGCTTAATGTATGCCATTGTAATCTTCAATTTCTCATTTGTTTGTTACTTTTTTTGAGGGATGGTATGTTCAATACTTTAATGATGCATTGCATGTTGATGCAAATGACCGTACAATTCACATCTACTCTAAGCTATAGATTACCCTTCCATTCGCTTTCCTTTCCTTGCGCATTTCTGCTGACCCTTCTCCCAGTGTCCCTGATCTAGTTTAGTTGTTGGCAATAGTCTCATGCATCGTGGGTCAACAGACTAGGATACACACAACCGCCAGGCATTAGATAGCAACACAGCAGCTACCACTGCACACGAAAGGAGCAAAGAGACCCCCCCCCCCTCCCCTCCTGAAAAGGACGTTCCAAGCAACACAAACAAACAGAAACAAGTAAAGGTAACCTCACTTTGATTGCTATGAAAGAAAACCTTACATGAGACGGGGAATAGTTAACAGTAAATAATGAATAGGTAGAGTAACTCCTGCTTCCATGATGAGATAATCACACGCCTCAAGCTCAAAACGATTGCTGCTTACGACACCAAATCGCGTGGCAGAAATGCCAGCATAAAGCACACAGAACAAACAAGGAAAGGAAATGTTCCAGCTTTCTCAGAAACCCTGTCACCTGACACATACACACACCAACAACATCTGGACAAATGAGCAAACACAAATTAACATTAACGCCTGACTGGCACAGCATGTTCGGTCTTGAACAAATTCACACAACCACACAGACAAACAGAAAGTATAACAGGCAACCTCAGTTTTACTGCTTTAAAGGGAAATCTTAAAGAAGGCAGAAAAATAATTGACAGTAAAGAGCAAATGAGTAGAATAACTCTTGCTCCCCTGACAAGATAAGATGATCACACGCCCATAACTCCAACTGATGGCTGTTTACGATACCAATGCTCCCAGCAGAAATGCCAACCCGGAGCACACACAACAAACAAGCAGCTATCCCCCAAAAGAAGTTCCAAGCTTGCTCATATACCCAGTACCTGACACATAACACATAGCAACAACTGAAGGAATGGAGAGTTATTCAAGACTGGTAAGGTCTTTTGGGTCTTGAATATAATCAAACAAACACACAGACAAACAGAATCAAACACAGTAATCTGAGTTTGGTTTGTACGAGAGGAAATATTAAGTGGGATATGGAACAGTACTTGTTTTTGTTCGATTCTGTCTGTCTTTGTTATCTCATTGTGGGAGCAAGAGTTTCTCTACTTATTCGTTATTTACGGCTACCTAATGATGTCTGCCTTCTTTTAAGATTTCTTTTCATACCAATCAAACTTAGGCAACCCTATTTGTTTCTTCTCGTCTGTTTGTTTGACTATAATCAAGACCGAAAAGGCTGTGCCTGCCTTGAAAGAAACGTGTTTTTTTTTGTTTGTTTCTTTTGGTGTGCTGTGTGTTGGTATTTCTGCTGTTTGGTGTCATAAGCAGCAATTGCTTTGACTTGAGGTATGGGGCGAGTAATCATCTCATCACTGGAGGGAAGAGTTACTCTACTTATTTGTAACTTTCGTTGCTCCTTTCCGACCAATCAAACTGAGGATACCTGCATTTGTTTCTGTTCGTCTGTGTAATTGTTACACTCTACCTAAGACCAAAAGGCTGTGCCGGTGTTGGATGAATGTTACTTTGTGTTTATTCATTACTTCAGTTGTTGCTGTTGCTGTGTCGGTGTGTCAGGTACAGGGTGTATGAGGAAGCTTGGACCATCAATTTTGGGGGGGTGCCTCCTTTTTTGCGTTGTGTGGTGTGGGTTGGTAGTTCTCCCAGGCGATTTCATGTCGCAAGCAGCAATCGCTTAGTGTTATCAGCGTGGAATCATCAAATTATGTGAGCAAGAACTACTCTACTTCTTCGTTATTTACGCTTCCTATTCCCTGCCTCATTTCAAATTTTCTTTCATACCAATGAAACTGGGGTGACCTCTGTATGTTTCTACTGATGCGCGCGCGCGTGTGTGCGTGTGTGTGTGTTGTGTTGTGTGTGTTGTGTGTGTGTGTGTGGTGTGTGTGTGTGTCTGTGTGTGTCTGTGTGTGTCTGTGTGTGTGTGTGTACTATATTCAAGACCGAAAAGGCTGTGCCAGTCTTGAATAACTATTAATTTGCAAATGAGACGAGGCAGGGAACAGTAAACAATAAACAGTAAAGTTACCCCACTTGTTTACTGTTTATCAATTTGCGTTTGTTCATTTCTCCAGTTGTTGCTGTGCATCTGTGTCAGATACAGGATACATGAGTGAGCTTAGAATATCTTAGGGTGGATGTCCCCGTGTTTGTTCTGTGTACTCTGTGCTGACATTTCTGCAGAGTGATTCGGTGTCGTAAGCAGTAATCGTTTTGATTTATGGGAGGGTTCTTTCATGTATTCCTTATTCACTGTTGACTATTCCAAACCCATTTGAGATGTCCTTTCGTAACAATCAAACTGAGGTCACCTGTATTTGTTTCTGCTTATTTTTGTGTTTGTTTGACTCGTTTCAAGACTAAACTGACAGGCCATGTCAATATGAACTAAATGTAAAGTCGTGTTCGCTCATTTCTCCGGTGTTTGTTGCTGTGTACAAGGTATGTGAGCATAAGATTTCTGTGCATACCATATTCTTAAAAGTTAACAAAGTTGAATCTTGGGGCGTGCTTGCACATGCTCGTGGGGGTGGGGGAGGGAGGGAGGGGGGTGTCTTCTTCATGCAAATCAGCACACGGTAAAGCTCATAGTGTCTTTACTATTGAGTGTAACTTTCGTCCTCCACCATGTTTATAACTTGCCATAATCCGTGGGAGGCTGCATACTGGAGGGTCTTCTTCATGCAAATCAGCACACGGTAAAGCTCACAGTGTCTTTACTATTGAGTGTAACTTTCGTCCTCCACCATGTTTATAACTTGCCATAATCCGTGGGAGGCTGCATACTGAAGAAGTCTTTTTTTCTCCCGTTGACTGGGCGTTCAGTCATATACCGTTCTAAGTTATTTTCTTGTTTCTGTATATGTTTGTTTTCATACCCAGAGAAGAAAACGACAGAATCAAATCAATGTTATTTCCAGCTGTGAAACGGATTAATCTTATCCATACGCTTAACAGTAGGCTGTTGCTTATATTAAGCAAAAAGTAAACGGGCATGCATATATGTACCATCCCCTGCCCACTTTACCCACAAAGATGAACTAACCAGTCCCTGTGGGTGCAGACGTTAACAGCACCCTTGAACTGGTGGCCTGGAAGGTCGTGGGTTTGAATCCCATCAGATGCGGTCTTTTGGCCCCGACCACCTCCTCCCTATGCATAACGCATGATGCCGGGGTTCAACAGGCCGGGAAGACTGGAACCACACAGTTGAGGTTCATCCACTTCATATAAGCATTTCTGATAATACGTCTGTTGTTCGAATGTCAAGTTCCTCGACACCATGAAAAAAATCCAAACAGAAATACTGCAGCTTAACTAGAATACAGGACAAAATATAAATAAACACACAAAACATTGTGTAAAGAGAAGCAGACTGTGTACAATATAAACACGATTTTTTTTTTACGAATGATTTCAAATGTTACACACAGTGACCCAAAAAAAAACAAACCCGCAAAATGATATTCTTCTGATAGCAGTCAGCATGAGAATGAAATCAGGTGT
>CM031610.1:12966886-12971886 GCA_018398815.1 Conus ventricosus
TCTCTCTCCTCTCTCTCTCTCTCTCCTCCTCCCTCACACACACACAATGTAATCTCTTTGTAATTTCTTTATCCTTGTTTGTCGTTTGAATCTTTTTTTCTGCTTTTTTTTTTTTTCACTTAAAGTCATCTACGCCTTAAATGTTAATGAATGAACTTTTTATGGTTGTGAAGATATGTGTGTTTGTTAAAAGTTTTGTAAGTCTTAGTCGCTTGTCATACTTAGTCCCTTAACGGGGCAAGGGCCAGATAAAAATATAAAAAAAAGCATGTTTGCTTATCTGTTACCCTTAAAAATAAAGATTATCATCATCATCATCTCTCTGTCTGTCTGTCTCTGATTCTGTTTGACCTATAGTTTTAACAGTACCTAGTTTTCATTAAAAAGTTTCATAACATCTGAAAGAAAAAAAATCATAAATCTGATATTACATGAAGAAAGAATGTCTGCAGGCATAGTGTCATTGCCCTTTGGGTAGTTGTTTTCATTCACAGTCTCATAACCGTGGGTTGGCTAATGAACATTTGAGTGGACATGTAGATTCATGAAGCTACTTTTCTCCATGACAACTAAAAATTGTTTGGTAAGTTTCTAGCCCTGCATTCGATGAATGACATTAGAATTATTTACGGTCCTCTGAGGGGTATCTTTCCTCATCATGTGCCTTGTTCATCACGTTTGTCTCATGTTGCAGAACATGTCTTGAATATGTATTCAGTATCAGCATTATCTTCTTCATACTTAATGACAGTAATACTCCACAGTGTACCTTTTCAAATGCCTCCTCTCTGTCTCTCTAATTCTGTCTGTCTGTCTGTATGTCTGTCTGTCTCTGTCTCTCTTTCTCTCTCTCAGTGCGTCATTGTGTATATCTCTTACTGTTTGTTTGTCCTCTGTTTTAAATCCGTGATTGATAAAGTTTATGCACATGCATGCACACACACACACACACACACACACACACACACACCACCACTCACCTCCCTCCCCCCCCCCCCCCCCCCCCCCCCCACACTCTCTGTGCATTTGAGCTCAGAGAGAGAGAGAGATGAATAGCAACAATCAGATCTATACTTTCTCTCATGGCCCTTGTGTTTCAACAATGTACCTGATTACACTATTGGAGGTCCAGTCAACCGTAACAAAGTCAGAGGAGGATTGCGTTCAATCAAGCGTGCACTTAGTAGGCCCAGAACCTGTTCAAGAAAGTCAACGGTGTACATACAAGCCAATTACACACACACATGTACGCACACACACACACGCACGCACGCACGCACGCACGCACACATGCATGCACACACGCATGCACGCACGCATGCATGCACACATACACATACACACACAAACACAACACACACTCCCCCCCCCCCCCCCCCCACCCCCCCACTCTCTGTGCATGTGAGCTCAGAAGAGAGAGAGAAAGATGAATAGCAACAATCAGATACTTTCTCTCATGGGTCTTGTGTATCAACAATGTACCTGATTACATTATTGGAGGTCCAGTCAACCTTAACAAGTCGGACAAGGATTGTGTCTTCAATCAAGCGTGCACTTAGTAGGACCAGAGCCTGTTCAAGAAAGTCAACGATGTACATACAAACCAGTTACACACACACAAACACACACATATATATGCACACGAACACACACACACACACACACACACACACACACACATACATGTGTACACACACACACACAACACACACACTTACACACATGTGTACACACACACACACACACACACATGTGTACACACACACACACACACACACATACATGTGTACACACACACACACACACACACACACACACACACACACACACACACACACTTACACACATATGTACACACACACACACACATGTGTACACTTACACACATGTGTACACACACACACACACACACACACACACACACACACACACACACACACACACACACACTTACACACATGTGCACACACACACACACACACACACCACACTTACACACATGTGTACACAACACACACACACACACACACACACACACACACACACACACTTACACACATGTGTACGTACACACACACCACCACCACCATCATTGCCAATGCACAGTGCACTATTTGTAGGGTCAGCTTTGTTGTTGTTGTTGTTTTTTAATGGAATGAAACATAGTGCATAGTGACTTTTTTAAAAGTAACTTGTGAGACAGGATGTCAAACAAGAGGGAGAAAGTGTGTGTGTGTGTGTGTGTGTGTGTGTGTGTGTGTGTGTGCGTGTGTGTGTGTGTGTGTGTGTGTGTATGCATGCGTGTGTGTGTATGTGTGTGTGCGTCTACCTATGCGCATGCATGCATTTTTGTGTGTGCATGTCTATTCTGTGTTTTGTGTGTGTGTGTGTGTGCATGTGTGTGTGGTGTGTGTGTGTGTGTGTGTGTGTGTGTGTGTGTGTGTGTGTGCCACACTGTATGTGTCATGAGTACACATGCATACATAACTATTTTCTGTTGAATAAGATCAGTAACGAACGACCGTGCCATGTGCATTATCAGTTTACCCTAGAAACAGAGCTTCTGTGGTTTCATGTTGTCTGTTACGACCTATACTGTCTTCATTATGTCAGCTATCATGTTAACCTAGATTTGAGGCAGTTGTGTCCGGACAGAAGAAAACAGCCATACCCTACCAAGGCCAGGATCTGTTGCCCCATGTCCCAAACAGAGAATAAAGAAGCTATGGAGCTGATTGTATTTGGATGAAGAAAGTTAATCAGCTTACGTTGGCCCCATTTTTTTCCTCGCCATATGTTTTGGAATGGTTTAGTGTTTACTGTGTAGTGTGTGTCACTCTGTGTGTGTGTGTGTGTGTGTGTGTGTGTGTGTGTGTGTGTGTGTGTGTGTGTGGTGTGCGTGTGTGTACACATGTGTTTCCTTACTCTGTGTGTGTGTGTGTGTGTGTGTACACATGTGTATAAGTGTGTGTGTGTTGTGTGTGTGTGTTGTGTGTGTACACATGTGTTTCCTTTCTGTGTGTGTGTGTGTGTGTGTGTTCTTACTCTCTGTGTGTGTTGTGGTTGTTGTTGTTAGATGATAGTGGGAGTGGTGTGTTGTCATTGTTACCTTGGTTACGGTGCTGGTTTGTTGTTCTAGGTGTGTGTGTGTGTGTGTGTGTGTGTGTGTGTGTGTGTGTGTGTGTGTGTGTGTGTGTGTGTGTGTGTGCGTGCACCCACATGCATGTGTGTGCATGTTCATGGGTGTGTGTTTGTGTGTGTGTGTGGTGTGCGCGCATGCGTATGAGTGTGAGTTTGCCCACATGTATGGGCTTGTTTGTGTGTGTGTGTGCCTAGCCTAGATTTATTGATTAAGTACGTTGATTGTAATAACTGTGTGCATAATATTCACACTCACCAGCGTAGAACTATATATAACTTTATCACTGACTGTGTCTTTTTAATTTTGTACTTTGTTGGAAACTTTCAATATCTGTAATAAAATTTTTTCACCTCACTCAATGAACTTGTTCCCATAGCAAATACTTTATATTGACTGTACATTAATTTTTCACATACTCTCATTACAAATACTGTATCCATTTTTTTTTTCTAATTTCACACGAACATTGAAGAAGTAATGTTAATCCTCCCCCCACCCCCAATATGTGTAGCCTTTATGCTCATTTCTCATATTTTCTTTCCACTATGCTATGTGATTTACCATTTTTCAAAAATGAATTATTGTTTGTAGCTATTTTTTGCACTGTTTTATTCAAACCCTGTTATCTTCATGCTGGAATTCTCAGAAACATAAGAAGAGACAAAAGTTGACTGCAGGGTTTGTGGTGAAAATGAAAAAATAATCAAGTTTATAAAAACCTTTTGGTGGTAGTCGAACCCTTTGGAAGGTAGAGACTGACGTTTCAAGCCATAGGCCCGTTGTCAAAGTGAAGAGAAGAGGACAGTGCAGATAGGAAAGCCCATGTGAAAACTGGGTGAGAACATCTCATTTAATCATTAAGTTGGACCAAAATACACTCACTACAAAATACACATGCGTGTGTGTGTGTGTTGGTGTCTTTGTATGAACTGTGGTGTGTGTGTGTGTGTGCTCAATACACCTGAACAGTGGTCAGTGAGTGTATTTTGGTCCAACTTAATAATTAAATGAGATGGTCTCACCCAATTTTCACATGGGCTTTCCTGTCTGCACTGTCCTCTTCTCTTCACTTTGACAACGGGCCTATGGCTTGAAACGTCAGTCTCTACCTTCCAAAGGGTTCGACTACCACAAAAAGGATGCAAGGTTGATTGTCTGGTATTGGTAAACAGTAAACTACAATCAGCTCCATAGCTTCTTTATTCTCTGTTTGGGACATGGACAACAGATCCCGGCCTTGGTAGGGTATGGCTGTTTTCTTCTGTCCGGACACAACTGCCTCACTTGTTTACTGTTTACCACAAAAAGGTTTTTATAAACTTTATTATTTTTTCATTCTCAGGAACATTGTTTATGATTTGTAGGTTGATTATCTCAGACATGCATATATTGTAATTTGGGGCTGATTTCTTTGAAACTGTAACCCCTATGATAATTTCTCAGAAACTAATTTTTTAATGTTAATTTTCAAGGAAGCACTATTTGTAATCTTGTGGATTTGCCAAAATCTCTGCTGTTTGCTTGTTACCTGTACATTATGATTGTTCAAATATGAAAATCACACACATATACTCTTACATACCTGTATGCATGCATGCATGTATGCTTGTGTGCGCATGCACACGCACACGCACGCACGCATGCACGCACACACACACACACACACACACACACACACACACACACACACACACACACACACACACACACACACATGCACTTTCTAAACTTTATGTAATTTGCTCATGTGTTTAAAAGTATCAAAAGATTTCTTTTTATGCACTGAATTCAGGATATGTGTCATTTTTAATGGCTCCCTCCCATGGAAAGGGTTACTATTTCTACTACTGCTATTGCC
>CM031610.1:12976886-12981886 GCA_018398815.1 Conus ventricosus
TGCAGCTGCTTTGCGGAATAAAGTGTTCACTGCTGCCGTAGAGATCTGAAGAGCCACCCATCAGACCTTAGTAACAGGCACACTGGGGTGAAGGGAGGAAGAGTCAGCTCCCTTCCAAATTAGTAACTACAATTTTCTATGCCGTCTTCACAGGAGAGCAGCAGTTTTGTCGTCCAAAAAGATCCTGAGCCCAGAAGTCTGGTGCCTGGAATTCCAGTTGTCTGCAACAGTCCCTTTGGGATGCCAGTCTCTCCACAGTCATCGGAGATGACATCAAGAGAATTTCTGTGATTCAGTGAAAAATGATTAAAATTGTCTTGGCCTTAGAACACACAGCATTTCTTGTGGAGAGCGGCCCAACGTTAACATTTAACCTAAAGTGTCGTGTGGACGGCTGGCATTTTGCGATGGCACCCCCCCCCCCCCCCCCCCCCCCCCCCCCCCCCCCCCCCCCCCCCCCCCCCCCCCCCCCCCACCCCCCCCCCCCCCCCCCCCCCCCCACCTGTCTGGATATGATTGTGTACAGAAAGAGTCAGTATGAGTGGTGTGGGCGTATGTGTGGAAGATGAGAGAAAAAATGGAAAAGAAGGGGGAATTATCCCACAAAGGAAACGACATTAACATCATGTTCAATACATGAAGTGCTTAAATGCATTTGGGGCACTTGGGTGTCTCGGTTGCTTGGAACAGCAAATTTTCGGTCAGATGTTCAAGTTTGAATCACGTGGTTGCCCAAATGACAAAGAAATTCCCGTTTTGACTGCCCTCATAAGTGTGTTGTCATCCTGGTCATCATAATTTGATATAATCTATGATGAAGAGATGACAAATATAAAACCCCACTGACCTCTTATTGATAGATAAGTGGTTTCAGGTATAGATACACAGGGATAATTGAGAGATAGAGACAAGAAAGCAGTGGGGGGGGGGGGGGGGTGGGGGGGGGAAGACGAGTGCAGGCTAACAATTCCTCCATCATTACAACAGTGACTGGACATGGGTTAGAGGAAGAAAAAGTGAGCGCAGTGGGGGGGGGGGGGGGGGGGGGGGAAGACGAGTACAGGCTAACAGTTCCTCCATCATTACAACAGTGACTGGACATGGGTTAGAGGAAGAAAAAGTGAGCGCGGGGGGGGGGGGGGGGGGGGGGGGGGGGGGGGGGGGGGGGGAAGACGAGTACAGGCTAACAATTCCTCCATCATTACAACAGTGACTGGACATGGGTTAGAGGAAGAAAAAGTGAGCGCATGTGGGGGGGGGGGGGGGGGGGGGGGGGGGGAGAGAGGGGGGAAGACGAGTGCAGGTTAACAATTCCTCCATCATTACAACAGTGACTGGACATGGGTTAGAGGAAGAAAAAAGTGAGCGAGAAAAAAAAAGAAAGAAGTTGTAGGACGTAGGGAGAGGCAGGGAGGGCGAGGGGGTGGTGGAGACCATTTGAAAGAAACTAGGAGTGAAAAGAGAGCATTAGAATTCAATATAAATCCTTCACTGGCAGCATACAGGGAGCACTGCAGCCTGCGCCATGAACAGAACCGTTTTATGCGGCCTACCTCAGGCCATTTGTCAGCTGATTCAGACACATCAGTGAGACGGGGATACACATGTATTATGTATTGCAAAGGCAGATTTTATAGCAACACTTTAGCTTGTGTGTAGGTGTATGTGAGAGTGGCTTTTAGCTTGTGTGTGAAGGTGTATGTGAGAGTGGCTTTTAGCTTGTGTGTAGGTGTATGTGAGAGTGGCTTTTAGCTTGTGTGTAGGTGTATGTGAGAGTGGCTTTTAGCTTGTGTGTAGGTGTATGTGAGAGTGGCTTTTAGCTTGTGTGTAGGTGTATGTGAGAGTGGCTTTTAGCTTGTGTGTAGGTGTATGTGAGAGTGGCTTTTAGCTTGTGTGTAGGTGTATGTGAGAGTGGCTTTTAGCTTGTGTGTAGGTGTATGTGAGAGTGGCTTTTTAGCTTGTGTGTAGGTGTATGTGAGAGTGGCTTTTAGCTTGTGTGTAGGTGTATGTGAGAGTGGCTTTTAGCTTGTGTGTAGGTGTATGTGAGAGTGGCTTTTAGCTTGTGTGTAGGTGTATGTGAGAGTGGCTTTTAGCTTGTGTGTAGGTGTATGTGAGAGTGGCTTTTAGCTTGTGTGTAGGTGTATGTGAGAGTGGCTTTTAGCTTGTGTGTAGGTGTATGTGAGAGTGCTTTTAGCTTGTGTGTAGGTGTATGTGAGAGTGGCTTTTAGCTTGTTTGTTGGTTGTTTGTTTGTTTGCTTTTTGAACATCTATATAGAGGGTTCACTTTGACAAGATGACAGCCCTGATGTGGCCCTTTGTGATTCGCTAGGCTGTGAGCAACATGAACTGAATATTTAAGTGTGTATAGATAGATAGATGTGTGTGTGTTTGTTTGTGTGTGTGTGTGTGTGTGTTTGTGCATGCGTGCGTGTGCGCATGTGTGTGTGTGTGTGAGGGCATAAGTGCATTTGCTACATGTGTGTATTATGTATGTGTCTCTGTGTGTGGTGGGAGGAAGAGAGAAGGAATGGCGGCAATGATTTTGCACAGTAAAGACAGGCCACTCATGGGACTTTACTGTATATGTTGTGAGTACGTCTTCACAATGATGTTCCATGGTTTGCACATGGGAGTGATTGAAACAAAACACAAAAACAACAGTATCAAGGTGTTTTGTTAGTGGCATTTGCACTTGCAATTCTTACGTTTTGATGCACTAGTGGTGGATATGCTGTGTGTCTGTGTGGCCTATGGTAGTTTACACATTTCCAGCAAGTTTGTTTGTTTTGTGTAGAAAGATGGTAGTGGTTAAATAAAGCAGGTAAGCTGATATAGGCAAGGAAAATATTTTCATATGTATTTAGCAATGCTTATTTACTCTTCAGAATTGTAAGATCAGATTTGTTCAGTTAAGAAAAGATTGACAAAATTAATTTATCTTCTATTTTTGTTTGACTAATGAATTTGGGTATTTTATACATTAAAATGACTTTTTTTCCCAATTAAAGGCAGGGGGAAATAATCTTTTGTCTGGTGCACATCTGAGGGCAAGTTATGATAATCTGTGCGTCTGATTTATGTATATTATCAAGTGTGCTGGGAAGAAATGGATGTCAAACTTTAAATTGTGTTCTGAACACCCAAAGAGAAAGACAATCAGTAAAACTAAATGCTTCCATTATTGGTCTGTAAATGAGTACCCACATTACATTAACTGTGAAATGAATTATTTCAGTGGAAGATACATTTATTTCACGTAATTTTTTGGAGATTAATAATAAGCATTGATAAAGGGGCTGGTAGAAGAGAGAGAAAGAGAGGAGAGAGAGAGAGGAGAGAGAGAGAGAGTAGGGGGAAAAGGGTGGAAGGGCTCTTGAGGACTTCACTAAAACTTAAATACAATTTCACCACTAACAGTTCAATCACTGATGATCATTAATAGGGAAGTTTTTGGATTTTGTGAAATGCAAATGTTGTGTCACAAGAACTTCGGGCCTGACGTTCAGATCTAAAATGAGATCTGAAAAGGCACAGTGAGTCAACGTGGGCTCAGACTGCACCTTTCTGTTATTCATTCTTATTCAGGTGCAAAACCAACTTGATTTTTATGCATATGTAAATGCCGTGTTCATTTCATTTATGATGAGAGTCCCCACCTTTTAGTTCTCACAATTTTCCCCTAAACTCCGTCTGTGCATATATAGATCTATTCATCTGAATTTCTGTGTTTATCAGCTCAAATACAAACATATAGATCAAATTTTAGATGAGATAGGGAACAGTAAACAAGAATCAAAGAACAAGGAGGGTAATTCTCTCTCTCAGTGGATAGATTAAATGTCAAATCTGACTTGTATTCATCTGCAGCAAAACGAAGAATGAAAGTTCTTCACATCCACATTCGTAGCAAGCAGATGTGACTAAAAAAAATGCACTGCAAAATGTCACTACCGCTTTTTCCCGCACTTTTGTTTTTGTGCTCTTCATTGTTGCCATTTATCATGTTCAGAGAAAGGGACATTATCCAAACTAATTTCACAGTAACCCCCCCCCCCCCCAGCCCCCTCATAATTTTAGTGTGTAAGATTATTGGTGAAAGAGAAAGAGAGAGAGGGAAGTTTAGAGGTCAGTGTGTCACTGTGCGATCTGCAATGACTCTTGCTTCACCTCTGTCTTACATATTTTGATGTTGCCTCAGCCTTGTGACATGCAACACCTTTCTCTTTAAGTTTAGTTAGGTATGTCAGTGTTCTTCTGGAAATTGTCTTCATGTTCATGCTGAGTTCTAACTCTAAATGTGGACAATCATTCGATGCTTGCAAGCCATGTGGATGCGTAAAAGTATGTTTTATGCCTCCGTCAGTTTTTATCAGAAGGTAGTTCAATCAAACAAGACTGCAACCGATCTTCAGCACAGCTGCGTATTTCAATCCACACAGACAAAAAAAAGCCCTACCATTTTGTGTAACTGAAAAAAAATGTCTCTCTCTCTCTCTCTCTCTCTCTCTCTCTTCTGTCATGTGTGTGTTGTGTGTGTGTGTGTGTGTGTGTGTGCATGCAGGTGTGCATGCACGCAGGTATATGTGTGTGTGTCTGTCTGTCTGTCTCTGTATCTGTGTGTTTCTGAGTGAGTGAGTGTGTGACTCTGTGTGTGTGTGTGTGTGTGTGTTATTTAGGATGAAAATGAAAGAACAAATTGAAGCAGATGAATTCATCATCATCACCTATTACCCCTCCTGGGGTACAGGCCGCCAACCAAGGACCTCCAGGCATCTCTGTCCTGAGCTCTTTTCTCCAGCTGGTTCCAAGTCATGCCCATGTTTCTGATGTCTGCTTCCAGGTCTGTGCGCCAGGTGTTCCTTGGCCAACCTCTTTTTCGTTTTCCTTGGGGGTTCCATGTTAGGGCTTGTCTGGTGATGTTGCTTGCAGGCTTCCGCAGCGTATGTCCAATCCAGCCCCAACGTCATTTCTTGATTTCCTGTTTTATGGGCAGCTGATTT
>CM031610.1:12986886-13274386 GCA_018398815.1 Conus ventricosus
TAGGGAGACAGGGAGGAGGGGGAGGGTAAAGTCATAAAGGCCTGTCATAAAATGCAGAAGTTGGCTGTCAGAGGCGCATGCTATCACTCGAACAAATGAGTGTATGGCTGGCCGATCTTTGTCTTTGTTTGTTTGTTGCTGTTTTTGCAGGGGGAGAGAGAGAGACAGAGACAGACACAGAGAGAGAGCCAATCTTTGTTGTTGTCGTTGTTTTGCAGGGCAGTCAGAGAGAGAGAGAAGAGAGAGAGAGTCAGTCTTTGTTGTTGTTGTTATTGTTGTTTTGCATGGAGAGACAGACAGAGAGAGAGAGAGAGAGAGGATATTTCTTATGTTGTTGTTTTTCAGGGAGAGACAGAGAGAGAGAAGAGAGAGAGAGAGAAAGCTGATCTTTGTTTTTGTTTTGCAGGGTGAGACAGAGAAGAGAGAGAAGAAAGAGAGCGGATCTTGTTTTGCAGGGGAGGGGGGGGGGAGGGGGGGGGGCTGATCTATGTTGTTGTTTTTCAGGGAGACACAAAGCCACACAGAGAGAGAAAAGAGAGAGAGAGTGTGTGTGTGTGTGTATACATACATTTGTGTCCATGGATGTGTGTGTGTGTAAATGTGTGTACATATAGTTTAGTTGAGTACATATGTGTTTTGGCTTACATATATGTTTGTATATCGGATGTGTGTGTGTGTGTGTGCGTGCGTGCGTGCGTGCATGCGTGCGTGCATGCGTGTGTGCGTGTGTGCATGCATGCTTGCAGAACAGGCAAACTGGGTTTACAAACTGTGTCCAAACCCAACAGAGGGGGTCTTTTTTCTTAAATTTTTTTTTAAAGTGGCACAGAATTTTTCTCCTGATAAATCCTATCATACATTATGTTGGAAATATTTAAGAAATAATGTAGACCTTCTGAACAGGTGATTTATGAAACTTGGAAAAAAAAAACCCAAACAAACAAACACCTATATTCACCATTAGATCTCTTTAAAAAAAAATCAATTAGTAAAAAAGTTGGAAAAAGATGAAAGAATCATCATGAAGCATCCTAATGTCACTTAAAAGATGAAATTTAGTCTTGAATTACACATATTAGTTTGCCTTCTTTCTATGAATGAAAAACCAAGTTACAAATGCACTATGGGGAGTCCACTTGGTGGGGAGGGGGGGGGGGGATTAATGTGTGTGAGTGTGCATGTGCGTGTGTGCATGCATGTGGTGTGTGTAGGAGCATGCGAGCGTGCATGTGTGTGTGCCGTGCTTTAAATTTTTTGTTGTTGAAGGTCTGTAAATTCAGTGTTCGCATGTTGTGAAGGACACATTTATAACCCATGTTCTTCATGACAGGGGGAAGATACAGAGCAGAGCCATATATCATGACTCTGTTCAGTTTCAGTATTGTGACCAGTGATTGTTGGTCTGTCTGTGCCACACTTTTCCCTACTTTGTTCAGTTCCAGTCCAGTTGATCTAGTTGCCTACTTTGTTCAGTTCTAACCCAGTTGACCTAGTTCCCTACTTTGTTCAGTTCTTATCCAGTTGATCTACGAGGGTTGTTCAATTTAAGATGTCACCACCCCCTTAAAAAACGTACCTCTCATCTCAGCAACTTGAAACTTTTACATCCCCTCGAAGTATTCTCCGTTGGCTCGAATGCAAATTTCAAGCCTCCTACGCCAATTCTCAAGCGCCCTCTGGTAGTCGGTTTTAGGCAGACCGGACAACTCTGATCTTACGGCTTTGGCGAGGTCTTGTACCCGGTCAAACTTACGCCCAGCGAGCTTTTCCTTCAGAGCAGGGAACAGCCAGAAGTCGCATGGGGCCAAGTCGGGGCTGTAGGGTGGGTGGTCCAAAACTTGGATTCCTTGCTCGCTCAGGAAGGTCGTGGTGACCTTCACCTTATGGACACTGGCATTGTCATGCAGAAGAAGGGTCCTCTGGGTGCTGACGGTTGGGCGCTGCTCATGGATTTTTCCTACAACTTTTGGGAGCACAACTTGGGTATAGTAGGAGGCAGTGATTGTTGATTTCTCAGGCAAAATGTCAATTGCCACAAGGCCTTGCGTGTTGAAAAAAATAGAAAAATTCGCTTGCGACTCTGGAATCCTGGGCGAAGAACAACTGGTCGGTCTCCGTCAGGGCCAACCCACATGCGGTTTGCAGGTTTGTTGGGGATGCCGTAGAATGTCAGCCAATCTCTCTCCCGTCACTAAGTCACACAGTCGTTTTGGCCCATTGGGCTCAAAACTCGTCGAGCAGTTTGCATGAACATGCCACCCCGCTGCTGCTTCTGATCATCGCTTAAGAGATGTGGCACCCATCTTGCAGCCAGTTTTCTCATGTGAAGGTCTTTGTGCAGAATGTTGTTAATGGTGCCAATTGAAAGCTCACATGCCTCGCTTAATTCCCGCACAGTCGAATGTGGATCCTCCTCTATCAGTCTTTTCACAAATGCAATGTTTTGTTCGTTCCGAGCTGGTAAAGCTCGCTCTGCACGATTACCCCAATCAGATGGCGCCCTACCTGCTCTTAATTGTTTGACCCATCTGCAAACTGTGCGGTAAGACACACATCCGTTCCGTAAACAGCTTGCAAATCTGCGTGTATCCTCCTACAATCGTCACCAAGTTGTAGCCTTGTGAAAGTGTAGAAACGAAATTGCTCATTGGTGACGTCCATTTTTTTCAGGCTCAGCTGTTTGAAAACACAGTTGTAATTACGTCATACTCCGAGTTTTCGTCATGACGTCAACTTTATTTTCTGCAATTCTAATCAGGTAAACTTTAAAGTTGTGTTTGGTATAAACATTTTTCTGTGCGGTGCTTCGTTTCCAAACGGCAAGCTTAGTGTCATCTTAAATTGAACAACCCTCGTAGTTGCCTACTTTGTTCAGTTCTAATCCAGTTGACTTAGTTCCCTACTTTGTTCAGTTCAGTCCAGTTGATCTAGTTGCCTACTTTGTTCAGTTCTAATCCAGTTGACCCAGTTCCCTACTTTGTTCAGTTCCAGTCCAGTTGATCTAGTTGCCTACTTTGTTCAGTTCCAGTCCAGTTGATCTAGTTTGCTACTTCGTTCAGTTCCAGTCCAGTTGATCTAGTTGCCCACTTTGTTAGTTCTAATCCAGTTGATCTAGTTCCCCACTTAGTTCAGTTCTAATCCAGTTGATCTAGTTCCCCACTTTGTTCAGTTCCAGTCCAGTGATCTAGTTTGCTACTTCGTTCAGTTCCAGTCCAGTTGATCTAGTTTCCTACTTTGTTCAGTTCTTATCCAGTTGATCTAGTTGCCTACTTTGTTCAGTTCTTATCCAGTTGATGTAGTTGCCTACGTTGTTCAGTTCCAATCCAGTTGATGTAGTTGCCTACTTGTTCAGTTCCAGTCCAGTTGACTAGTTTGCTACTTTTGTTCAGTTTTTTTATCCAGTTGATCTAGTTGCCTACTTTGTTCAGTTCTTATCCAGTTGATCTAGTTTGCTACTTTGTTCAGTTCTTATCCAGTTGATCTAGTTGCCTACGTTGTTCAGTTCTTATCCAGTTGATCTAGTTTGCTACTTCGTTCAGTTCCAGTCCAGTTGATCTAGTTGCCTACTTTGTTCAGTTTCAGTCCAGTTGATCTAGTTGCCTGCTTTGTTCAGTTTCCAGTCCAGTTGATCTAGTTGCCTACTTTGTTCAGTTCCAATCCAGTTGATCTAGTTGCCTACTTTGTTCAGTTCTTTTCCAGTTGATCTAGTTGCGTACTTTGTTCAGTTCTTATCCAGTTGATATAGTTGGGCCCATTTTGTTCAGTTCTTATCCAGTTGATCTAGTTTGCTACTTTGTTCAGTTCCAATCCAGTTGATCTAGTTGCCTATTTTGTTCAGTTCTTATCCAGTTGATCTAGTTGCGTAACTTTGTTCAGTTCCAGTCCAGTTGATCTAGTTGCCTACTTTGTTCAGTTCTTATCCAGTTGATGTAGTTGGCTACGTTGTTCAGTTCCAATCCAGTTGATGTAGTTGTCTACTTTGTTCAGTTCCAGTCCAGTTGATCTAGTTTGCTACTTTGTTCAGTTCCAGTCCAGTTGATCTAGTTCCCTACTTTGTTCAGTTCCAGTCCAGTTGATCTAGTTGCCAGCTTTGTTCAGTTCCAATCCAGTTGACCTAGTTCCCTACTTTGTTCAGGTCCAGTCCAGTTGATCTACCGGTAGTTTTCTTCTTTGTCAGTTCTAATCTAGTTGATGTAGTGCCTACTTTGTTCAGTTCCAGTCCAGTTGACCTGTTCCCTACTTTGTTCAGTTCTAATCCCGTTTATCTGGTGACAAAACTTTTTACACCTATTTTATCATTCTGATAAAATCTGTGAAATTCCTACCAGAAATTTGCAGGAAAAGACTGAACACAATCTACATTTTAAGTAATTAAATATCACTGTCTGAGTTCTGTTATCTGCATTTTAGACTTTTGTAGAAAAAAAAACTGAACACAATCTACATTTTAAGTATTTGAATATTACTGTGTATGCCCTGTCATCTACATTTTAAAAGTATTTCAGTGTTACTGTCTGTATGTTCTGTTTTTTTTGTGTGGCTGTTACCGAGATTTTTTTTTTTCCCTCCCAGAAGGGATGTGTGACTTTGGATTTGAGTTTCATTGTAATGACTGACACTGTTGAATTGCATTACATATTTCAGATTCATCAGGTAACTCAGAAGCTTGTAAGTAGGTCAGATTGTGTAACCTGATGCTGTGGGTTTGGCCTGGCATTTTGTCCTGTGAGCTTCTTTCTTGCTTTCTCTCTCTCTCTCTCTTTTCCCTAATGTTTTTAAGTACTGTGTAAGTGTGGGTTGTAGTTTCTCTGAATTTTTTTGGACTCTGAATATGCAGGGTTTTTTTTGTTTTCTTCTTCTCGTGTGTGTGTGTGTGAAATTCTTGCACTGAATTTTTATGCTCTAGTTCAAGACTGGATGAATGGTACCTCTGATGACATAGTTTTTGATGTGATAAGTATTTTAGTGAGAAATGTTCCATTGAAAAAGAATAATTAGAACAGAAATGCTCTCACTGACAGAAAGCACAGTGTTTGTGGCCATTAATTCTGTCGAGTTACATAGAGGGTGACATCAGTTCTCCATGTGATTGTGTTGACTAAAGTCACCAGGCTGTCTGTAGTGATAGTAGATGCTTACATTCATTTAACTTCACTTTAATGTTTGTAGTGTTGGTAGATGATTGCGTTCATTAATCAAACCTCACATGGCTGTTTGTTGGTTGACACGTATTGAACTTTGTTGTAACTAACACTACAAGTGCCAGAGGTTACCTGCAATTCATCATCTTGTCGCCCTGAACTCTGTAAGGAATCATCTGGGCACTGAGCTGTGATTATACAAACAGAAGTTGAAATGTGGCATGCATGCGCACACACATATCCTGCTCTCCCCCCCTTCACCTTTCTCCTTCTCCCGTCTCACACACACACACACACACACACACACACACACACACACACACACACACACACACACGCCCAGAATCTCGCATACACCTTTACCTATACGCAAGTGCATGCACACGCATGTGCACACGCATGCACGCATGTACACACACACACACACACACACACACACACACACACACACACACACACACACGTGCATGCGTGAGTGCGTGCTTGCCACATACACACTTACACACAAAAATACATCACACA
This sequence comes from Conus ventricosus, assembly GCA_018398815.1. Lineage (NCBI taxonomy): Eukaryota > Metazoa > Mollusca > Gastropoda > Neogastropoda > Conidae > Conus > Conus ventricosus. Next base: position 12,992,550 of record CM031610.1, read on the forward strand.
CACACACACACACATGCATATGCATACACGTATATATGCGTGCACACACACATGCACAAAACATTTTGACTTTCCCTGCAAATAGATAAACCCTGCAATTTGGGTGTTTTCAAATTTTTGCGTTTTCACACAATATAAAGATGCTGATTCTTCCTCCTTAAACAGAGTGAAGTGTGTGTTAGGGTGTTGCGCTCTCTCCTTGCCAGTGCAGCATGTGTGCACATTTCATGCCTGATTTGATCTGTGTCCTAGAGCTGAAGTGTTGCTGTGTTTAACGCTGTGTCATTGTCACCATTATCATCAGTCTGCACTTCTACTGTTACCACTACCATCTTCCACACCATCGTCATTTTCATCAACTATGTTATTTCCCAGCAAGCAAAATCTGTGCATTTTTCATGACAGTATCTACAGCATCCTCACGAATTTCCTTCTCTCCGTCATCAAGCTTATCATCGTCATCATTATTGAGTCATTGTCCTCTCTCTCTCCTCCTCCTCCTCCTCATTATATGTGTATGCAGATTACTCTTAGATCAGAGCCTTGTTTTTTTTTCAACGTCATATGATGTGCAGATGCAAGTAATTGGTCAGAGTGAAGCACAGATATTTAGATTGTCAGAGTGAAGCACAGATGTCATAGATTGTCAGAATGATTGGTCAGAAGGAAGCACAGATGTTGTAGATTGTCAGAATGATTGGTCAGAATGAAGCACAGGTCTCGTAGATTGTCAGAATGATTGGTCAGAATGAAGCACAGATCTCGTAGATTGTCAGAATGATTGGTCAGAAGGAAGCACAGATGTTGTAGATTGTCAGAATGAAGCACAGATGTCATAGCTTGTCAGAATGAAGCACAGATGTAATAGATTGTCAGAATGAAGCACATATGTCATAGATTGTCAGAATGAAGCACAGATGTCGTAGATTGTCAGAATGAAGCACAGATGTAATAGATTGTCAGAATAAAGCACATATGTCATAGATTGTCAGAATGAAGCACAGATGTCGTAGATTGTCAGAATGATCAGTCAGAATGAAGCACAGATGTCGTAGATTGTCAGAATGAAGCACAGATGTCATAGATTGTCAGAAGGAAGCACAGATGTCGTAGATTGTCAGAAGGAAGCACAGATGTCATAGATTGTCAGAAGGAAGCACGGATGTCGTAGATTGTCAGAATGATCAGTCAGAATGAAGCACAGATGTCGTAGATTGTCAGAATGAAGCACAGATGTCATAGCTTGTCAGAATGAAGCACAGATGTAATAGATTGTCAGAATGAAGCACATATGTCATAGATTGTCAGAATGAAGCACAGATGTCGTAGATTGTCAGAATGATCAGTCAGAATGAAGCACAGATGTCGTAGATTGTCAGAATGAAGCACAGATGTCATAGCTTGTCAGAATGAAGCACAGATGTAATAGATTGTCAGAATGAAGCACATATGTCATAGATTGTCAGAATGAAGCACAGATGTCGTAGATTGTCAGAAGGAAGCACAGATGTCATAGATTGTCAGAAATGAAGCACAGATGTCATAGATTGTCTGAATGAAGCACAGATGTTGTAGATTGACAGAATGAAGCACAGATGTCGTAGATTGTCAGAATGAAGCACAGATGTCGTAGATTGTCAGAATGAAGCACAGATGTCGTAGATTGTTTGAATGAAGCACAGATGTCATAGATTGTCAGAATGAAGCACAGATTCGTAGCTGTCAGAAATGAAGCACAGATGTTGGAGATTGTCAGAATGAAGCACAGATGTTGTGGATTGTCAGAATGAAGCACAGATGTTGGAGATTGTCAGAATGAAGCACAGATGTTGGAGATTGTCAGAATGAAGCACAGATGTTGTGGATTGTCAGAATGAAGCACAGATGTTGGAGATTGTCAGAATGAAGCACAGATGTCGTAGATTGTCAGAATGAAGCACAGATGTCGTAGATTGTCAGAATGAAGCAGCAGATGTCGTGGATTGTCAGAAGGAAGCACAGATGTCGTGGATTGTCAGAAGGAAGCACAAATGTCATAGATTGTTAGAATGAAGCACAGATGTCATAGATTGTCAGAATGAAGCACAAATGTCATAGATTGTCAGAATGAAGCACAGATGTCATAGATTGTCAGAATGAAGCACAGATGTCATAGATTGTCAGAATGAAGCAGTCATAGATTGTCAGAATGAAGCACAGATGTCATAGATTGTCAGAATGAAGCACAGATGTTGTAGATTGCCAGAATGATCGGTCAAATGAAGCACAGATGTGTCGTAGATTGTCAGAATGAAGCACAGATGTCGTAGATTGTCAGAATGAAGCACAGATGTCGTAGATTGTCAGAATGAAGCACAGATGTCATACATTGTCAGAATGAAGCACAGATGTCATAGATTGTCAGAATGAAGCACAGATGTCGTGGATTGTCAGAATGAAGGACAGATGTTGTAGATTTGTGAGAATGAAGCACAGATGTCATAGATTGTCAGAATGACCCACTGATAACAAAGATTTGGTCAGAATGCTGCATCAATACTGAAAGTGTTCCTTTCCTTACCCCTTCCCTCTCCAACATCTACTTGCTCACGCCTGTTTTCCTTGTCCCCCCCCCACCCCCCCCCCCCCCCCCCCCCCCCCCCCCCCCCCCCCACTTTCTCCACCCCTGCACTTCAACTCCAGCCTTCATGGGACCTCACTTTGCCATGAAATGCACTGAAATCAGCTGCGGAGCTTTGCAACAAGCAGAAACGACTTTCATGTATAGGATTTACGGTCTTTCTTTCTTCCTTCTCCTTCTCCTTCGCTTTCTCATCATCTTTACACATTGCTGTAATACTAGTAGTAGTAGTAATAGTAATAGTAGTAGTAAAGACAATGTGTTCACTGTTGGTGACATGTGTAGCAGTAGCAGTTTCAGTGGTGGTGGTGGTGGTAAGTAGTGGAGTGGTTATGTGGGTGGTGGTGGAGAAACATATTTCTGGTGTCTTTGTAATGTTTCTTTTTCATGATTGATTTTTAAGATTTTTTCCCCCCACATTATTCTGTTTACAGAAAAATCAGAATAGAGATTTGTTTCTTGATATTTTAACTGAATAACTGAAAATATACATAGTCACAAAAAAAAATCCCAATGAAGCGCAGTTATTTATATGATAGATTATTGCTTGCCTCTCTGTTTTGTGGGCTGTGTGTTCAAGTAGGCGTTCTTATTGCAGTACATGGAAAATGAATGTGTGTGTGTGTGAGTGTGTGTGTGTGTTTAGAAAACAAAATTGGATTTATAGTATAAAAAAAAGAAGTGAAATTAAAACAGTGATTTGTTCATATTAAAACTGATTTTGCTGATTTGTACGCATGCATCGAATCCCCTTGTCTTGGCCTTGTGATGTATTTATTCACATTCCCGTCTTCCAGAATGGTGTGTGTGTGTGTGTGTGTGTGTGTGTGTGTGTGTGTGTGTGTGTGTGTGTGTGTGTGTGTGTGTGTGTGTGTGTGAGAGAGAGAGAGAGTGTGTGTGTGTAGGTGAGAGTGTGTGCCTGTGTGTGTGTGTGTGTGTGTGTGTGTGTGTGTGTGTGTGTGTGTGTGTGTGTGTGTGTGAGAGAGAGAGAGAGAGTGTGTGAGAGAGAGAGAGAGAGTGTGTGTGTGTGAGTGTGCGGGTGAGAGTGTGTGTGTGTGTGTGTGTGTGTGAGAGAGAGAGCGTGTGTGTGTAGGTGAGAGTGTGTGCCTCTGTGTGTGTGTGTGTGTGTGTGTGTGTGTGTGTGTGTGTGTGTGTTGTTCTTCAGTTTAATGTCCTTCCACTAGAAGTGATTCAGACAATATTATAGTGTAGAGTGAGCTTGATGTAAAGAATGAAAGAGATGCTTTTTTTTTAGGGAGTGTAAGTTTTATAATAGTACGTAAGACATGTAATCATAACCCTCCACCCCACCCTATTCATCAGAACGTTTAACTTAAACTAAAATTTTAACTGTAACAATCACAAATGCTAAAGATAAATATTAAGTGAACAGCCTAATAAACATTTAGAAATAGATTCAAGAGTAGCAAAATTGTTTAATATACTAGATAGTGATAAAGGAGTCGATCCATCAACAAAACCCTCAATACCTGATTTATTAAACAGCTCTTTTGTTTTGGGACAATGAATCAGTAAATGATTTGACACTTATAGAATCCCCACACATACATTTAATATCTTTGCAATATTTTGTTTTAAACGAGTTTAAACGAAGCCTATGGATTAGACTTTCAATCTCCCTGGATGAGGAAATAAATCTTTTGTATGATGTTATCCCATTGTTTTTGTCATTACAGTTGATGCAATTGTTATAATAATATATGTCCGAGTTCCTCAGTGTTTTTGTTGCATTATCATGAGATGTTTTATTTATGATAGAGAAAACATTCTGCCAGATCTAAGCGAACATTTAGTGTTACTGTGCCGCTAAGGTTTTGAGCTGCCTTTTTTGCAACTTTGTCTACTTGTTCATTTGCGGATATACCACAATGAGAAGGCACCCAACAAAAAGTAATATTAATGCCTTTTTGGGAAAGAAGGTGTACTATATGATTAATTTCAGTTATCATGTCTAATCGTACATATGAATTAGAAGACTTAATACCATTCAATGCCGCTTTTGAATCAGCGCATATTACGATTTGACTGTTATTTATGGGGGAATTCAAAATGAAATCCAATGATTTGAGTATAGCAAGTAATTCTGCGCTATAGATAGACAGACTTTTACCAAGATGAAATAACTTTTCTATTTTTAAGCTAGGAATTATGAAAGCTGCTCCCGTGCTATTATCATCCAATACTGAGCCATCTGTGAATATTTTTAAGTGATGGTTGTACTTATTTTCTAAGCGAGTGTAGACAAAATTTCTCAAAATGTTGGGAGAATCCTTTTTTGTTAAATTATTGTAGTCAATGTCAAAGGAAGCTTTTGATTGTACCCATTTTGGAATGGGTGAAAACGTAGGTTTTCCGGTGATATTATTTTTATCTATTTTTGTATCTTTTAGAAGATCTGAGGAAAATGAATAAATAGATTTTGTGGATTGTATATACTGTATTGTGCACGTTTTCCAAAATCCTTTTCTGAATCTAAACATACCTCTTCTGAGCAAAAATTCTTTTGTGAGAAACTTTTTAAGATGAATTTTAAAGTAGAAGCCTTTCTAATTTCAGATAGAGGTAGAACTCCCACTTCGTTGTATGTCCCTAAGTTTGACGTATGTGTGGGAACCCCTAAGGCAATTTTGAAGGCTTTGCAATCAGTGCTCTGAAGTTTATTTAAAAGATGTTTAGGTGCATTAAAAAATACTTCCCGAGCATATGTAAGTCTTGAGCGTACAAAGGCAATTGCTAAAACAGTTAAACTTTTAGTGTCTTGCCCCAAGATTGTTTACTGACAATTTTAAGGAAATTGTGTGTGTGTGTGTGTGTGTGTGTGTGTGTGTGTGTGTGTGTGTGTGTGTGTGAGAGAGAGAGAGAGAGAGAGAGAGTGTGTGTGTGAGAGAGAGAGTGTGTGTTTGAGAGTGTGTGTGTGTGTGTGTGTGTGTGTGTGTGTGTGTGTGTGTGTGTGTGTGAGAGTGTGTGTGTGAGAGAGAGAGAGAGAGAGTGTGTGTGAGTGTGTGGGTGAGAGTGTGTGTGTGTGAAGACATGTATATTTATATGCAAGTGTGCATGGGACTGAAAAGAACTGGACTGTGTCTAAGAAGAGAGAGATGACATTTTTGTTGCAGTTGTTTACTCATTTTTCCTACTTCATAATGCTTCAACAACAAAACATGCACATGCCTATGAATATATGCAACTTATCAGGGTATGCGTACATTTATGTATCTGCACACAAAATTCTAAAGTACCAAATAGATTTAGCGTGTTGATCATTTGCACCAATACAAAACAAAGAAACAAAATTTGAAAAAGGACCTGTGTACAGATTCTTTCCAAAGCACATCGATTTACCTAATTTTATGAGGAAAACAGAGTTTCCAAAATCTGTACCTGCACTTAAGTGACAATCATTTTTCATGAGACATTACATAACTGAAAGAAGGTATAATACAGGCACAGTTGCATTGTAAGAATGATGGATTTTCTCTCCCTGTCTCACTCCCTCCTTCCTCCTGCCCTCTCCCTGCCCTTCTCATCGCTTATCTCTGGGCCTCCCTCCCCTCAACAAATGAATGCTGTGTTGTCGGTGTCATGAATATAGGACAGATGATTAGGCAGATGGTTGTGAGGACACAACTATCTTTGTGAGGACATAACTATCTTTGTGAGGACAAAACTATCTCTGTGAGGACAAAACTACCTTTGTGAGTAAACAGTAAACAAGTGGGGTATGTTTTGCTCCCATAAGGAAACCTAACACAGAGTAACTTTTATTCAAGACTGGCACAGCCTTTTAAACTTGAATAAAGTCAGACAAATACATAGACGAACAATCTAATAGTGGGGGGAAAAACAAGCGCAGGCCAACAATTTCCGATTTTACCTTTGTGAGGACAAAACTATCTTTGTGAGGACAAAACTATCTTTGTGAGGACAAAACTATCTGTGTGTGGACAAAACTATCTTGTTTTATAGAATTAGCTGTTAAAAAACAAACAAAATAAATACTGCAGTTTCATACATTTCAGTAAAGAATCTGTCAAAGTCAGTGTAAGGCCCCATTCCTTTTCCTGAAGTAACAAAGGTAAGTTGATGACATTTTTTTTACAAAACTTGTATGTTAGTTTCAAATTAATTTGCAATTATGTAAAAATGTACTGGTTATCTTTTATCTGTTTTCCCCCTTGTTGTTAAGGGAAGCAACTAGCCACAGAAAAAGTTTTGATGTTTTCTTTCTTTCTTTCTTTCTTTTTTTTCCTCTTATTGTTTTTCCCTTTTAAATTTTGCAGTGCCATGGTTTCCCCGAAAGATCCGTGACTTGGATCGATTTGCCAACCAGATCCTCAGCTATGGTTCTGAGCTGGATTCTGACCACCCTGTATGACATTTTCACATTGTGTTATGTTATAGTGTATTGTGTTATTTTATATTGTATTGTATCGTATCACATAATGTCATGTCATAGCCTATCATATCATATTTTATTATATTATATTATATTATATTGTATTATATTATATTATATTATATTATATTATATTATATTATATTATATTATATTATATTATATTACATCATATATTACATTACTTTATGTTTTTCATATTATGATTAATCTGTTATATTACAATATATTATATTGTATTATATTATATTACATTACATTATATTACTATCATTTTATGTTATATTAGATTTGGATTGATTTGATTTAACATCTGTTCACAACAATGGTGATATTAGACTAGTAATATATATTATATTAGATTGTATTATATTATATTATATTATATTATATTATATTATATTATATTATATTGTATTATATTATATTATATTATATTATATTATATTGGTTGTGTTATTATTTGTTGATGCTCACTTACATTTTTTTCTTCAGTTTTTACAGTTATGAAAAAAAGAGAACATGTGAATTTTTGTTTGAATGACATGCCATAATAAAATATGATTTTTTTCTTAAACATCTGTTGGATTTTCATTATGCAGTAAAGCCACCCAGCACAGAAGAAAAAAAATCGCAAGAGTATTTTTTCAGTGTGGAAGATTGTAGGTGCTTAAGCTCAGATGGAATTTAGAAAAAGATTTTTGAAATTCATGTTTGTACAAGAAAGCATGTACAACAATATGTTGACTTATTATTATTTTTCTATTTGTTTTAACGCTTTCAGTTTTTTCTGTAGAATTATAACATGACTACATTATTTAGATTATTATGTTGCTGCACTTTTTTTTAAATTTGCTTTTGATTTGTGTAAAACATGGTTGATATGTCTGCAGGGTTTCAAAGATCCAGTTTATCGCGCAAGGAGAAAGGAATTTGCCGACATTGCCTTCAATTACAAACAGTGAGTTTACTCTTAGTAATGGCTGTTCCTTCAAGTATATACAATTAGGTAGGTCCGAGTATTGGCTGTTCCTTCAAGTATAACCAGTTAGGCAGGTCCAAGTAATGGCTGTCTCTCAAAGTATAGATAGGTAGTTAGGTAGTACTGGTTATTCTTGCAATTACAAGCGGTAAATTTACTCCTAGTTGTGGCTACTATCTATAAGCTTTTCCCTGTCAGTAGAACATCTGGTGACATTCTGTAACGCAGATAAAAAAAAGTGTCATAAGTGAATGATGAAGAGCACATTTGTGCATAAATTGAAACGTTTCTTTACTTTGTGTGTGTCTGTGTAATTGAGCAAAATACTTGTTACTTATATAAAGGGGAAAAAAAAGAAAATGCTTGGATGGCAGCTGTTGCTGTAAACTCTATGCTGATGCTCCTGCTCGTCTGATGTTGTTATTTTTTTCTTTCTTTTTTTTTCAGCGGTGAACCAATTCCAAGAGTGGAGTACACAAAAGAAGAAGTCGTGACATGGTAAGAAGAAGTGGCCATTTAATGCTGCATGGTACATTTTGACAAGCAAACTGCCACACTGTGTGCCATGTACAAGAATAAGGAAAACGTTACTAAGCGCGCTCTCACTGAGGATGACGAAGAGGAAGGATAACTGCGTGTACCTTCTTCTTTCCCCTTACCTCATCTGTTGCTCCTCCTGCAGTGGAGAGCTTCTTTCTGTCAGAGATTGAGTTGGTGACAATCAACACATTTTTGTGTGGGGATGTTTCCTTGTTTGTTTTGGGTGATATGACATCTGCTAAGCAATTCAGTGTCGTAAGCAGCATTCGTTTGGAGTTACGGGTGTGTATTTATTTCAAAATGGGAGCAAGAGTTGCCCTACTGGTTTCTTATGTCCATTTTTGTGTGTTCCTCATGTGTTTTTAAACATTCTCCGTATTCTTGGACAGGAAACAGCACTCTAATTGAAGGGGAACAGAAGAATATCATTTCTTTACATTTATGTGAGTCCACAGAGTTTGTCCCCACACATGTACACAGAAAGCAATAATTTCAATGAATTCTTTAAAACTGTTTTTGTCCACTCGAAGGTAAACATGACAAGTGCTGTATATTCACAGATAATGGTTTCTGTGCCAGAAAACATCCACTCGTGTAGATAAAACTTGCAAAAATTAATTGTGTCTCACACTTTTTTGTTTTTCACTAACTGCTAAATAAACTGTAGAATGATCTGCATCATAACACTGGTTCTGCAAACATTGAATGGTTTCAAAAAGTTATTTGATGGTCATTGGAAATTTCCAGCAAACTCATTTCATGACTGCTGTCTAGTCTGATTTTATGTTCAGTGCCTGATTGAGAGATGTCTTCTTTACTTTGATCTTATTTGAATTGCAGGAAACATGCTTAAAAGCCATTCGGCTGTAAGTTAACATATGATGCAGCATGATATGTACTGGCGTCTTCTTTGTTCCTCGAGTGCCAGAGAGTTGTTGAATATCTGAACTATGATACACCAATGCAAAAGCTGAATATTCTGTTTGACCTGTGCTGTGGGAACAGCTCACAGAACAAAAATAGCAGGTCCATTGACAAATTGTGTCACTAACTGAGATGACAGCCAATGTATTGCCGCTGTTCTGCTCTCCACATGCCCACTGATTGAAGGAAACACTTGCGCCACACTCCTCTACTTAGAATGACCACTTCTCAACCCCTCCCCTCTCATGACAGTTCAAGCTAAGGTCATGTCACCAAGGACACAGCAAATGAATACTGATTGTGAATAAAAAGGAATTTCATTTCCAAGTCAGTATTCAGTGAAAATGCTGTATGTATTTTATTTGTTGCAGAGTTGACAATTATTGCGCAGATTATGGAATACTTTGATAAGACTGATTAGAACTGTCGTATTATATGTGACATTTCATATTGTTTTTTTTATGTCCAGTATAATCAGTGTTGTGCTTCAGTTATCAAGGTTTTTGATTTAAATTTGAAACCTTTTTTTTCCCCAGGGGCACCATCTTCAAGGAACTGACAAAGCTGTACCCCACCCACGCCTGCCGAGAATTTAACCACATCTTCCCCTTGTTGATTGACAACTGTGGCTTCCGTGAGGACAACATCCCCAGCTGCAAGACATCTCTGACTTCCTGAAAGGTATCTATGCAATGCACTGTGGCTGATTTAGTGGAAGGTGTCTGTGCTTTGTACTGTGGATGAGTTCATGAAAGGTATCTGGATATTTTGGAAAGTTAAGTAAAGAAAGAAAGTTGCCATAGATTCATAATTTTTATGTTACATAAACAGACAGAATGCCTCATTGTGTTTTTCTTCAGTCCATTACATTTATATATTTGAAGCTGTAATCAGTCATTTTCAAAACATGTCAATGGTCTGTGTGGATGTTTGCTTATTTGTTTTAATATTACAATGCAGACGTGTTCACTGTGGGCTGCAACCAGTGTCTTTTAAGATCAGCATGCGGATGTGTTCACTATGTGGATGTATAGGGCTCCTCCAGTGTCATTCATGCTCAAGGAGTTGCTTTCAATTTGTTGGGGATATTTACACCCTGACTGAGCATTTTAAAGGATGAACACCCCATACCTTGTCCATGCTGTGATCTGTGAACAAGCTAAGGGCTTGTCTGTAATTTTCCTCCAATTTTCCTTGTTCACTCGAGGATGCTGTATGTACATGTTGTTTAAGCCTTTACAGCTTTAGTATTTTGGATCTGTTCCAATTGTTTGATTATATATTCAATGAAACAGTGACAGCTACAGTTCTTTTTCTTTACTTTAAACTTCGACAAAAAACATGTCAATGAACTACCCGGTATACATATATGTTTGTATAAAAAAAAATCAATTTAGGTGTAGGTATACTGGTACTAAAATAAACTCCATGGAACTTTTTCGGATGGTCTTTTCTTGCGATAATGTTCAGGGCAGGCCTTATCACTGAATGTATTTTCCCTTATATAATGTTAGATCTGCCTATTTTATCAGTGCACTGTCTTTGGCAGTTTTCAATGACACTGATGTCATTAACAGACCTGTTCACCTCCCGATTTTTGCGGAAGATTCTCCCGATTTTAAAGGTCATTTTACGATCTCCCGCGACGGGCTTGAATCTCCCGATGTTCATTTCTGCGATCTCCCGGATTTTTGCCAGTGCCGTTTCCGTGATTTCTGATGCACACATTTTGTCACAACTGGCTTGTTTTGGAGAGGAGGTGGCTGCATTCAGTTGTCACGCTTTCCCATTCTGCCGCACGCGGGCAGAGTAGGTTACCTCTGTGTCGCACACAGTGATTCAACCCTGAATTGGCCAGAAGTGTGCACACTGAACGCGATTGTTATCCGGGCACTGCCAAGAGAAAAAAATGGCTTCAGGTAGAGCGCGAGCAAGCTCCTCAAGTCGTCAACACGAGACGGATGACGAGGACTCGGAGGTCATTCTGACAGCCCCCATCAAGAAGAAAAAAAAATACGTGCAGAAATTCAAAAAAGAATACGATAAGGACTTTCCGTGCGTAACTTCGTCCAGTCAAGGTGCTGATTTTGCGTTCTGCATGACCTGCCGATCACACCTTTCGATTGGGCATGGAGGAAGGAGCGATATCAAGAGGCACATCGGCACGGAGGCTCACAAGGCGAGTGAGATGAGCGGAGGACCCCAGATATCGAACTTCTTCAACAATGTCCAACTGTACATACAATATACTGTACATAGTGAGGTCCATTTTCCCTTTGTAAATATTCAGTTTAGAACTGTTTCAGTGGAAGTTGTTCCTAACATTTGGATACATGTCAAAACACATGACAAGTTACTTGTAGGCCTGTTCATAAACAGCAAATGTCTTCAATACAGTTCAATGACTGCTTTCCAGAGCATCTTATTTTGAGTGAGTTTTGTTTCTTTGTGTACTTATATTTGCAATTATATACTTGCAATCATTATCAAGCTGATCTAGTTTAGTTATGCATATCTTAAATATATGTTAGCGAACCGCCCAGAGAACATGGACAAACGAGTCACAAGACAAAACACAACGCGTTTCGACCTCTTAGGTCTTCCTCAGATGAGACATAAACGAATAAAACAACGAAAATTCACTTAGTGAATTTTCATTGTTTTATTCGTTTATGTCTCACCTGAGGAAGACCTAAGAGGTCGAAACGCGTTGTGTTTTGTCTTGTGACTCGTTTGTCCATGTTCTCTGGGCGGTTCGCTTACATTTATTTAAGATTTGTTTAGATTTCCGCCTGCAGTCGTCTCGCTTTGCAACTAGATTTAGTTATGCATGTCATTGTGCTTTGAGCAGATAATGTCGGTCATGCAATTTTGCCGATTTTACATTTCCAGTAATTCTACTGATTTTGGACACTAATCTACTGGTTTTTTGCTACCAAATCTTCTGCAGAAGAAATTGGGGTATGAACAGGTCTGCATTAAACGACTTGAACATGCATACATAATCCCAAAAGATCTATCATTGTAATAGACCTGGTCCTGAAAAGAAAAAAAAAATCAAGGGAAGGTAATGCCTGTCTGTCTGTTGCAAATAGAGTTATCTTCTCCCAGGTTATGGGTCAAGCAAATTTATCGAGAGAGTCAAATATTTGATTTGAAATGCACACCTGAAGAAGACCTAAGAGGTCGAAATGTGTCATGTTTGTCATGCAATTTGTTATCTGGCAGGTTTACTTCAATTTCCTTTTAAAATCTGCTGCAATGAGTCTGTGCAATGGGTGTCCATAGTGCACCTACGTTCTGTTCTTGTGATTACAGGCAGCTGAGCTCCTGTACAATATAAGGGAATACTTTTTTTTCCTCTGCTACAACAAGTTTGTGCCGTTGGGGTGTGCAGACAACACTAACGCTCAGGGAATCTTTTTTATTTTTTTCTCCTCTGCTGCAAAGAGTTAGTGCAGATGGCATTAACGTTCTGGTTTCATGATCACCCGGCAGCCGAGTTCCTGTAGAATAGACGGGAATCTGTTTGTTTTCTCCTCTGCTGCCATGATGTGGTGCTGGGTGTGTGTGTGTGTGTGTGTGTGTGCAGACTGCACGGGGTTTCAGCTGCGGCCAGTGGCGGGGCTGTTGTCGTCCCGGGACTTCCTGGCAGGTCTGGCCTTCAGGGTGTTCCATTCCACACAGTACATCCGCCATGGCTCCAAGCCCATGTACACCCCTGAACCGTGAGTGGATCAGAACTGACATCATTGATATTATGAAATTACGAATAAGGACGTTTTTTTGTTTGTTTTGTATTTACTTACATTTGTTGTGTTTGTTAGGTTGCTTAGGGGTGTGAGTGGGCATCTTTGACAAATGAATATATTTTCTTGTTTGCTGATTATTTTGTTTGCCGTGTACTTGTCAATGATTTTTTTTTTTACATTTAAACTATTGATGTAGCTTTTTAAAGCAGAATTGTGATCCTACCAGCCGCCGTGGCGAAGTGGTTAGCGTCGCGGACTCCCGGCTGGGAGGTCGTGGGTTCGAATCCCATCAGAAGTCATGTGGGTTTTTCTGCCCCGACCGGCTCCTACCCAGAGTTGAGTTTGCTGCGGACTCAGTTGGGAAGACTGGGACCACACAGTCGAGTTTCATCCACTTAATGGATGCGTTTCTGAGAGTGTTGCTCAAATTTCCTTACCAACACTGCAGGTGCATGTATCTCTTGGGCCTGGTTGACGCCGGGATATATTATGAAAGGAAGCGTAGAGTACAGCCCTGTCATGTAGTCTCAGACCGAAATGGAATTCCGTAGCATCATCTTAATCATCCTCATCCTCATCTATCAGCATTAAAAAAATGTCTCAAGTTCTGTGGCCCTTCATGCCCTGCTCTCATGGTGACCTCAGTTTCGATGTCCTCTCCACGCCTGTGGCCTTGGTTTGGTTCCGTCGGGGTCACCGGTATCGAGTCCATGGGGGCTGTCGTTGGACGGACGTGGTGGCGCCCTCCGGGAGAGCTCACTCACGCCGGCTTCGCGACTAAGCAATTATTGTCGTCAGTAGGGGCTTAGTAGGTGGTGTCCTGCGTATGTTAGATCAGAACAGGCGCCACTGAACACCACCGAAGTGACTCGGCAGCAGTGCAGTGTCTTCTCCGGTGGGTTGCCTCTTGACGACTTGACATTGACTGCTCCCTGTGGATTGCCGGTGCCGGGGCTGCGGCGGGGCCGACTGGGCTGTGGCTGTGGACGGGGTGTCGGAATGAGCGGCGTGGGTGCACTGCCTCTGAGGTGGCGCAGAGGTTGGGACAGAAAAAAAAAAAAAAAAAAAGAATTGTGATCCTAGAAAAGGGATCCAACATTTTGATATTCTGCTTGAAATATTTTTGTTGCTTCTTTTAAAACAAAGCAGATTGCCAGATTTTGGTCAACCAGCAGCCCAAAGTATGATGCAAAGGAAGAAGGGATGATTTACACCTGATGCAATAATTGATTATTTTGTTGATGATTTGAATCTCATTTATTTATTTATTTATTGATCTGTTTATTTTTGTGAATATATCTGGCAACAAAAGACCAGTGTTTAAAGGGGAATATAGAGATTTGCTTTCTGGCAACAAAAGACCAATGTTTAAAGGGGAATATAGAGATTTGCTTTCTGGCAACAAAAGACCAGTGTTTAAAGGGGAATATAGAGATTTGCTTTCTGGCAACAAAAGACCAGTGTTTAAAGGGGAATATAGAGATTTGCTTTCTGGCAACAAAAGACCAGTGTTTAAAGGGGAATATAGAGATTTGCTTTCTGGCAACAAAAGACCAGTGTTTAAAGGGGAATATAGAGATTTGCTTTCTGGCAACAAAAGACCAGTGTTTAAAGGGGAATATAGAGATTTGCTTTCTTGCAACAAAAGACCAGTGTTTAAAGGGGAATATAGAGATTTGCTTTCTGGCAACAAAAGACCAGTGTTTAAAGGGGAATATAGAGATTTGCTTTCTGGCAACAAAAGACCAGTGTTTAAAGGGGAATATAGAGATTTGCTTTCTGGCAACAAAAGACCAGTGTTTAAAGGGGAATATAGAGATTTGCTTTCTGGCAACAAAAGACCAGTGTTTAAAGGGGAATATAGAGATTTGCTTTCTGGCAACAAAAGACCAGTGTTTAAAGGGGAATATAGAGATTTGCTTTCTTGCAACAAAAGACCAGTGTTTAAAGGGGAATATAGAGATTTGCTTTCTTGCAACAAAAGACCAGTGTTTAAAGGGGAATATAGAGATTTGCTTTCTGGCAACAAAAGACCAGTGTTTAAAGGGGAATATAGAGATTTGCTTTCTTGCAACAAAAGACCAGTGTTTAAAGGGGAATATAGAGATTTGCTTTCTGGCAACAAAAGACCAGTGTTTAAAGGGGAATATAGAGATTTGCTTTCTTGCAACAAAAGACCAGTGTTTAAAGGGGAATATAGAGATTTGCTTTCTGGCAACAAAAGACCCGTGTTTAAAGGGGAATATAGAGATTTGCTTTCTTGCAACAAAAGACCAGTGTTTAAAGGGGAATATAGAGATTTGCTTTCTTGCAACAAAAGACCAGTGTTTAAAGGGGAATATAGAGATTTGCTTTCTGGCAACAAAAGACCAGTGTTTAAAGGGGAATATAGAGATTTGCTTTCTGGCAACAAAAGACCAGTGTTTAAAGGGGAATATAGAGATTTGCTTTCTGGCAACAAAAGACCAGTGTTTAAAGGGAATATAGAGATTTGCTTTCTGGCAACAAAAGACCAATGTTTAAAGGGGAATATAGAGATTTGCTTTCTGGCAACAAAAGACCAGTGTTTAAAGGGGAATATAGAGATTTGCTTTCTTGCAACAAAAGACCAGTGTTTAAAGGGGAATATAGAGATTTGCTTTCTTGCAACAAAAGACCAGTGTTTAAAGGGAATATAGAGATTTGCTTTCTGGCAACAAAAGACCAGTGTTTAAAGGGGAATATAGAGATTTGCTTTCTGGCAACAAAAGACCAATGTTTAAAGGGGAATATAGAGATTTGCTTTCTGGCAACAAAAGACCAATGTTTAAAGGGGAATATAGAGATTTGCTTTCTGGCAACAAAAGACCAGTGTTTAAAGGGGAATATAGAGATTTGCTTTCTGGCAACAAAAGACCAATGTTTAAAGGGGAATATAGAGATTTGCTTTCTGGCAACAAAAGACCAATGTTTAAAGGGGAATATAGAGATTTGCTTTCTGGCAACAAAAGACCAGTGTTTAAAGGGGAATATAGAGATTTGCTTTCTGGCAACAAAAGACCAGTGTTTAAAGGGGAATATAGAGATTTGCTTTCTGGCAACAAAAGACCAGTGTTTAAAGGGGAATATAGAGATTTGCTTTCTTGCAACAAAAGACCAATGTTTAAAGGGGAATATAGAGATTTGCTTTCTGGCAACAAAAGACCAATGTTTAAAGGGGAATATAGAGATTTGCTTTCTGGCAACAAAAGACCAATGTTTAAAGGGGAATATAGAGATTTGCTTTCTGGCAACAAAAGACCAGTGTTTAAAGGGAATATAGAGATTTGCTTTCTGGCAACAAAAGACCAGTGTTTAAAGGGGAATATAGAGATTTGCTTTCTGGCAACAAAAGACCAGTGTTTAAAGGGGAATATAGAGATTTGCTTTCTGGCAACAAAAGACCAGTGTTTAAAGGGGAATATAGAGATTTGCTTTCTGGCAACAAAAGACCCGTGTTTAAAGGGGAATATAGAGATTTGCTTTCTGGCAACAAAAGACCAGTGTTTAAAGGGGAATATAGAGATTTGCTTTCTTGCAACAAAAGACCAGTGTTTAAAGGGGAATATAGAGATTTGCTTTCTGGCAACAAAAGACCAGTGTTTAAAGGGGAATATAGAGATTTGCTTTCTGGCAACAAAAGACCAGTGTTTAAAGGGGAATATAGAGATTTGCTTTCTTGCAACAAAAGACCAGTGTTTAAAGGGGAATATAGAGATTTGCTTTCTTGCAACAAAAGACCAGTGTTTAAAGGGGAATATAGAGATTTGCTTTCTGGCAACAAAAGACCAGTGTTTAAAGGGGAATATAGAGATTTGCTTTCTGGCAACAAAAGACCAGTGTTTAAAGGGGAATATAGAGATTTGCTTTCTTGCAACAAAAGACCAATGTTTAAAGGGGAATATAGAGATTTGCTTTCTGGCAACAAAAGACCAATGTTTAAAGGGGAATATAGAGATTTGCTTTCTGGCAACAAAAGACCAATGTTTAAAGGGGAATATAGAGATTTGCTTTCTTGCAACAAAAGACCAGTGTTTAAAGGGGAATATAGAGATTTGCTTTCTTGCAACAAAAGACCAGTGTTTAAAGGGGAATATAGAGATTTGCTTTCTTGCAACAAAAGACCAATGTTTAAAGGGGAATATAGAGATTTGCTTTCTGGCAACAAAAGACCAGTGTTTAAAGGGGAATATAGAGATTTGCTTTCTGGCAACAAAAGACCAGTGTTTAAAGGGGAATATAGAGATTTGCTTTCTTGCAACAAAAGACCAGTGTTTAAAGGGGAATATAGAGATTTGCTTTCTTGCAACAAAAGACCAATGTTTAAAGGGGAATATAGAGATTTGCTTTCTTGCAACAAAAGACCAATGTTTAAAGGGGAATATAGAGATTTGCTTTCTTGCAACAAAAGACCAGTGTTTAAAGGGGAATATAGAGATTTGCTTTCTTGCAACAAAAGACCAGTGTTTAAAGGGGAATATAGAGATTTGCTTTCTTGCAACAAAAGACCAATGTTTAAAGGGGAATATAGAGATTTGCTTTCTTGCAACAAAAGACCAATGTTTAAAGGGGAATATAGAGATTTGCTTTCTTGCAACAAAAGACCAATGTTTAAAGGGGAATATAGAGATTTGCTTTCTTGCAACAAAAGACCAATGTTTAAAGGGGAATATAGAGATTTGCTTTCTTGCAACAAAAGACCAGTGTTTAAAGGGGAATATAGAGATTTGCTTTCTTGCAACAAAAGACCAGTGTTTAAAGGGGAATATAGAGATTTGCTTTCTTGCAACAAAAGACCAGTGTTTAAAGGGGAATATAGAGATTTGCTTTCTGGCAACAAAAGACCAGTGTTTAAAGGGGAATATAGAGATTTGCTTTCTTGCAACAAAAGACCAGTGTTTAAAGGGGAATATAGAGATTTGCTTTCTGGCAACAAAAGACCAGTGTTTAAAGGGGAATATAGAGATTTGCTTTCTGGCAACAAAAGACCAGTGTTTAAAGGGGAATATAGAGATTTGCTTTCTTGCAACAAAAGACCAGTGTTTAAAGGGGAATATAGAGATTTGCTTTCTTGCAACAAAAGACCAGTGTTTAAAGGGGAATATAGAGATTTGCTTTCTGGCAACAAAAGACCAATGTTTAAAGGGGAATATAGAGATTTGCTTTCTTGCAACAAAAGACCAATGTTTAAAGGGGAATATAGAGATTTGCTTTCTTGCAACAAAAGACCAATGTTTAAAGGGGAATATAGAGATTTGCTTTCTGGCAACAAAAGACCAATGTTTAAAGGGGAATATAGAGATTTGCTTTCTTGCAACAAAAGACCAATGTTTAAAGGGGAATATAGAGATTTGCTTTCTGGCAACAAAAGACCAGTGTTTAAAGGGGAATATAGAGATTTGCTTTCTGGCAACAAAAGACCAATGTTTAAAGGGGAATATAGAGATTTGCTTTCTGGCAACAAAAGACCAGTGTTTAAAGGGGAATATAGAGATTTGCTTTCTGGCAACAAAAGACCAGTGTTTAAAGGGGAATATAGAGATTTGCTTTCTGGCAACAAAAGACCAATGTTTAAAGGGGAATATAGAGATTTGCTTTCTTGCAACAAAAGACCAATGTTTAAAGGGGAATATAGAGATTTGCTTTCTGGCAACAAAAGACCAATGTTTAAAGGGGAATATAGAGATTTGCTTTCTGGCAACAAAAGACCAGTGTTTAAAGGGGAATATAGAGATTTGCTTTCTTGCAACAAAAGACCAATGTTTAAAGGGGAATATAGAGATTTGCTTTCTGGCAACAAAAGACCAGTGTTTAAAGGGGAATATAGAGATTTGCTTTCTGGCAACAAAAGACCAGTGTTTAAAGGGGAATATAGAGATTTGCTTTCTGGCAACAAAAGACCAATGTTTAAAGGGGAATATAGAGATTTGCTTTCTGGCAACAAAAGACCAGTGTTTAAAGGGGAATATAGAGATTTGCTTTCTGGCAACAAAAGACCAATGTTTAAAGGGGAATATAGAGATTTGCTTTCTGGCAACAAAAGACCAGTGTTTAAAGGGGAATATAGAGATTTGCTTTCTGGCAACAAAAGACCAGTGTTTAAAGGGGAATATAGAGATTTGCTTTCTTGCAACAAAAGACCAGTGTTTAAAGGGGAATATAGAGATTTGCTTTCTTGCAACAAAAGACCAGTGTTTAAAGGGGAATATAGAGATTTGCTTTCTGGCAACAAAAGACCAGTGTTTAAAGGGGAATATAGAGATTTGCTTTCTTGCAACAAAAGACCAGTGTTTAAAGGGGAATATAGAGATTTGCTTTCTGGCAACAAAAGACCAGTGTTTAAAGGGGAATATAGAGATTTGCTTTCTGGCAACAAAAGACCAGTGTTTAAAGGGGAATATAGAGATTTGCTTCCAGAACTCAAAGTAGACTTAGCGCTTGAAAGTAAACATCACATAAACACAGCACTTAAAAGTAAACACCATGCTGCAAAGTAAACACCACACTGCAAAGTAAACACCATGCTGCAAAGTAAACACCACACTGCAAAGTAAACACCATGCTGCAAAGTAAACACCACACTGCAAAGTAAACACCACACTGCAAAGTAAACACCACACTGCAAAGTAAACACAGCACTTGAAAGTAAACACCACACTGCAAAGTAAACACCACACTGCAAAGTAAACACCACACTGCAAAGTAAACACCACACTGCAAAGTAAACACAGCAATTAAAAGTAAACACCACACTGCAAAGTAAACACCACACTGCAAAGTAAACACCACACTGCAAAGTAAACACAGTACTTAAAAGTAAACACCACACTGCAAAGGAAACACCACACTGCAAAGTAAACACAGTACTTGAAAGTAAACACCACACTGCAAAGTAAACACCACACTGCAAAGTAAACACAGTACTTAAAAGTAAACACCACACTGCAAAGGAAACACAGTACTTAAAAATGAACACCACACTGCAAAGTAAACACAGTACTTAAAAGTAAACACCACACTGCAAAGTAAACACAGTACTTAAAAGTAAACACCACACTGCAAAGTAAACACCACACTGCAAAGTAAACACAGCTTTTCAAGCTAAATCCCTAGCTGCAATGTTCATAATGTGTACATAAAAACGCCCTACCCAATATCAAAGATGGATAGTTATGTATCCCTTGACATTTGTTTTGCAGCCTGTTTAAAACCGATGTCATAAACACCTGAAGTCAGTTCACCTACAAAACCTTAATACTAAGTACCAAACGTTTGATCTTGAGGCTTAACTGTCCAGTTTGACCCTAAACGCTCCACCCATAAAGAAAAGGAGACAGGCTATCTTGATGTGTTCCCACCACTCACACACCAAGTTTTGACCCTAAACGCTCCACCCATAAAGAAAAGGAGACAGGCTATCTTGATGTGTTCCCACCACTCACACACCAAGGACTGTGTCACTTGGAACTGCCTTAGATGTATCCTTAACTGGTCGGTGAACTTCCAGTCCCGATGGTGTAGCAGCCGGTGCCTTGTACCTGGGCTTGAACTGTTGACAGGGACGTATGCCATGAGGTGCTGGGCCACGTTCCACTCTTCGCTGATCCTGCTTTCGCTCAGTTCTCACAAGAGATCGGATTGGCCAGTCTGGGGCTCCTGACGAATACATCGAGAAACTGGCCACGGTGAGTCATAGCATGGTGGACGGTCATCACACCTAGGACATCTTGGGACAGTGAGTCATTGCACGGTAGATGATCATCTCACGGTGGGTCGTTTCATGTTGGATGATCGTCATGCACTGGATGCCTTTGGACAGGAACTCATTGTCAGTTGGATGATTGTTACACATTGGTTTGACCATTGAGCTTGACATCCTTCTATAGTCCATGCTGATGCATGATATAGTCTGATGCTGTTTGACCATTTAACTGGACAGAGTACAACAGTGTAGCTATCTCTCTAATAGTGTTCAACCATTTCACTTCACATACTTCTATGTTGTATAGTGACAACAAAATAGAGTATCCTCTGATAGTGTTCGACCATTTAACTTGACAGAGTACAACAGTTTAGCTGTCTCTCTGATAGTGTTCAACCATTTCACTTGGCATAGCTCTATCCCATGTACTGACAACAGTGTAGAGTTCTCTGATACTGTTTGACCATTAAACTTGACATCCTTCTATTTTACACACTGACAACAGTATAGAGTTCTCTCTCATACTGTTTGACCACATAACTTGATGTAAATATGTACTCTACACTGACAGTAGTGTAGACTTCTCTCTCATACTGTTCGACCATATAACTTGATGTAAATCTATACTCTACACTGACAGTAGTGTAGACTTCTCTCTCATACTGTTCGACCACATAACTTGATGTAAATCTATACTCTACACTGACAGTAGTGCAGACTTCTCTCTCATACTGTTCGACCATATAACTTGATGTAAATCTATACTCTACACTGACAGTAGTGTAGACTTCTCTCTCATACTGTTCGACCATATAACTTGATGTAAATCTATACTCTACACTGACAGTAGTGTAGACTTCTCTCTAGACTTTTGAACAGGTCAGAGGCTGCTCTTTTACCAAACAAGATGGCCGACTAAAGGCAGTTCTGATTTTGAGAGGCAGTCAAATTTGTGGTAGGTGAAGGGGCTGTCTCTGAACATGTTTGTAAAACGATGGGAACATTACTGTGATATCTAAATCATATATTATTACCCAGTACTTTTGTAGATGAACACTACAAATGTTGCACAGCAAGTGCATGTTTTCCATGTTTGAATTCAGTGATGTAATTTTCTGGAAAAACTGCTCACAATCTCAAATGGCACTCATGAATATATGGACATTTTTACAGTACACATAATAGAACTTTTGAATTATGGATAGCCTGTAAGCTTTGGCCATTTTGTGTAAGTTTACAGAATGTTTAGGCTGAGGCCAAACTATGACATCATGAGGTAGTGACAGGTCTGTTTTTTAGTACAGGGCCCTTGCTTTTAAGAAGATTCCCTCTCTGCACACTACTTTGAGAACTTTAGATGTCACAATTTCTGACTGCCAGAATTTCACATGGAAACTATTGAAGAGTCATTTTTGCATAGATGCATATGTGTGTGAGTGTGCTGATGTGCACATGCACATCGTGTTGTGCTATGGTAACTCTCTCTTTCTCTCATTTTTGTCAGATACCTTAAGCCTGAACTGGCAAACACATAGAAACAATCTCGGTGTCTCTCTCTCTGTGATACGTCTGACACACAAACACACACACACACACACACACACATACACAACACAACACAACACACACACACACACACACACACACACACACACACACACACACACACACACACACACACACAACATGCACACAACACACAACACGCACACACACACAACACACACACACAACACACACACACACACACACACACACAAAGAGCGAGAAATAGAGAGAGAGAAAGAACAAGACAGGAATGGCTGTGTATCCTCCGGTGTGTTCTTCAGAAATGCCTCTGTGTTTTCTTTTCAGCTGTACTGGTTCACAGTGGAGTTTGGACTTTGTCGTCAAAACGGTGAGCTGAAGGCCTACGGAGCTGGACTCTTGTCCTCCTTTGGTGAGCTGCAGGTCAGTTTAAGAGGAGGGGTACGTTGGGAGGGGTGGGGGTGGGGCAGGGGCTGTAGGCCTACGGAGCTGGACTCTTGTCCTCCTTTGGTGAGCTGCAGGTCAGTTTAAGAGGAGGGGTACGTTGGGAGGGGTGGGGGTGGGGCAGGGGCTGAAGGCCTACAGAGCTGGACTCTTGTCCTCCTTTGGTGAGCTGCAGGTCAGTTTAAGAGGAGGGGTATGTTGGGAGGGGTGGGGGTGGGGCAGGGGCTGAAGGGGTTTTCATATCGGTAAAGAACAACTTTCCTTGTCTCATGATGTGTGCCCTCTTGAAGATGTTGCTGTCCTTGCCTCATGAGATGTGCCCTCTTGAAGATGTTGCTTTCTTTGCTTCATGATATGTGCCTTCTTGAAGATGTCACTTTCCTTTCCTCACGATATGTGTCTTCTTGAAGATGTTACTTTCTTTGCTTCATTATATGTGTCTTCTTGAAGATGTCACTTTCCTTGCCTCACATGTGCCCTCTTGGTAAGTTCTTACTTTCCTTGCCCCATGATATGCGACCTCTTGAAGATGTCCTGTGTCATGTGCCATCTTGAAAGTGTTATTTTTCATGCCCTGTCTTATATGCCTTCTTGAAGGTGTTACCTTTTAATGTGCCCTAGTAAAGGTGTCTCTTTTCATGCCTGACGTTACATGCCTTCTTGAAATGTTACTTTCATGCCTCATGTTTTGTGCCCTCTTGAATATGTTACTTTTCTTGCCTCACGATATGAGCCCTCTTGAAGATGTTACTTTTTTGGCCTCACGATATGAGCCCTCTTGAAGATGTTACTTTTCTGGCCTCACAATATGAGCCCTCTTGAAGATGTTCTTTTCTGGCCTCACGATATGATCCCTCTTGAAGATGTTCTTTTCTGGCCTCACGATATGAGCCCTCTTGAAGATGTTAAAGGTGTCACTTTTCATGCCTGATGTCATATGTCTTCTTGAAAGTGTTACTTTTCATGCCTCATGTTTGCGCCCTCTCTTAATGGTGTGATCTTAATGATAACAAAGAGACAGGACTATGCATTTCAGATTTATTGGTACCATGTCCGACAATCCAAATCGACATGAATATGAGCTTAAATCCATGTACACAGTGTCATATTTGAATGAAGAATAACGTTCAATGTTTCTTGGATCGGTGGCAGTACTGCTTGTCAGACAAGCCTGATGTTCGTCCCTTTGAGCCGGCCAAAACGTCGGTGCAGACCTACCCCATCACGTCCTTCCAGCCCATCTACTTTGTGGCCGAGAGCTTTGAAGATGCCAAGGAGAAAGTGCGGTAAGTGAGACTGAACATCAAGTGGGGGGGGCTGGGTGCTAGCATTTTGGATGACGAACAGAGACAAACGGGCAAACCACTACGTTGTTCCTGTCAGCACATTGTCAGAAAGTTGCAGCCATCTGGATGCTGGGCAGCCCACACTGACAGAGCGGTCTGGCTGAAATGAAAGTGAACTGCAAAAATAGGAAAAAAGCTGATGACCTGTTCTTAATTTTGGCAGTTTTGTAAGTCTGAAATGTTTTGGACCGAAGTCACCTTTAAAATGACATTTTTTTGACCAAAGTCACCTTTGAAATGACTTTTTTTTAAAACCAGTCAATTTAAAAGGACATTTTTTGGACCAAAGTCACCTTTAAAATGACATTTTTTGGACCAAAGTCACCTTTGAAGTGACTTTTTTTTGGACCAAAGTCATCTTTGAAGTGACTTTTTTTCTTCCAAAGTCACCTTTGAAGTGACTTTCTATTTTTATTTTTACCAAAGTCACCTTTGAAGTGACTTTTTTTTAAACCAAAGTCACCTTTGAAATGACTTTATATTTTTACCAAAGTCATCTTTTTAAATGATATTTTTTGGACCAAAGTCACCTTTGAAATGACCTTTTTTTTTTTACCAAAGTCACCTTTGAAATGACATTTTTTGGACCAAAGTCACCTTTGAAATAATTTTTTTTTAACCAAAGTCACCTTTGAAATGACTTTTTTTTTTAAACCAAAGTCACCTTCCTGCTGACCTTTCTTTTTTTCCCCACCAACCTTCATGTTTTTCCACATTTTTCCACAATCCCTTTTTTTTTTAAATGGAAAGAAAGAAAGAAAGAAAAAGAAGGGAAGGAAAGAAGGAAGGAAGGAAGACAGAAACAAAGGAGGACTTTGTAGCCAGTAAAAGCTGACGAAATAAAGAAATAGATGCACAGTTGTGTAGGAAACTACTGACCTTGTTTGTTATTTGAAGTTCAGACCCTATTCTTGCACAAATTCACTCTCAACTGATGCCACAGTCAGTGCATCCCCAGTGTTAAACCAGCATCTCAGCATGGTAGGACTTGGTCTCAGCACAGAGAGTGTAATTAAAAACAAATTTTAAAAAGAGAAAAATGAGATGGTACACATCAACAACGGTAGTGACGCTTTGCTACTTACCTTGCTGTATCTGCTTTTGGTGACATTCCAATGAAGTCATCTGCGCTTAGCCCAGATCAAACAAGCCACAGCAGACAGCAGAATTGTCATGACTATGATTTGAAATCATCTTGTTAGGTGAACGACATGTTGAAACAGGCGGGAAAGCTTGAAAATCCTTGAAAATTGCCAGCTTGCAGACAGAAAGTATATTTGTGACAAAAACGTATACGCTCACCTAGAAATAAGAAAATCTAGCCAAAGGTTCAAGACTAGCAGTGTGTGTGTGTGTGTGCATGTGTTTGTGTGTGCATGTGTTTACATGTGTGTATGTGTGTGTGTGTGTGTGTGTGGTGTGTGTTGTTGTGTGTGTGTGTGTGTGTGTGTGTGTGTGTGTTGTCACCGGGCATGGACTCCACCTTACAACAGTCTGAGTCTCCAGGATCTAAGGGGTCACTGTATGATACCGATTCACCTGCTTTTTGCAAGTTTCTGCATCCTGTTCTTTGAGAGACCTCGACTCCTGGTAGAGGAGAATGAAGCAAGCATGCAACACTCTTTGGTGTTCATACTGTGGGCAGGGCATTTGCTGATACCATCCCACGCCCTTTCACCGTACGCCACAACGCCTACACTCAGAGCGTGGAGGTTCTGAACAGCCGAGCGCAAGTCATCAACCTGGCTAAATGCATCAGAGGTAGGTCTCCTTTCTTTGCCCTGGGAAAACACCCATCGTCCACAACTGTTCTTTTGCCAACACTGCGGTCATGGCAGAAGCACCAGTGACCTGTCTGGGTGGATGATACCAGTTTGATGATACCCCAACATTTGCAGAAAGACAAAGATACACCCGAAGGTGTCGGTGGGACCCAGAGAAGTACTGTCTTCAACTGCCGAACCAACCAGCTGGGAGCAATCCTGCTCCACCCTTGGAAGCCTGCGCTGTGTACACATAGGGTATTCCATTTAGATGTCAAGGGACATAATTGCTCCCTGGCAGGTGCCACTGTATAACGACTATTGGATGTGACATGACAGAACCTCCACAGGAGCGTTCCCATGAATGTACCAGTCCATTTGACTGCAGAGCCCACCGGTGAAAAGCACCACCGTGAAGCAACTGCCGTTTGCATCCCACAGCCTCACTCGTTGCTGTTCCGCTGACAGATGAGGACAGTACAACTCCAGACACGGCTAAGCTTTCGCCGTGAGGTCTTACATGCTTTTTAACCTTCATTGTCCTGTATTTCGTATGACAGAAGTCACCTAGACTACTAAGTTTATATTGGAATTTGCTGCCCGAATTGGGGTACCAACTTTAAAAAATTGTAAAAAATAAACTAATGGATAAAAAGACTTCAAATTTTCAGCAAAAATCTATGGAAAGCTGAACTTTGGTTTGCACTTGTTATTTTAGGGGGATGTGAAAATATTTTTATGGCTCAACACTCGCACACCTGATTTTACCTGGAAAACACACCTACGTCAGTGAAATAGATGATAGACAGGCAATACAACACCCATCAACTTTATAACACCTACCTTTTTGGTGGCAAGTGGTCAGGTTCACCATCTGAAAAGAACTGATGGGTGTTGTGAAGTGTTAGAAGTTACACAGGTAGCTAGGAATATACGTGAAATTTTTGTGACGCTTTTAAGTCACATAGCAGTTACATAGCAGGAAAAAAATAAAAAAAAAAGATAACAGGTCAAAATCATACCATATTTACTGAAAATGTATTGGAGTGCATGCTTTTTGATCTGCATGAGTTAGTTTGTGTTTGTGAGAAAAAGAATTCCTATGACTGATAATATTTCTAACTATATGCAGGTGTTAGTAGGAATGAAGAAAGGCAGGCATCACAACACAAAACAACACTCAAATATTTTTGTTGTACTCACCATATGGTTCCAGATGTAATGAATTATATAATCCAAATATGATCACACACAAACAACACAGTCACTGGAAATATTTTTGCTTTTGATCACTTTTGTCACACACGGATCACCGACATGAAATTTTCTGGAAGACCAGCAGCCATGCGCGTTTGTCTTGCATACCGGTTGGTTTCCCTGACCATGAGATGGAATGCGTTCAAAGGAAAAACAAGTGAAAAATAATCAAAAGGTGTTTGAAGATTCACTTGTGGATGTGGGGGGCCCCTGTATGCATCAAACACACGAACTTCAGTCCGAAAGTCGTTGTTTGACCACTGCGATGACTGTGCACATCCACCGACATCAGAAGCACCTGCGTCACCTGCGTCGCCTATGTCCGAGTCACTGTCACTACTCGCATTCACTCCTTCTGCAACTTCAAAGTCACTGTCGCTGTCGACAGAGTCAAGATCAATGTCTGATTGATTCCAGTCGTCATTTTCGGTCGGAAACACATTCATATTGAACATTTGGTCCACAGTCAAGCTCATATCACTGTCACTGTCAGAGCGCGACATTTCGATCGTAGTCGGAAGTCGATGGGATGACCAAAAAAATCGATTAAAAATCAAAAAAGCCACAAACCGCTCTTACAAATGGCGCTGAGAAAGGTATGAAAGGCCCAGATAACGACCGGTTTGTCTTATTACTGTGGTCAACCCAAATAAGGGAGGCACACCGAGACAATCAGCCAACTGAGGAACGGGCGGTACAGGGCGGATCAGGAGCCTGACGGGTCGGGCGGAAAAGGGCGGATCGGGGACAGAAAGGTTAAAGGGAAGACCAGGTCACAGTCTTTCCCGCTGTCAATAGGATTTTCCCAGCGGTCAGTGGCTCTTTCCTCACTATCGCTAGGCCTTTCCCCAGAGTCGGGGAACTGTCTTGCAAATGTTGGGGTATTACACTGATCTCTTGCAAACTGATCCCTTGCAAATGTTCGGTTATTACACCGACTTCTTGCAAATGGTGGGGTGTTACACTGATCTTTTGCAAATGTTGGGGTGTTAAACTGATCTCTTGCCAATGTTGGGGTGTTACACTGATCTCTTGCAAATGTTGGGGTATTACACTGACTCTTGCTAATGTTGGGGTGTTACACTGATCTCTTGCAAATGTTGGGGTGTTACACTGACCTCTTGCAAATGTTGGGGTGTTACACTGATCTCTGACAAATGTTGAGATGTTACACTGATCTCTGGCAAATGTTGGGGTGTTACACTGCTCTCTTGCAAATGTTGGGGTGTTACACTGACCTCTTGCAAATGTTGGGGTGTTACACTGATCTCTTGCCAATGTTGGGGTGTTACACTGATCTCTTGCCAATGATGGGGTGTTACACTGATCTCTTGCCAATGTTGGGGTGTTACACTGAGATCGTCCATGACAGACAGTTCCATGACTCAGGGGAAAGGCGATGTCCAGGATCAGAACTGGCATCACAGATCAAGACTGAAGGACCTGGTCGGGAAAGCAGGGCCTTCTCAGGCAGGTTGCCTTAGTGATGACTTGACATCTGTTGCTTCTCTAAGGACTGCCAGCACTGAGGCTCTGACAAGGGGGACCCTGGGTATGGGGAAGCCAAGACCACTGGCAAGGGAAGTAACACCACTGACAGGAAACGGATGAGACAACAACAAAAATAAAACAAACAACACTTGCGAACAAAAGGCTTGAATGATGAGCATCCAAAATTTCAGTGTAAACAAACAACAACAAAAAAAGAAAAAAAAAAACACACAAAAAACCCACCTTTGCTATAAATGAACATGTCGCTTCATCTGAAAGCTTTTGTCAAGAGTAAACAGATTGAATTCCTGGAAAAGGGGATCAAAAGATGTCAATCTGTCTCCCTCTCTCATATATATATATATATATATATATATATATATATATATATATATATATATATGTATTAACTACCACTGCAGATATGAATGCTATCTCCCCCTATTTCTTCAATCTAAGACATAAGAGCAAGCTTTGTTTATAATTGAATACTTCTTGCAGTCATTGCAACACCAAGCTGCTCTGTAAGTTGCTGGAATGGTGCTCGGTACTTATCCTTGGAATTTATTATTTTTTTGTAATTTTATATATATATATATATATATATATATATATATATATATATAGATCAGTATATTTAAAATGCCTAAAACAATTTTTTAAGTGCTCAACCCCTTGGGAGCAACATTAGATAAAACAAGTTAAAAGAGGAATCTTAAAACTATCTACAAATTTGTTTCAAGCGTGTTGCGCTGTCATCAGGATGTTCTCTGCCCGCCCACCGCCGATGTTATATAGCGTGTGGGCTCCCGTTTGCGGTTGTTTGCACGTGCGGGTTGGCTGCACGTGTTTTTTGGGGGGCTTTCAGGTTTTTGTTTTGAGTGTGTTCACTAACAACGATTTCCATTTATGCCTGCAGTTGTTTACTATTTCTGTTTTGGTGTTTAAAGTTGCTAAGTGTGGTTTGCATAGTATTAACCATTTTTCAGTTAAACATAGGTTGCACCTTTTTGAAACATTGCTGTATGGTGATGCTCTTTTTATGATTTTCCAGGATATATTGTAGCTTGTTTTTTGCGTCTTTAAGTTTCCAGATATATTTGCTCAGTTCTGTTTGGTTTTTATATTTTTCTTTATTAAATGACTGTTTGTGGTTTGCATATCTGGTTTTGAAGTGGTTTTCAGTGATCCCTATGTATGTTTCTTTTTCATTTTCTGATGTCACAGTAGCCTGGTATACAATGTTGTTGTGAAGACATTTATTATTTAGTGGGCACTGTTCCTTTCTGGTGCAATTGCAAGATTTCCTTTCTTCACCCTTTGCTGTGTTGATTTTCATTTTGTTGGATGCGTCAATTAGGTTTTTGAGGTTGGGCATACATGAGTACGATAGTTTGACAGTGTTTTTGTTAAATAT
The DNA here is from genome assembly GCA_018398815.1 of Conus ventricosus. NCBI lineage: Eukaryota > Metazoa > Mollusca > Gastropoda > Neogastropoda > Conidae > Conus > Conus ventricosus. The sequence goes on from CM031610.1 coordinate 13,022,747, forward strand.
TTTGGACAGTTTGTGTTCTTTTGGAAATGAAGTTGTTAGGATTTTGAAGAATTCTTTCCCTATGTTTGTTTTGAGTTTCCCGTCGTATGGGGGGTTATACCATATGATTTTTCTTTTCCTATTTTTCTTGCTTTTATTTGTGTTGTTGTCTGGGTTGTATTGTAATTTGTAATTGTATCCACTTGTTTGTAGTGCCTCCTGGTATTCTATTGCTGCATTGTTGAACACTCTCTCACTGCATGACAGGTTTGATAGTCTCTTGTTTATGCCATGGGGTATGGTCTTTAATATAGATGGTGGATGGTTACTTTTGGTGTGTACATAAAGAGGTGTATCGTTGGGTTTCTTGTATGGTTTATATATGTGATTGTTGAGATCCAGTGTTATGTCTAAGTAGTTCACTACCTTTTTGTTTGCTTCAATGTACCTTTTTGTTTGCTTCAATGGTAATCTTTAAGTTGTGGTTTTGGAAGATTTTGCATAGTTCTTTCTTCTTGTTTTCGATGGTTCTTGGATTGTTGGTTAGTGCAGCAAGGCCATCGTCTCTATATAGTCCGACTTGTTTTCCGAGTTTTTTCTTGATGTCGGACAGCATGAATAGTCCGACCAGTTCACATGTTTCTGCACCATCATATGATCCCATGGTTACGTCGAATGTTGAGTTTCTGTTGGTTTTCCTGATCCAGGTTTCATTTTTGCTGTGTAGTAATGTTTTCTTGGTGTGGAGAATGATTTCCATTTCTGACCCTGTTATGTCTGTGTGGTTACTGGCAAACTTCAGGGCTTTGGTGAGTAGTTCTTCATCTATAGATGGGTAAAAGTCTACTATGTCAAATGTGATGAATACTGTATTACTTTGTTTATTGAGTTTTTTGAACCATTGGATAACTTCGTATGTGTTCTTCCAGAGGTTGTATTCAGAGTTTGATTTTACGTTCTTTATTATTTTTTCCAGAATTTTCTTGCTTATTTTGCCTAATTCAGATTTGGATGGGTTTATTAGTCTACATGTTGGATTGTTATGAAAATTGGGCTTGTGGTCTTTGAGTGTTATGAAAGCTTCTTTTGTTGTTATATATAAATACATGTATATGTATATATGCATATATATATATTTACAAACATTGCTCTCTTGGTGTCCTAGGCTCCGCACCTTGTAAAACAAACTGCAGTGTACACTGTAAACAGTAAAATAAAAGACTAAAAACAACAGTCTTTTCATGTCTTCAGACTTCGGTATATTTCAGATAAATTTTTCGCAGGTATATTTCAGATAAATTTTTCGCAGGCTGACAGCTTCCTCCACTCAGGGTACAATGACAAAAGCGGCACATCAAGTTAAATGACATCATTTAGGGTGAATTTCTATTCAGGTAAAACCAGGTAAACTCCGGTAAAATGAGCTCATGCTGACAACTGTTACATGCAAGGCAATACACCTCCCATGTTGGGGGTCTATGGGTGTGTGAATTTTGCCTTGCATGTAACAGCTGTCAGCATGATTTTACATATAATATATATTATATATATATATATATATATATATATATATATATATATATATACATATATATACAGCACCACCTTCTCGCTGTTGATGGGTCTGTCCTCTTGGTGTCACTAGACGATTTAGAAAGTGGAGAAAAGAATTTTTAAAAATGGACCATAAAACCACTTGGTTGTCTCCTTTGCTTTTTATATTTTGGTCCAATATTTTGGTCCAGTCGGGACCTTCTCGGACAGAAAAGCTGCAGACAAATATGTATGTATAGTATAGGATAGATAGATAGAGATAGATTGATAGATAGAGATACACTGATGGGTTTCGTGTATTATTTTGCAGGTGACCTGACCTTGCTGGAAAATGCCCTGAACAAGGTTGACTAAATGCATCGTGGATGAGACACACACCAGTGCTCTGAAAACCTGAAGGTGCGGTTGTCGTAGACAGCAGATCTTCCATGCCCTTGCTGACTAAAAACCTTCATCAAAGAACCTCGAGACTATCTATCCACCAGTTGAAAATCATGGACACAGCATAAAAGCAGTCTTATAACAGGTCTACAATATCTACCTTAAACTGATCATCTGTATGAACAGACAAAGAATGGAGAGAAAAAAAATGTACTGTTTAAGATATGTTTTCAATCATTTTTTGTTCATGTGCTGTTCTGCTTGTCATACTGATGCAAAGTTTGATTTAATAAAGACACTGATAAAACAAAAAAGTTGAAAAGATTAAAAAACAACACATGATCCTGAAGATCAACAACAACGTTTCAGTCAACAACAACAACAAAATTTTAAAGTTTCATTCTTTAGCTAGGAAGAGCAGTGACTGTAGAAGAGAAAAAAGGACTTGAAGAAAAATTAATTTCATGTTTCTTGATGAATTCAGGATCATCTGACTGCAGATACCTGAGCTGAACTTTCAGTATTTATTTCACTGATCTGCTTTTTAAATTTAAAAAAAAAAAAAAGAAAAGAAAAGGAAAATTTTTTTGTTGAAGCCATCCATAAAACAGTTTCCATCTTTTTTACTGACTGCTTGCTTTTACTTAGGGGTACAGCTAGCTTCATGCTGTTAAAAAGAAGAAGAAAGAATATTTTTAAAAAAGAAAAGAAAAAAAAAAAACAGACACACAGGCAGTTGCATTTAACTTTGACAATATGAATCTTGGTTTGCTTTTCATCCTGAGAGGGCTTCTATGGTTTTACATCACAGGATGTACTGTGTTTTTGTGTGTGTATATGTGACTGGTTTTTGTTTGTTGTTTCATCATACGTTTGTCTGACAACTTGTCCATTTTAATTGTAAGTCACTGTATTATGTGCACACAGGGGAACAACCTGGTAAAAAAAAAAGTTAAGCAACTAACTGTGTTGATTTACAAGACACTGTGATTGGTATCTTATCTTTAAAATGGTTGTGAGTGATACATTGTTTTTAAAATGGCAAATTGATGAATTTCTTCCATGTACAGTTAAAACTGTTGTTATCTGCAAACATTCAGTGTTTGTTGTCTACTCCGTGCTGATTATGATCATCAGAAAGACCTGGGCTGAGAGGTTTGAATTTCTTAAAGAAGATATAAAGTGACATCAGGATGCTGCTATCACAGAGGTAGATCAGTTTAATTGGGTAGTGAGAGGTTTTCCAATTGTTTTTAGAGGTCCACTGTGGTTGAACAAGTTGCTGAGGTAAAGGATGGTGGTGGCAGTACCACTGGCAGAATGTTGTCTCCTTCAGTGAATAAAGCACTTTCATCAAGCACTTCTTGAAAGCTAGGGGCCAAGCAAGAGAGGGGGAAGAAGGATGGGGGGGGGGGGGGGGGGGGGAAGGGGTACGATGCTTTCTGCACATTGTCCACGTGGTTTGATGATGCCATATTCCACTTGTTTAATGTTAGATGCACAATGACTCTGGCCTTGTTTTAGAACTGAATTGTTAGTTGATCTGGTGTTTTGTTTGTTTGTTTGTTTTTCCAGTATACATTTGTCATGTGTATCTAATACTGAACTTCTATACTATATTCAGTTTGGGTATTTGGTATCATGGTTTAATGAACGACTCATTCATGTTAGAATCTGTCTCTCTCTTTTTTTTTGGTTTTGTTTAAAGATCATGTTCAAACATTGCATTCTTTTTACTGTTCCATTTTCCGTCTTCTGTTACCTCTTCAGAGATGTTATTCTTTGTTCCATTCATTTTGAACCCCCTCCACCCCACCCCCACCCCCCTTTTTTAAATTTTCCCTACCCCAGCACTTCTTCCCCCCCCCCCCCCCCCCCCCCCCCCCCCCCTTTGTCCTCCCCTCTCCCACGCATCCCGTCCCTTCCCTTCCCAGCTACATTCTCTATGAATCTGTCAGTTTCAATGACTTTGACATCAGCTTAGCATCAGCACAGTTATGAAAAGAAAATTGCAGCATAAGCAGAGCAGAATATAAAAAGCCACCAGATTTTTTTTGGTGTTTTTTTGTCCTTTCTTCTTTGTATGCCTGGATTTTAAAATAACTATCTTTTAGGAAAGGAAATTTGTTTTACATTGTATATTAAGTTCTGAATTGAATATAAGTGTGTTATCATTCCATATCTTGTAACTTGGTGTTATTTTTCTTTCTTGAGGTGGGGGTGGGGTTGCAGGAGAAGGAGGAGAACTTTGAAACCTGCTTGAAAAATAATTAATGTGCATGGGTTACCTAAATGCATTTTAATGATGGAAAATTTTATTTTCATGCATAACCAAGAGTGATGAGTATTTTCCGATGGTTTACACATTTGGTTGTGGTGTCTTTTTCCAGAGATTTGTCATTAAACTTTCTCGAAATGTCTCTGTTATTACACATTATAAGAGAGAGAAGAATCGAGATGTGCATCAACTTGTGTGTGTGTGTGTGTGTGTGTGTGTGTGTGTGTGTGTTTAGATGTTCATATCTACATATACAGTGGACAATATCCAATTGCAGTAAACCCAGAAGTATTAGTTAATCAGACTGTATAATGACATATGGATCTGTTTATTCTTATTTCTCACATATTCAAATCTGTTAGTAACTGACAATGAGAATACCCTCTCCCCCTCCTCCCATTTCTACCCTCTCCCACGCACCTCCACCCCCATCCTCTCCTCTCCTGCTCCTGTCCTGTCATCCTCTCTCTCTCTCTCAAACAGAATGTAACAAACCAAAATCTCATTTCAAAGAAGTTTCACATCCTTGAATATTTAACAAGCTAACTTGCAGTACAAGTTAAATGTGTGTGTGTACATCATCAAAAACTCATGTTCAAATATCACTTTTAACAGACAATGAAAACATCGTATTCCAGCAAGTATGAATGTCTTCGACCCATTAGATATTACATATACTGCATGTTTGACTTTTTACCCCTTTGAATCAGCAGAACTTGAAAGTCTATAATTAGATGTGTTTATATGACTTTATATAATAAATCATGACATCTTTCCATTCACGACACTGGTGTAATAATCTCATATGGGACACAAAAAATGAACAAAAAATTCTCACTTGTTAGCCTGAGCCACTGTAGCGCAAGAGCAGCAAGTTCACAAACACTGCCAGTTTGAATCCTTTTGGCTTCGCACACAGAAAAAATGGTATTTTCACTTCCCACCTTAGCGTGATGTCATTATGCTGGTCACAGAGTAGTGTGAGATCCACTCATGTCTCCTTGGCTGATCATCTCACTCTGCCATGTCCCTTTTTAGTGAGTCTGGATGCTGAAGTTGAATGTAACTAGCGTGAGAGAACAGCACTCCTGTGTAGACTGTGGTGTATGACAAACTTTTGCTCTTCAGGATCTTTGGTGTAACGGGCCGTTAATTCCCCCGTCTACCACACCACAGACAAGACAGGTGGATGGGTGATTCTAGACAAACGAGTTAAAAGAAATACAGTCAGCAGTCTGGCCTGTGGATGAAAGCCAGTGGAGTGCTTGTGTCACTGCCTCTACCCGGGGACCAGACTGCCTCCAATTCAGTAGTGGGGCGACCATCCCCAACCCGGCGGGTCCCCAGGTGGCGGATAGGGGAACAGCCCTCAGATAATGGGGGTTAGCTGCGAATAAGCAGTCCCGGACCAACTGGCGATGTTCCTACCAGGACGGGGTGGGTCAACAGGTGGCACTGTTGTCCTCACTGAAATACCCCATGTGTCCTAAAACGGGCTCATCATGCGGTCAAGAGGTGCGTTATAACTCTAGCCACGGGGTGGGATCCCCGGAAAAACAATCCCCCTGTGCTCACAGGGTAGGATGTACGGGCCATGAGCTAAGGGTGAGGCACCCCAAAAGAAAACTCAGCTGAAGACGGAGGTATCGGGCCACTGGCGCAAACTAAAACCACGATACCACGCATCTACGCTTTCATGATGATGCAGTCCACAGAAATTCGATGTGGCGCTCGACCTTCGGAGACCCACCGGGGAGGTCGGGAGCCGGGCCCTATGCCTCAAAGGGGCCCATCCCAAGCAGTCGGTGGTCGGACAAGGAAATTCCGCATGCCTATGCGAGGAAGAAGGAGACCTCATCCTCCTGCTGGTGCCAAGCAAACAATATCACCCAGAATGCTCAACATTCTCCAGTGGAATGCAGAAGGGGTGCATAAGAAGAAACTTGGCCTGGCAGAAAGGATGCAACAAGAAAATATTGATATTGCATGTGTCCAAGAGACACATTTGACCGTAAACCATCGCTTTCAAGTGAGGGGTTACGAGACCATCAGGTTGGACCGTGAGGAAAGAAGCAAAGGAGGGGTGCTTGTCTTGGTGCGGAATTCCATAGCCGCACAAGAACTCAGATCAACACCAATCAACAGGCAGAGATCCAAGGGGTTGATATAGTCCTTAAAGAACACAACATCAGGATCTATAATGTCTATTGCCCTCAAGATCGTGATCTTTCCCTCACATATATGAACATCCCAGACAACAACTGTGTGGTGGTGGGAGATTTTAACAGTCACTCGGAGAGATGGGGCTATGACGAGAACGGACAAGTGAGGCGAAGAAGTTGAGGATTGGGAGATTGACACACATCTTCATCTCGTCAACCGAGAAGATGATGAACCCACCTTCTACTCTAGATGCTAGATGACCACGTCAACACCAGATCTAGCGTTCGCCACCAATGACTTGTTTGTCAGAACCAAAAGAACAGTCCTCAACCAGCTTGGAGGAAGTGACCACAAGCCCGTAAAACTCTCTATCAACCTCAACTTGCAGGCTCTCAAGCAAAGTGTTTTCCCGCTGGAATTATAAAAAGTGGATTGGACTCTCTTCGAGACCCTCACAGACACATACACAAAGCCAATCAACATCAGGCAGAAGGACTCGAACAAGATGGTTCAAGACTTCACAAAGGCCGTCTTGAAAGCTGCTACAGAATCCATCCCAAGAGGAGCACGCAAAAACTACAAGCCCTACTGGACAGAGGAACTTCAGAATCTGGAAGATGCTGTTACGGAAGCCAGGGACCGAGCAGAAAAGCAGCCATCACTGGAGAAACAACATAGCGCTGAAGGAAGTAACTGCCAGATACAAGCTGTCCTGCGCACAAGCTGCAAGGAAAAGCTGGCAAGAGAAAACTGAAAGCCTGAATCTCGACAAGGATGGCAGCAAGCTGTGGAAATGGCTAGAACCCTCAGTAACGAAACAACAAATCAGTCCACAATAACAATACAAGAAATGGAAATTACCTCTCTGGAAAGAAAGCAGCAGACCACTTCATAGACGTCTATGAAAACATCAGCAATCTGGAAGTCGCTCCTGAACATAGAGCTGCAGTGCACAGGGCCCAAGGTGAACTTCATGAGAAAGAGCCCCAAGAGGAAGTCATGACCACAGCTTTCACAGAGAAAGAGCTGGAGGAAGCGTTGCAGAGCCTCAACCTGAAGAAGTCACCTGGGCCAGATGGAATCACCAATGAAATGATTCTGCATCTTGGGATGAAGAGCAAGGCAGTCCTTCTACCAATTTTTAACTCCAGCTGGAAGACAGGATCAGTACCACAGTGTTGGAGGGAAGCAGACATGATCCCCATTCACAAAAAGGGAAAGGACAAGTCGAAGGCTGACAGCTACAGACCCATCAGCTTTACAAGCTGCTTAGGAAAGCTGATGGAGAGACTTGTCAACACAAGGCTTGTCTGGCCCCTTGAGGAGCATCAGCTGCTGAGCCCTGAACAGGCGGGCTTCCGCCAACACAGATCAACAGAAGACCAGATCATATTCATCACGCAAAGCATTGAGGACGCCTTCCAAGAAAAGAAGAACACGCTTGCTGTCTGGATTGACATGGAGAAGGCGTTCGACACAGTCTGGAAGGACGGACTCAGGCTTAAACTACGGCGATGTGGTGTGTCTGGGAGGATGTACACTTGGATCAGCCAGTATCTACACAACCGCCAAGCCGAGTAAAGATTCAGGGCCAAAAGAGCAAGAAGAAGGTGCTGAGACAGGGAGTACCACAAGGAGGAGTCCTTTCGCCAACGCTGTTCCTCATCTTTATAGATGACATGGTCAGAGATCTGCCAAGAGGGGTCAGAGGAGCGATCTACGCAGATGACCTGGTGCTATGGTGCTCCGAAGAGTACACCACTACAGCACAGGTACGCCTCCAAACTGCGCTCAATAAGATCAGCGACTGGACCAAGGAATGGCTTGTCTCTGTCAACTCGAGCAAAACAACCTACACAGTCTTCAGCCTATCCAGCAAGAAGCAAGAGGCAAAGCTGACTCTGAACAGCCAAAGACTTGCAGAGGAACCCACACCTACCTACCTGGGAGTGACCTTTGACCGCAGGCTCACTTGGAAACAGCAGATCACCAGATGCTGTAGTAAGGCCAAGCTGAGACTGGCGATCATGAGGAAACTTGCAGGAACGGACTGGGGGGGCTGACGAACGTATCCTGAAGAGACTCTACACAGGGAGAGTCAGACCTGTAGTTGAGTACGGGACATCAGCATGGGCATCAGCTGCAAAGTCAAACCTTGACCATCTCAACAAGATACAGAACCAAGCTCAGCGTGTCATAACTGGCGCCATGAGATCCACCCCAATTCTGAAGATGGAGGAGACCACTGGGCTGCAGTCATTGGAGGACAGAAGGGACACAAAGATCCTCACCCAGGCAGCAAAATTCAAACGCCTTGAAAATCATCCAATGAACGACAGAATGAGCAGACCCACCAAGAGCCGGCTGAAAAGAGGCAGCTTCATCCACCAGTCAAGACGCCTTGAAAGACAGATCCCAGTCTTGATGGAACACGAAGCAAAGCCTATCGCGGCAAATGTCACCCACCCGTCTTGGAAGAGGCAGATGTTCCCAACAGTCGTCACCAGCATTCCCGGAGTGGAGAAAAGAGGAACACAGTCAGACACCCAAAGGAAAGCACTGGCCATGGAGTACATCTGCAACCAGTACCCCAGGAAGACTGGACCCATGTCTTCACAGATGGCTCCGCCACAGAAGCAACGAGGGATGGTGGAGCTGGAAATCTTCCTCCGATACAAAGACGGAGATGAAAACATTGCAATCCCAACAGGAAAATACTCCACCAACTTCCGAGCTGAGCGAGAAGCTCTCTGTGAGGCAGCCACAACAGTCTCGCAGAACTCCATAAGAACAACAGGGCAGGTGGTGGTGTTCTCAGACGCTCTCTCCATACTCCAAGCCCTCAAGAATTCCCGCTGCAAAGAAACAGAACCATCTTACTTCAGCCCTTGTTGCCCTGAGTGCCAGAGTGGAGAAAGTGGTGATGCAATGGGTACCAACACACTGTGGTATCAGAGGCAACGAAAAAGCGGATATTCTGGCAAAAGATGGTGCACAGGAGCAGGCCAACAACCTGGTGTCATATGATGAAATCAAGACAATCATCAAGGCACAGCAAGGAATAAAGTGGCACCTCCAGCACCCAAACACAACCCAGAAGACAAATACCATTTGCTGGGACGATGGGAACAGGTCAAGATCTTCCGCCTGAGGACTGGACACAATCGCCTGCACACCACATGCACACAAAATTTGGCATTGGACAGAGTGGAGAGTGCCCTTGTGGTGAGGGACTAATGACAACAGACCACATCCTTCAAGACTGTATGACGCATGCAGCATCCAGAAGGAAGTACTGGCCAACACCGACAGCAGTGGAAGCAAGTTGTACGGCACCCTGGAGGAGCTGCGGTGGACGGCAGCCTTCATCGAGGACACCGGGCTGCTCATCTAATGGGAAGCGAACGAGGAAGAAGAAGAACTGCTTCTACCTCCACTGTTACACTTAAAATTGTTAAACTGTGTGCGCCATTGTCTTCCTGGATAGTTCAGCCATTTTGCTTCACCATGTATCCCCAGCATGACTTACATTTGGTGACAGAACCGTCAGTGTATAGGCAGAGGTGTTTGAAGTGTGCTGGATACTTTTCCCATTCCTTGGTTTCTTGGAGTTCTGTTGACTGGCTTTCAAGCTGTATATCTTGTTCTGCCTGTCCCATCCATGATTTTCCATGTCCTAGCCGAGTGGGTTTTGGGGATTTTCAAGTGCTCTGAAATATACCATCACCTGTTCTAGCTTGTGTCTTGCCTCGTTGAAGGAAGGTCGAGCAGGTATCGCATAGTTTCAACTCGTGTATCCTTCGTGGTTCCCAGGATCAGTCTCATTGCTTCACTTTGAATTCTGTCTAATTTAAGACGATTGCCGTTGGACAGTGTTATAAGCCCTAATCCATAATCAGTTACACTGAGTACAAGTGTGTGATACAGTTGGTAGAGACGGCGCTGTTCAATGCTTTAGTTGCCATTGCTTTCATGGAAGACAGGCCTTTTTTGCATTTAAGAACAATATTCTCAACATGCTTTCTAAAGGTTAGCATTCTGTCAAAGCCTATACCCAAATAGCGTAGGTTGTCGGTTGATTCAACTGGTATTCCATTGAGGGAAACTGATGAGAGTAACTGCCCTGAGATTCTGTTGTTGAGAGTGCAGACCAATGTCAGGGCTGTTGTAGGGTTGATGGACGATCCAGTTTCTTGACACCACTGAACAATGTTGTTCAACTGTTGATGAACTGCTTTCGTTCTTTCTTGAGCATTCTTTGATGTTTTGTAGATCAGGCCGTCATCTGCTAGTGTCAACACTTGAGCAATTCCGTTTTTGTTGAGGTCTGCAAGGCCTTTAGTTTAAACATTGTATAAAACACGGGAGAGAGAACCTTGAGGTAATCTCATAGAAAGTTTTTGAGGCTCAGACGTCTAATCTTCAAATCGGAGGATGATGCTTCGCTCCTGAAGTGCTGCTGCTATTCATTGTGTAAGTGTCTTGCTGACTCCATAGTCAAGGAGTAGTTCCATGAGAAGCGAGAACTGGACTTTGTTGTATGCATCATCCAGTTCTATTGCAACAGCCAGTGTTTCTTCCTTTCTTTGGAATCCTTCGAAAAGCAGCCGCATTTTCCCATGTATTTTTACCTGTTTTGTAGCCGCCTTGATTTGATAGGAGGATTTGTTGACTTTCAAGGTCTCTTGCGAGTTTTCTTACTTTGATTCGTCCCATGAACTTTCCTGCTATATTTTGCATAGTGAGTATGCTGTAGCCACTTAGCCGATGATGATCTTTTCCTGGTTTTGGTAAAGCTTTCAGATAGCCTAGCTGTGTGTCCAGTCTTTTAGAACATAGCCTTTATCAAAACTCTCCTATAGAGACTGAAGACTCTGTCCTCTTCTGAGAGCTGTTTGATACCTGCATACCGTACTTTGCCTGGACTTTGAGCACAATCCTTAGTGCATCTAGCTATTGCGTAGTCCAGTTCAGACACTGTAATTATATTATCAATGCCAGTCTGAGCTAGTGTTGGTTTAACTTGTCAAATATTTCTTCTTTTCCTCCAAATTTCTATGATCACTCTGTTCTATAGAGCGACCCTTTCTCCACATTAATTTTGTCTTTAGTTCGTGGTCCCATCAGCGTCTAAGATATCTGGTGTTGCAGTTCATGTTGACCCGCGGCTTGTGTGGCCTCTGCTGATACGCATTACAGGCACTAGCACAATGGAGTCAGCTGAGGCCAAATCACAGATACGCGTGCTTGCACGCGAGCGCGCGCACACCCAATGGTTATAACCTTCGTTGTATGTACATAGCCTACTTACGGTGACAATGTTTGACAAACTGGGATCGATTTAAGCTTACGAGAACAGACTCTTTTGACAAAACAGTAATGATCCAATGATCTGACCAAACGTTTTGATTTTCGAACATCAGATGAAGTGTACACTATTCTGGTGTATTCTGGTAAATTCAGGTGGAAAGCATACGAACAAAATTCGAGCCGGAGTCAAGTTGTTTTCATTTAGCGGTACGGCATGCACCTCTGTGGATCTATATCCTGTCAAATTTGCAAACTCGGGAGTAATCCGACTGAGAAGCAAACGCTTAATCATTGAAGCATACTTTATTCAGAAATAAATCTCACAAACGGCGACTGGCAAAAATCGAGAGAGAGAGAGAGAGAGAGAGAGAGAGAGAGCAGGCCAACAAAAGAGACGTAGGCCTATTAAGGAAATACAACAACACCAACAAAAGTTCACAATGAGGGAAATAGAAATGCGGACGCGTAAACACACACACACACACACACACACACACACCCGTCTGTGCGCGAACATGGCAACACACACTGATTACATTGCACACCAAATTAACACTGCACACATGCAGGAACACGCACTGCTCTTCCCGAATGACGCATATATTACACTGTGATATGCGCGCTGGCGCGCGCGCGCGCGTGCGCACACACACGCACGCACGCACACACCCCACACACACATTGTGCTGTGAAGTGTCGGGCAGAGTGTAGCCCCATGGAGAGGATAGGGTGAGGACGGAGAGACAAATGACAGTCAAATGTTGCTGTTGTTTTTATTTCATCTTCTTTTCACGAAGCCACAATCAACAGACCGATTAATTTTTGTTACGGACTGACTGGCTGGATCGCAAATTTCCCTGGACACACCATATCCTCGTCTCCCTGTAGATTCTTCCAAATAATGATAATAATAACAATAATAACAATGATGATGATGGATGAGAAGAAGAAGAACAACAACAGCAATAATGATGATGATGATGACAATAATAATGATGATAATAACAAAAATAATAGTAATAATAAAACAATAACAATGATGATTTTAAGAGTAATTCCTAGTGAGTGCGCCAACAACAAGGACAAGCAAGTAACAAGACAAAACATGACGCGTTTCAACCTCAAAGGTTTTCTTCTTGCCTGAAGAAGATGTAAGAGGTCGAAACGCATCATGCTTTGTCTTGTAACTTGTTTGTCCTTGTTTTGGCGGACTCACTAAGAATTATTCTTAAGATTTGTTTTAATTTTTGCCTCGAGTCACCTCACTTTGAAACTAACAACAATAATAATGTTTATAATGATATAATCAGTCAAATGCACGTGCGCGCGCGCGCGCACACACACACACACACACAGCAATCAAGGGCAGGTCTCCCACATTGTCTTTCAAGCTGTCACCGCACATTCCGTGCACGCATCAGCTTGATCAGTCGCCTGTATATCCACAAATCATCTACCCCCCCCCCCCAACCCCTAGACAACGGACGAACAACACTCAGGCCACATCTCTTACCCCCACCCCACCCCTCTTCCCGTCTCACCCTCCTCTTTCAATTTACTTTCTACCCTCCTTTATTCATTAATTTATTTGCCTATGATAATGGTGGTAGAGGTAATGGTGATAATAATAATTATTGTTCGTTTTGTTGTTATGATTGTTGTTGTTTTCATTGTCTCTCCCCCTCCCAGCTCATGTCACCACCATCCCCCCTCTACTTCTCACTCTTTGCTCCCCCCCTTCACACCCTCACCCCTCCCTATTATCCCCTTCCTCCATGCCTTCTTACAATTTCCCCTCCATCCCCCATCACTCACTGAACTTTTTCCAGCGATTTCTTTGTTTATTCCAGTGAACTCTTTTCAGTTTCACAGCCACAGAATTCTATGCTGTTTTGTTTGTCAGTTGGCCAAGGTTGGTGCTTGAAAAAGGTTTTATAACAAACCGAAATATTGCAAGTGATTCATGGTGTTGTGGGGCTTCAACTTTTTATCTTCCTGATATTCATAGTTCTCAACACTTCAGTCTTCTGATCCAGTGGTGGTGCATTCTGAACGTCGTGGTCAGTGGAATTTGCTGGCAGCTCCGTTGTACGTATTGATTTCAAGAAAGTGGTGCATGCATATTATGGTAACTTGGTTTATATATTGTTAGATAAAATGACTTGTCGACGTAGGCAATTCAGGTATGTCGACAGACATAAGATAAGATAATGTTGCTTATAGCCCAGCCGACCGCAAAGGGCCACATCAGGGCCGACAGACATAAGTAGTCAGCTGAAAGACTAATTTTTGTCACCATCGCATTCTCCGCTGGGAAGGTGGAATTACCAGAAAAGGGTGCCTAGGTGGAAGATAGGCACAGGGAGGCGCAGTCTAACTTCCTCGCATTAGCAGTGACGCCAAGTCTAGTCTACTTCACCAGAGGACACCGACTCTTGAGGCAGCGGGGCAGTTTGGCGACGAGGCGCTGCTATCCCGCAACTGTACCGTGGCCTGCACGACCTGCAGGGCCCTCCCCTTGGGAAATGGAGTGGTGGGAACATCTCTCTCGAGCACAGAGTAGCCTAGATGTCGATCTTCGCAGCGGCTTGGATCGTCACCACTCAACATGCAGACGGCCGCCCAGTAGCTATGAAGACGGCCTTGGAGAGAGGGCAGCAAGGCAAGACACCATCATCACCCAGACACCCATCTGGGACGACTTGCGACGGAAGATGGGGAAAACACCGGCTACATACAAGTGAACAGCTTGACCCAGGTTTCTGCCTGAGGGAACTGACTATATAGCCTGCTAACTTCCAAATCCGACAGGCAACTGACAAAGTGCTGTAGAAAGAGCCGGTCCAGCTGAGGTGGCCCTTTCAAACCGAGACTCCTTGCACCTAAATTTTAAAAAAAAGAGAAAAAAAAGCCGCACACAGGCGTGACTTCTGTTGTCACCTTTTATTCTTCTTCCGTTGATGACCAGCGGTCGAAAACCGATCATTATTGTCATACACGGGGTGCGCAGCGCTACGAAAAAGAGAGAACAGAAGTTGGACAGTAAGAGAGGGTGTGTGGGGGTTGTGGTATGGCTGGTGGAGGGGGGGGGAGGGGCTGCAGGAGTGGATTGTCCCAGCTATCAGGGGGAAGAGGACATATGGGCTGGGTGGGGCCTGGGGCGAGAGGCCTTGAGGGCATGTTCAGACCTCCACCTATTTTTTTTTTTAAGGCGCAGACCCCTCTGAAGTGTCACGGACAATATGGTCTCAAAATAGGCCTACTCAACTTATTGATTGTGAGACCTGTCCGTCGGTGGTGAAGAGGATCCAGAAAAAAATGAAGTGCGGACACCGCAGTGGTCTCCAACACAACACCAGGCTTCGCTGGCCCAACTCTGCGACAAGGCTGGGCTGGGATGGGGAGGGTTTGGGGTGGGGGTGGGTGGGTGGGGGGGGGTGCATGGGAGAGGAGGGTGTAGGTGAGTTAGGCAAGGCTTGATACTCTCCTTTAGTAAAGAAGGCGTCAAGTTTGGGGACAGGGCAACTTATGAAGGGAGCCTATTCCAGTCCCTGATGATTCCTCGCTTGACGCCGGTCTGAACGAATCAACAACACCTGAATGTTCGGGCACCCCATGAGCGCGCATGGGACCAACGTCACTGATCAATTTGATGTCTTGCCATCGAATACCTTCATTTGGTTGAGAAACGTAAAAGTTCTCTCGCAGCCTTCGCGTCAAATCATTTTGTTTACAGCCCAGACGACCACGGTAGCCACAGAAGGGCGGCAAAAAGAAAGAAAAAAAAAGTTGAAACCAGACGTAGGCCCTAGAATCAAAGCATGCCGGGTCTCGATCAAACCGTGGTAGAGTGGTATGCCAGCAAGAGGAGTGACCATTCTTACAATTCTTCCTCATGGGAGAGTGGTCGGTCGTCTGTCATACTAATCACGTGACCGTGAAACAGGAAGAGAAGCGAAGGACAGAGAGAGGAAGTGACTTACGGCCTTGTCAAACTTCGCACTGTCCTGTAACTTGTCTGTTGACTTCAGCGCTCCTGCCACAGGTAAAGACATTTCGAGCCCAGAACTTTGAAAATAAATTAAAATGCAAGCTCAGGAACAGTTGTTAACAAACAGACCGTAGTGTTAGCTTCGCCATTGATTCAACCGGGTTGCCTTAGGGCCATTAGATGGGGGTGTGTTCGGACTCTCAAAGCTTGTGAGTCACCGATTTAAGATTAGTGGTTTGTCCAAACGTTGAAAACACTTCCTCGTGTTTTTCATCCATTGACGTACTTGGTATGTAATGAAAAAAAAAAGGTGCAATTTTTGGTGTATGTAATGGTCATTACGCATAACCTGTAATTAGTGTAAATCTCCACCGAGCCCTGTACGAAATAAAGAACAAATTTTAATGATCCAAGTTTTGGTATGTTGAATAATCATTACGCACGAGCTGTATATATATATCTGTACTCTGTGTCCCCGACTTCTTCCGTGTTATGGCCACAATCAGTTCAGTAATATATTAGAGTCATGGAGTTCAGACTACGAGGGCTCATATCGAGGCAGTCGTCTCGTCAAAGTGCTCACAATAAAGAAAACTATTATGTTGATAAACTTTTATTGATAGGGGAGCCTGCTCTAAAGTTTTCAAGTCCAGTCTTTGGATAAATGAAAGAGATACATTTATAGCCAGATACTTGAATAATGCATGGAGAAATAAAAGGATAGTCGCATGCATAGCCAGAAACTTGAATAATGAACATTGTGTCTGTTCAGCCATTCAAGGCATGTGAAAAAAGGTAATAATTAGGCCTCATTCGTGCACAATTTCTTTTTTTTTCTTCTTCTTTTGCTTTTTTACCTCACAATAAGTTCAAAACTTGTACAAGTGAGCTGACATGCCACAAACAGTCCCATTACCTTTTCATTCTCTTCATAATGATTGATTCTCAGTGATTGATTTTATTATGAATTTATACTATTCACAGGTAATAAGATGCATATTCTTGTTTTAAACTTGTCAACATGCTAGTCTGGAAAAAGTATTCTCCCCCCCCCCCCCCCCCCCCCCACCGTTCCCCTCCCTCTATACCAGGCTCACATCCATCCATTCATCACAAACTCGCCCCCACCCCCCACCAATTCCTGCCTACTGTGCATCCACCCATTTGAGGCTTGTCATCAAGGTGGCCGTTTTGCCACATTGTGAAAAGTGACCCAGCTCGCCCACCACCTGAATCCATCACAAGTTTATACAATTTGATTACAACCATCGAACAGTGATGAAACATTAACAAGTGATATTATTAATCTTATGATGAATCCTTTATATCAGCAGCAATTTAAAGCATGTTACTTTGGACACAAGGTTCGACGCCACCATGTATCATTCATAGCAATGTACTGTTATTCAGTTTTGTTTCTTCACACTTATTAGATATTTGTTCACCTTTTGAAGGGGGGGGGGGGATGGAGGGGCAATGGAGGGATATGGGAGGCAGGAGGATGGGGGGGGGGGGGGGGGATATGCCTAAGTAGAAGTGAAAAAAACAAAAACAAAACTGAAATTTAAACTTCTTCAGTTCCCTACAGCTTGGCAAGTGCAGTCATAAGAAAAAGTGCTGACCTACACTGTTCATGCCTGTTGATATGATAATCAGTTGAACAGAAGAACAAAACCTTGTCTTAGTCTGTGAAAACAATATAAACTTTAAACCTTGTCTGAGACAATGACAGAAATTTAGAAGAAAAAGAAACACCCGAAGGTGCTGGGGAGGACCCAGAGAAGCACTGTCTTCACCTGCCTTTAGAGCAGCCCTGTACCACCCTTGGAGGCCTGCGCTGTGTTGACGATGGGTACAGGCACGCGCAGGACACTCCATTAAGATATCAAGGGACATAACTGCTCCTGAACAGAGGTAAATTAGACTACAAGATGCAGCTCATAACAGCCTTAAAGTAGCATCCCCCATGGGTTGTACCAGCCCGTTTCTCATGACTGCAGAGCCCACCGGCGAAAAACACCACCCTCCAGCTGCCGAGCACACCCCACAGACCCAACCACCCCTGCCCACGGACAGATGAAGACAGTGCCACTCCAGACACAGCCAAGCTTTCGCCATACGGTCTTATGTGCCCTCAAGAGAGAATCCAAAGTTGTAGTCTTTCCCACTGTCAACAGGACTTTCCCTGTGGTCAGTGGGTCTTTCCTCACCGTCACTGGACCTTTCTCCAGGGTCAGCCTAGTTAAGGCAAAGAAGAAAAAAAACACCCGAAGGTGCTGGGGAGGACCCAGAGAAGCACTGTCTTCACCTGCCTTTAGAGCAGCCCTGTACCACCCTTGGAGGCCTGCGCTGTGTTGACGATGGGTACAGGCACGCGCAGGACACTCCATTAAGATATCAAGGGACATAACTGCTCCTGAACAGAGGTAAATTAGACTACAAGATGCAGCTCATAACAGCCTTAAAGTAGCATCCCCCATGGGTGTACCAGCCCGTTTCTCATGACTGCAGAGCCCACTGGCGAAAAACACCACCCTCCAGCTGCCGAGCACACCCCACAGACCCAACCACCCCTGCCCACGGACAGATGAAGACAGTGCCACTCCAGACACAGCCAAGCTTTCGCCATATGGTCTTATGTGCCCTCAAGAGAGAATCCAAAGTTGTAGTCTTTCCCACTGTCAACAGGACTTTCCCTGTGGTCAGTGGGTCTTTCCTCACCGTCACTGGACCTTTCTCCAGGGTCAGCCTAGTTAAGGCAAAGAAGAAAAAGAAAACCCGAAGGTGCCGGGGAGGACCCAGAGAAGCACTGTCTTCACCTGCCTTTAGAGCAGCCCTGTACCACCCTTGGAGGCCTGCGCTGTGTTGACGATGGGTACAGGCACGCGCAGGACACTCCATTAATATCAAGGACATAACTGCTCTGAACAGAGGTAAATTAGACTACAAGATGCAGCTCATAACAGCCTTAAAGTAGCATCCCCCATGGGTGTACCAGCCCGTTTCTCATGACTGCAGAGCCCACCGGCGAAAAACACCACCCTCCAGCTGCCGAGCACACAGAAATTTCAACTTCAAGTGCAAAATTTAACATGACCCAGCTTCTCTCTCCTCCCTCTCTCTCTGTCTTAGCAGCCGTTATAGTTCTTTCAAAAACACAAAGATAAGTAATTTTTCTTCTGTTTTATGCTTATATGTTCCTCTTCAAATAGGGGTTTGACCCCCCCTCTCCCCCCCCCCCCGCCTCCCTCCCTCCCTTTCAGCAAAATGGGGGGGGGGGGGGGGGGGCAGGGGGGGGGGGGGAAGGGAGGTATCCGCAATAGAAGGAGACAATCTGAGTTGTGCTTCGTTTCAGTTTTCATTATCCTGGTATTCCAAGCAGGCTCACAACATGAGATCATCTGCTGTGTGTTTTCCGCAGGTTTGACAGCCAAGTAATCATGTGGAAGGCAGCAGCTGGCACCAATGTGAAGGTCACCTCACAGGCCTCCGAGGATGACGACTGGGAGACTGATCCGGATTTTGTCGTCAGTACAGTTTTGCTTGTTGCCTACATAATTTCATTTGCTTGCTTTTGAGAAATCAGTATTGCCAAGAAATGATGAAGATGATTCAGGTTTGTCCAGTATATGTTATGTATGCACTGAGTGATAACATTTGGGATGGGTGGGGAGCAACTGAATATGTGCCAAGTCTTCATCCAAAGTGAAAGGTTTGAAGTAATGATTATAGTCTGTATGTGTTAGTGTGTACTGTATGTGTGTGTATGGTGTCTGTGCATGTGTGCTTGCGTGACTGTGAGAGAGGTTTACATATTTAGAGTCACCACATCAATACATGCATAAGAGTATCACACACACTCGCACACACACGCACATGCAGACACACACACACACACACACACACACACACACACACACACACTTTTGTGAGAGATGCTCCAAGGATCATACAATGATCGTGTGAACGGAGGCTGATTACTGAAAGTTTGATGATCCAACAATCAATGAGTTTGACTGGGCCTTGGCTGCAATACACTCAGAGTTTTACATGTTTCTGTCATCATAATGCTAGCACTTGTAACACAGGCAGCCAGCTGCGTTTGAATGATGGCACGTTCATGGAATCTTTAGGGTCTATTGAAACTGATAAATGCGCTTTTCTCATTTGAGTGTACTTTTGAGTTAAAGCTGTGTTTGAACAGACTTGTCATGTTGTTGGTCTATGGTGATGACTGTCATCAACTATCCAATCTTCTGTTCAAGAGAGCATCACATTCAGCTGCAAACAGCATAGGAGATTGAGTTTCTCCTCTGTTTCACTGTGCTGTGTTCATTCTGGATTTTCTGTCTGTGTGAGGGTCAGAGTTGGCTCATGTGGTGAGGTGCATAACATTAACCCTCTTCAGTATGCACTTACCTGAGCTCATGTGATGAGGTGCATAACATTAACCCTCTTCAGTATGCACTTACCTGAGCTCATGTGATGAGGTGCATAACATTAACCCTCTTCAGTATGCACTTACCTGAGCTCATGTGATGAGGTGCATAACATTAACCCTCTTCAGTATGCACTTACCTGAGCTCATGTGATGAGGTGCACAACATTAACCCTCTTCAGCATGCACTTACCTGAGCTCATGTGATGAGGTGCATAACATTAACCCTCTTCAGTATGCACTTACCTGAGCTCATGTGATGAGGTGCATAACATTAACCCTCTTCAGCATGCACTTACCTGAGCTCATGTGATGAGGTGCATAACATTAACCCTCTTCAGTATGCACTTACCTGAGCTCATGTGATGAGGTGCATAACATTAACCCTCTTCAGCATGCACTTACCTGAGCTCATGTGATGAGGTGCACAACATTAACCCTCTTCAGTATGCACTTACCTGAGCTCATGTGATGAGGTGCATAACATTAACCCTCTTCAGTGTGCACTTACCTGAGCTTAGTTATGCCGAAAACCTACGACAAGAGAAGTAACTCCGTAATTTGAACATGGTTACCCAATTTAAAGATTAATTCAAAAGAGAGGAAAGGAAATAATGAAATGAAAATAATTTTAAAAATTCCTACGAATATATATGTTGCTATATTATAACTTTGAAGAATGCCACATGAGCCATTTACTCGGGGGGGGGAGAAAATCTTCTTCTTCAGAACTTTCTTCTGAATAGTTGTTTATCATATCTGGAACCTCATCCCAGTCGAAATCTAGGTCACTGTAAGCTTCATTACACAGCACTTTCACTAAGTCTTATGCCGTACATCCTACAAATCACAGTATCTTCATTACTAAATCTCATTATAAAACTGCAGAAATCAAGGTTAGCCATGGTGAAAAACAGAATTTCGACCACAAAACTTAAAAAATTCATCATAACTCGAGAACTACGGCACGTATCGACTCGCGTTTTTTTTGCAAACAGAAGTGAATCGCTACAGGAAGAAGGAAGTCATGTTCTTGCGAGACCTCCTTTTCTACAAGAAACATGGCGGTGCCCATTGTTGCCATGTGTTTACGAGGCGCTGGCAGGCGCTCAGCCTTTCGGCAGTGTAATTTCTGGTCAGGCGCTAGCTGGCACACGCTTGTCGAGAGAGTTAAGTGACAATGTGTATGCAGAAAACATGCTGCATCCATATGAGATCCTCTTGCTTTCTCAGGGGACACAGGGGTAGGTTGTGCTGTGTGTGTCTGGCAATGAAGTAGTGTCTCAGAGACGTACGTCTGTTTGTAATATCACTAGCAGTCCATCATTGCATTTTGTTAATGAAACAAAGACATGGACATACAGAATATACAGACTTGCAAGTAGTGTGACACATGAGTGATGTTAATGATTCTTGATTTACTCTGATGCGCGCACCGCATGTGCACTCACACATGCGCGCACGCACACATAAACACACACACACACACACACACACACACATGTACACACACACACACACACATGCACACACACATGCACGCACGCACGCACACACACACACACGCACACACACACTCACACTCACACTCACATTCACACACACACACACACACACACACACACACACACACACACACACACACACACTCACTCACTCTCTCTCTCTCTTATATGTGCAGTGCAGCAATCGGCCATCAGTGTAGAAAAAATACAGAAAACTATTTAAAAGAAGATTGATTTAAGACCGGCCAGTGCAGATAGTATTTTGAACCAGCTGGGAAAGGGGCAGTTGATTCGTTAAAGAAATGTTTTATGTGAGCATGCTTTTTCTATTTTTTACTTGTTTGTTTGTTTTTTGTGGGGGGTGTTGTCTTTAAAAAAAAAGTTTTAACATGGAGAAATAGAGAAAATTAAATGTTCCATGCTTTTCCTCTTTTTTTTTAATTTTTTATAGATTTTGCTGATACGTTCCTATAAACTATGAGATTTGATCTGATCTGCACTTAATACTATTACCTCTTTTAAGATTTTAAGGAAGGGAAGGAGGGGGGTAATTTTTGGGTTTTGTTTGGTTGTCTCTTATCTTTTGTTGTTGTTGTTGAAGAATGTTTTGCTGTTGTTTGTTTTTTAGGGGTGGGATGAGGTTGTTCTTGTATCGTAGAGAGAAGGAGTAACACGTTTTGATGTGACAAGCAAACCTTTTGAATTTGGATGTCCATCCTTTCCCTTCAGAATGACGTCAGTGAAAAAGAGCAGCGATGGGAGCAAAGTCTGTGGAGGGGTCTGGCCACCAGGAGTCCCTCAAGTAAGATCCTCTTTTACTTCTCTTTTTACAGAAACAAAACAAAACAAAACGATCAAATGTTTTGTCAAAAAAAAAAAGTCTGCAATATTTGAGCAGAACGTATGAGTCAATGCAAGTGTTAAGAGTGCAGGATTTGCATAGTCTGTGGGGTCCGTGTTTTATTAAATTCTGACAGCTTGTGTGATGAAGGACAGTTTGTGCGCAGACTTGCTAGACAATGGTCTGAGCTCTGTTAATGTGTTCACTGGATGGAATCTCTGGTTAATGAATCTCTCTGTTTATCCTTCAGTATACACTGTGGATCTCAATGACTCTTTTAATATCTTTTTTTTTCCTAATATTTAAATTGAAATTCGAATAATCATTTTTTAACTGCCGAAAAACTTCATGTATTCTTCAAGAGCAGGATATCCTTCACTGAGGGAGTGAGGCTCATCAGTTTCAATATTTTTGCATGTTCGAAAATGTTAGCTGACAAGTTAACAAACAAACAGAAAAATGGTGCCCCCCCCCCCCCCCCCTCCTGGTAAAAATGACCCAGAGATTGATCTTCAGTTACTTTGCTTTTGTAGATGTTTCTTTTTAAGGCTGCCTCTCTCAAAATGTACAAAGCTATCTCTTTCTCTGTCCTTGTCACACTGCCTCTGATTGGTTTTCTCTGTCCTTGTCACACTGCCTCTGATTGGTTTTCTCTGTCCTTGTCACACTGCCTCTGATTGGTTTTCTCTGTCCTTGTCACACTGCCTCTGATTGGTTTTCTCTGTCCTTGTCACACTGCCTCTGATTGGTTTTCTCTGTCCTTGTCACACTGCCTCTGATTGGTTTTCTCTGTCCTTGTCACACTGCCTCTGATTGGTTTTCTCTGTCCTTGTCACACTGCCTCTGATTGGTTTTCTCTGTCCTTGTCACACTGCCTCTGATTGGTTTTCTCTGTCCTTGTCACACTGCCTCTGATTGGTTTTCTCTGTCCTTGTCACACTGCCTCTGATTGGTTTTCTCTTGCTTTCCTGTCCAAACAAATGTCTTATCCTTCCCATGGCATAGTATCAGAACCCCCCCCCCCCCCCCCCCCCCTAAAAAAAAAACGTGAGAGCAAGGGAGCTTACTTGGCCTCAGTTCCTAGATAAGCCAGTGAGAGTGATCAGCCTTAGTGAGTTCACAACATTTACGCTACATTAGCGCTAAGTCAGTTTTCTTCTTTTTCTCTTTTGAAGAACATGTCCCTTTCAGCTATCCATTGTTTTGGACTTCTAATCCTTATCAGTATGGATTCCCATAAGAGCCCGTTCATTGTTTTAGACTTCTAATTCTCATCAGTATGGATTCCCATAATAAGAGCCCCGTTCATTAGAGAGCTTTAGCATCCACGTCACGTATCCCATACGGGCTAGATACGTTACGTATCTATACACATATCGCGGATTCTCGCGCGATTTCGTCGGAGCGTGCGCAGACAATAGGGACGTGACTACGTGCGTAAGTCGTATCACACGTTACTTTTCCCGTAAGTGTTTCACAGGAACATCTTTCAAGTTTTATGGTAAGTAACATTTTGGTTGTCTTTTTCAACTATTTTTTTCATTTGATCTGCATGCTTTATGTCACCCAAGTGTATAAACGTTGTGCACAATCCTTTCAAAGACACCACCTGCCCACGCGCTAGAACCCAGCTGCCGGGAAACACGTATCACCGGTTGGCCTACTTACATTGAGAACGAGATTTGAGACAGCGGTCCCACTTCAGTCAGATTTCAGCTCGAAACAACCATTTTTAGGCTAAAAAGCAAGAAATGTGTCTTGACACATGCTATAGGAAAGGGGTATTGATCAATTAGTGCCATAATCTTGATATAAAAAGATAAATTGCACGCAATTGTAAACTCGCGTCAAGGGCTGACACAGATTCTATATCTACATTGCACTGTCAGTGAACTCTTGTCTGTCATCAAGCTAAGGAGGCCTACACCACACGGAGGATGGGAGCCGAGTTAGAATACACACGTGCAAGTACAGGCGACAGAGAGCACAACTTTTAGTTTTAATTCCAACAGCTTTTGGGATGCATTGTATGTTGTTTAATAGTTGATATACATCAACTAAATAGCAACCCAAATAAGAATGAATGAATGAATGAATAAATAAATAAATAAATAAATAATTAAATAAATAAATAAATAAATAACGAATTCAAGGAATCTCGGCTATCGCAGTTGTTTTGAAGTATGTATAATTGATGGAATGACTGATGATGACGACAAGAAGTGTGTGTGTGTGTGTGTGTGTGTGTGTGTGTGTGTGTGATCTAATATATAAATGTATTTAAAAAAACTTAAGCCATGATTTATATTATGTTGTTTATTGCGAACTGAACTGTGTATGTGTGTGTAGTTGTTTAATCCCGTGTCCACAGATGGCTGCTGAAGCAGGAAAAAAGAAGAAAGTATTTTTTCCCAGTATGGACATTGCCCTCATCATGGAAACGCTGCAGCACAACCCCTACAAGAACGGGAATGCTGTCTACACCGTGATATTGGCGCAGCTAAGACAGAGGTAAGGAAACATTTTATGTCTGAAAATTGCTTTAAAATGAACAAAATAAATATGAAATAAATAAAGAAATAAACACAGAAATAAATAAATAAATAAATAAATAAATAAGAATGTGGAAAATAGCTTGCTTTGTTGATTAATACTAGGAAAAAAAAGAATGGGGGGGGGGAGTTGTGTGTGTGTTGTTTTTGTTTGTTGTTTTTTTTTCAGGAGATATTTTTCCTTTCTTCTCCTGATTTTGGGTGTATTTACTCGTTTAGTGACTGTCTGTTATGGCCCAAGCCACTTTGATATTGATATTTGATGTTGATTAAACTTGCATGTAAAACAAAACTCACTGACCAACCTGCCGATCAGACAAAACTATGTGCATTTATTGTGAAACGAAACTAATTTTCTCTCCTTGTGTGTGTGTGTGTGTGTGTGTGTGTGTGTGTGTGTGCAGGGATGATTTCCGTGACGTGAAGAGAACTCTTCAAGAGAGAGTAGAGCGATTGCTCAAATCATTTCGCTCTGAGCAGCTTAAGAACATGAAGAGATCGGGCACGGAAGAATACGAGGAGAGAGAAAGGCTTCTCCAGGATCTGAGCGACCTTGAGAAGGAGTGGGCGACCCGCAAACGAGAAGCCCCACCCTCTGCAGCCGAAACTAGAAAGAAGGTCGCTAGGATTCATGCTGCTACCATCGGCAGACCAATGCAACAACGTCTGGCTGCACCGTTGCGACCCACGGCGACCACTACGGCAGAAGACGATCCTGCTGAACCTGCTCCACCAGCTGAAGACCAGTTGCCAAGACTCGATGACGACGAAGAGGCTGCGCCAGTCAACCAACCCCGACCACCCTCCAGCTGCAGAGGACAACGCTGCTAATCCGCCTCCGGAAAACGGGCAGCAGAAGCCCAAAGCCAAACGCTTGGCATTCAGCCCGGCGGTGAGATGGTCTTCGACCATTGATTACATGAGAGAAAAGCTGGAAAGAGAAGAGCAAGAGAAGAAAACCACACAGGACAATAAAAAAGAGGAGATCCAACTAAGAAAACAGGAACTAGATATCAGAAAGCTAGAGGCAGAAAATGAGCGTATGAGAATAGAGGCACAACAACGCGAACAACAACACAGAGCTAATCTGGAGGAAGAGCGAAGAAAGGAGGAAAGAGAAGACAGAAAGTTAATGATGGACAGACAGAACGAAGAAAGGAAAGAAATGATGGACAGACGAAACAAATTGATGGATGCTATGTTGCAACTTATCCAAGCAAACAAAAAAGAATGAAAAATGGTCAGTTGCAGCATAGCATCCACCAAGTTGGTTTGTCTTTCCATCATTTTCTTTCTTTGACTTTCATGATTATATCGTTCATTTTTTTTCAGTTGCATTCATTGCATGCCAAAAATGGAGTCAAGCAATACATACAAGGAAATTAAGAATTTATTGCTTTAAAATGAATGCTCAAGTAAAAGTTTGACAATCTGAATCATTGGTTTTAGTGCGTTCAGTCAGAGAGAGAGAGAGAGTGTGTGTGTGTGTGTGGTGTGTGTGTTGTGTGTGTGTGTGTGTGTGTGTGTGTGTTCCATGCATACATTTTTAGGAATATTTTCCACAGCTTTCACAAAGCTGAGGACAGTTTCCCAGAATTTATAGTCGTTTGCTACCTAATCGACAGTTATCAAACTGAGTATTTTGTGTGTATTATGTTCGGGTAGTGTTTTAGATCAGTTCAGTCGCAAAGTTTGTTTTTGTACACCATCAAAATCTTTTAAACGTTTTATGACAAATACTCTTCCAGTGAAGGTGGCTCCACATCAAAGTATGTTGTAGTCTGTGAGCCGTACATACAAGTGTGGCAGTTTGCAAACAAATGAGCCAGGATGTAGTATTTTCCGACTGGTTGCAGAAACAGTTTCAAGTTCTTTCGGAAATCCACAAAAGCAAAGAGATTCACCACCTTTTGAAAACCCCATTCAGCGCTCTGACGAAGAGATGACATGTCCTTGTTGAACAGCTGCTCCTCGGCTGTCAGGTTGGCTGAACGGAAAGGTGCTTCAAGGTGATAGCTCAGCGGATATGCAGGATCGCCGTATAAGCAAAAAGCTTCACCATTCGCCTTGTTCATTCTCTGTAGCAGAAGTGGAAGAAGACCACTGTCGGCCAACATTCCACTGTCATGTTTTTTTCCAGCGTAAGGGCCCGATAAATTCATGACAATTCCGTTGGGTGCCATGATGGACTGGAACTTCAGGACATGTCTCCTCTTATGGCCACTGAAGACATGTTTCTGATCCTGCGATGGACGATCGATTTCGCTAGCAGTACCGTCAATAAATCCCCAGCAATTCTTTAGTGGCGCTCCTTTGTCTGCAACAGCCTGAGCAAACCTGTCAGGATCAATCCATGCCTGATCCAGCGACGATAGCTTGTGACCAAACGTTTGCATGATATGGTCAGATACTGTTTTAAAGACCAAACTTAGGTACGATGTGGATTTTCCGAACAGTAGGGTTAAATCGCACCATCTGTTTGGATATGCTAATCGTCTCAAAACTAAACAGAGCCCGAATGAGGCAGAAACTCAAATTCTAGTACTGCAAATCACGGGATCAGGAATTCGGAGGAGATGACATAGACGATAGATGTCGTCTCTGCTAAAACGAAACTGGTCAATGCAAACGCTTTCAGGAACATCACGCAGGTTAAATGATACAGGTTTCTTTCTGTTCATTTCCTCCATTTCCTCTTCCATGTAAAGCAAAGCCAGTTCTTCCTCTCCAGCGTCAATGAGAAGTAGAGGAAGTGTGGGATCCGAAGCTTGAGCCATGATCTGTTGACACAAGTGAAATTATTAGAATTATTCTGAGTAATGTATAAGAAATGTTGACAATAACTTCTTAAGTCGCTACTTCTTCTGTTTACATGTTTACATCATTAATATCCACACGAAGCTAAACTTCTCTTTCCTTCTTTCTTTGTGTTTCTTTCTTTGTGTTTCTTTTCTTTCTTTCTTTCTTTCTTTCTTTGGGTTTCTTTCTTTTACTTCTTTTTTTGTTTTTGTTTGGACGGGGGAGGGGGGCGGGGTTCTTCTTCAGTCTTTCTTTCATTCTTTCTTTCTGACTTTTTTTCTTTTTTTTCTTCTATTGAAGTTCATTGACTTGTTTGTTTACAAATGAGTTTGCTTGTTTACAAATGACTTTGTCATTTGCATTCACCCGTAAAAACAGACAAAAAACTGTTACGGATGGAGTGCGGTGCGTGTTTTGTTGTCTGACTCTCGCTCTCAAAAGTTTGGATGCGTGTAATAATTATTCCCTACACACACCCACACCATACGTACATGGATAGCCAGGCAACACACGAGTTAGATTTCTTTTCTTTATAATTATGCTGCCTGAACCATCAAAACATACATTCATGTGAATTGGTACAAATTAATACATGTCACAACACAGCATATAGATCAAGATATCAATACATAGGAACTTCAATCATCAGATATCATATTACATATATTGATATCACTCACATATCTCGCCGGCGCCGTCCACAATGTCTCGCAGATACAATCAACACACTCGGTTCCACAGAACCCAAGCCACAGTCTACACACTAAAAGAAGACAAAGAATGATAACCAAGGTCCCCACATGATAAGCACAGCCGTTCACAAACACAAGCGATGAAGAAGAAGAAACAGAATCTCCACATAACAAGCACAATAAATCACGTAGAACTTTCAGAAGAAGAACCGCAGATTTACATTCACAAGGCACAGTAATCCATAGCAGAAGGACCGCAGATTCACAAAGCACGGCGATCCGTAGAAGAAGAATCGCAGATTCATAAAGCACAGTACTCCACAGAAGAAGAACCGCAGATTCATAAGCACATTACTCCACAGAAGAAGAACCGCAGATTCATAAGGCACAGCAAATCAATATTGAATCCCCGGAGAGCACAATTTCACCAAAGTCCCATAGAACACAATAAACTTTGATTCGACGTACCGTTGATCTAAAACAAATATTAACTTCTCCGTGTATTGATACTACAGTGTCCACATCAAATGGTGAAACAACCAACAAGACACAGGGAGGGACAAAAATCAAATATACTAGATTTAGTACTTGTTAATGATGAAAATATGATATCAGACATTAAGCACTTAGCTCCTATAGGCAAAAGTGATCATGAGGTTTTAATGTTCTCTTTGTACCTAGGAGAGGAGCAAGGAAAAGAAGAATCAAAGCAGTCATATAATTTTAAGAGAGGAAATTTTATACAAATGAAAGAAGAATTGAAGAAGATCGACTGGAATAAACTCAATGATCTTAGTGTAGAACAATGCTGGGTAGAAATTAAAAGTATTTTAAATTCTTTAATAGAAAACAACGTTCCAAAACAAATTATTAAGAAAAATAAAAAACAGAAACCAAAGTGGATGAATGTAAAGACAATGAAATTTGTAAAAAAGAAATATAATATGTATCAGAGATTCTTAGCCACAAAGCAGGGGAAAGATTATCAAAATTATATTAAAGCACGTAATACTTGTAACAAAAAAATAAGAAAAGCAAAAAAGGAATTTGAAAAGAAGTTATCAAAGGAATGTAAACAAAATCCAAAAGCCTTTTGGAGATATGTACAATCGAAAACAAAGATGAATACTGGAGTGAGCCCTTTAGAGACTACGGATGGTGACACAGTGGAGACAGATAGAGGTAAGGCAGATATTTTGAATACATTTTTTTCTAGTGTATTCACAAGGGAAGATACTAATAATATGCCTGTTCTAGGTCCAGCCTCAAGGTCAAAAGGCATAATGTTAGAAAATGTAGATATTTCAGTAGATGCAATGAAAAAGAAACTTCAATCTTTAAACCCTAATAAGGCATGTGGTCCGGATGCCATCCCATCGAGAATACTAAAAGAGCTAAACGAAGAAATGGCCTTCCCACTTTACATACTCTTTTCTAAATCTGTTAAAGAAATGATAGTACCTTCAGATTGGAAAACAGCTACAGTCATTCCAGTATTCAAAAAAGGTACAAGAACAGATCCAGGAAATTATAGACCAATGAGTTTAACATGCATTATATGCAAAATTTTAGAATCATTTATTAGAGAGGCTATTATTAAACATATGACAGAAAATAAATTATATGCTGAGTGTCAGCATGGATTTCGTGCAAAAAGATCTTGTGTGACTCAACTTTTAGAAGTGATGGAAGACTTCACAAAGGAGATAGATAAAGGAGAGAATATAGATGTTTTGTATTTAGACTTTAGAAAAGCATTCGATTCAGTACCACATGAAAGACTTTTAAAGAAATTAGAGTCTTATGGAATAATAGGAAATATACTTGGTTGGGTTAGAGACTTTTTATCAAAAAGAACTCAGAAGGTAAGGATTGGTAGCTCCTTCTCTCATAGTGCTGATGTTATTAGTGGGATACCACAAGGTAGTATTTTGGGACCAATATTATTTACGGTGTTTTTTAAATGATCTCCCTGTAGAATTAAAGAGTACATGCAAAGTCTTTGCAGATGACACAAAACTGTATAACTCTCCAAAATTACATAAGGAATTACAAAAGGATATTGAAACATTAGTACAGTGGTCTGATACTTGGAACCTATATTTTAATGCAGAAAAATGTAAAGTACTTCATATTGGTAAAACAAACCCACAAAAGGAGTATATAATGAAAATTGGGGGCAAGGAAATAAAAGTATCTAAATGTGAAGAAGAGAAAGACCTAGGTGTGACTTTTGACAAAAACTTATTATTTGACAATCATATTGTAAATAGTATTAATAAAGCTAACAGAATGATTGGAATAATAAAAAGAACCTTTACATTTATGGAAAAGGACACTTTTTTGCAATTATATAAGACACTAGTTAGACCTGTTCTTGAATATGGCAACACTGTATGGTATCCAATGCTAAAGAGACAATCAGAAGCTCTAGAACAGGTACAAAGAAGAGCAACCAAAATGATTCATAATATAAAAGATTACTCATATCAGGAAAGATTAAAATATCTGCAACTTCCAACACTTAAGGCAAGAAGAATAAGAGGTGACTTGATTCAGGCATACAAGATATTTAATGAAATTGATGATGTTGATAAAGCACGCTTTTTTTGTACTCCGCAGAAGAATGTTACAAGGAACAGTGAAGATAAGATATTTAAACAATATTCTAGAACGAATTTAAGAAAATTTACTTTTACTAATAGAGTAACCAACTTTTGGAATAAACTAACACTTAACATCAAACGTGCACCTAGTATTAATGCGTTCAAGAACCTCATAGATAAACATGAATTATTAACAAA
This sequence comes from Conus ventricosus, assembly GCA_018398815.1. Lineage (NCBI taxonomy): Eukaryota > Metazoa > Mollusca > Gastropoda > Neogastropoda > Conidae > Conus > Conus ventricosus. The sequence goes on from CM031610.1 coordinate 13,054,034, forward strand.
AATTAGATATGAATTTGATGGATAATAAGTCTGAGCTAGCCTATGACTGGACCAACGGTTATGAAAAAAAAAAAAAAAGGATATATACATACAGAAGGGGCGTAAAAAGCCTAAATAGGCTAAGTTGTATTGATACAACGCCCCTGATCCTGATCCTGAATAAATTCAGCCCACCGACACACATGCGGTGGTACAATTAGAGCATATAAATATTCTTACAGGAGTTTTAAGTCACTCTCGGCGACATAGCATTCACAACAATTTTATAACAAATACATTTCCTGCTACATATTCCGCTGGTACCGTCATCAAAAGCATCCCACATACACAGTGAACATCGATGCACTACTGACTTGAAAGTCAGCCTCTCCACATTGTAACACTACGGAGAAAACTATGATTAAAACAAAATAAATTAGGCTGGACACCAAAGCCTCGGCCGTTAATTCTTGCTCTCTCTTGTCTTATATTATTATCCTCGTCATGTAGTTACCTATGTCATTTTTAAGTTGGCGTCATAATTTACGTTGACGTCACAAAAACAAACCAACAAAAGTAACCTCTAAGGAAAACTATGTGATGAAACATGTTTGATCAGTTTCCATTTAAGCAACTAAATGAAATACAAAACCTCTAACTTTGGCTTGTGTTTCATCTAAATCTAAATCAGGTGCCCGTTTCCACATTGCTCCGCGTTTTTTCCTCCCGCTGTCATGACCGCAAGGTCAGCCGCTCCGATTGTGTTTAGACAAGAAAGGCTGCACTGACAGATGCCGCTAAAGTGACTCAGCCGCAACAGTACACAGTGGTAGCATAGCCAGGGTATTTAGAACATGCAATGAACAGTATTTCATAAAATAAACAAACTAGCACGTGTGCCACGGTGTGTGTAGTGTGTGTGTGTCCTACTTGATGGTCTACACTATCACTGAGTATGCTACCAAGGTCACAGTATTGAAAAACAACAATAATAATAATAATAATAATAAAATAGTAATAATGGTAATGGTAATAATAGTGATGATCTTATCTATATCTAAAATATATCTATCACAAAACAGAAGCAAAAAACAAAACAAAAACAAAACAGTACTTTACCTTGAAAGCTGTGGAAAAACCGAAAAAATCGTCGTCTTGGCGGTGCTTGTAGTCGGTGGCAGAAAACTGCACACGTGGGTTGACTGGAGTTACTCCCCTTCCCTCGGGGGGATTGGGGGACGTGGGCAAGTTTCACGTGCAAGCTGAAACGAAACCGATTTTACGTACGTAATCCGTACATATATCTATACGTATACGTATTGCGCGCTACGTCACGTCTATGCTAAAAGACTCTATTGTTTTGGACTTCTAATCCTCATCAGTATGGATTCCCATAAGTGCCCCGTTCATTGTTTTGGACTTCTAATCCTCATCAATATGATTCCCTAAGTGCCCGTTCATTGTTTTGGACTTCTAATCCTCATCAGTATGGATTCCATAAGTGCCCCGTTCATTGTTTTGGACTTCTAATCCTCATCAGCATGGATTCCCATAAGTGCTCCATTCATTGTTTTGGACTTCTAATCCTCATCAGTATGGATTCCCATAAGTGCCCGTTCATTGTTTTGGACTTTTAATCCTCATCAATATGGATTCCCATAAGTGCCCCGTTCATTGTTTTGGACTTCTAATCCTCATCAATATGGATTCCCATAAGTGCCCCGTTCATTGTTTTGGACTTCTAATTCTCATCAATATGGATTCCCATAAGTGCCCGTTCATTGTTTTGGACTTCTAATCCTCATCAATATGGATTCCCATAAGTGCCCATTCATTGTTTTGGACTTCTAATCCTCTCAATATGGATTCCCATAAGTGCCCCGTTCATTGTTTTGGACTTCTAATTCTCATCAATATGGATTCCCATAAGTGCCCGTTCATTGTTTTGGACTTCTAATTCTCATCAATATGGATTCCCATATTTCTGGGAGTCATTTTTGACCAAAAACTTAACTTTCTCAGCCATATTAAAAACCTCAAAACTGCTTGCCAAAAGGCACTGAATATTCTGCGGGTCGTAGCACACACCGACTGGGGCGCTGATAAGAAAACTTTGTTGCACCTCTACAGAGCCCTGGTCCGTTCCAAACTGGACTACGGTTGTGCTGTGTACGGCTCTGCAAGATCATCTTACCTCAAACTCTTGGACCCTATCCACCATCAAGGGCTTCGTCTCTGTCTTGGAGCGTTCCGCACCACCCCTGTGTACAGCCTGTACGCAGAGGCAGGTGAACCTTCACTGTCCAACCGCAGGCTGAAACTGTCTTTGAATTATTACATCCGACTGTTCTCAGAACCGCAGAATCCTGCCTATGACTGTGTTTTTGACCCTCTGTTCCAAAGTAAGTTTGAAACAAACCCGAAATGTATTCCGCCGTTTGGGCTTCGTATGCAGCCTCACGTGCGGAATGCAGGTATAGACCTGGGAGTAGTTTCCGATTTTTCCAAGTTTCCGGATCAACCTCCATGGACCTTTATCACACCAGAGATTCGTTTTGATCTCGCAGCTTTCCGTAAGGAGTCTACCAGCTCTCTGGCGTACAAGGCTTTGTATGCCGAGCTCTGTTCCAAATTCCCATCCTATCAAAAAGTTTTCACTGACGGTTCCAAGTCTGAGGATGGAGTGGCCTGTGCAGCCTACTGCCCTGGGGCTCCTTCTCAGATATTGTTGGAACATATACATTCAGATGCTTCTGTCTATTCTGCTGAACTTACTGCTCTAGTACTGGCTTTGAAGATAATCTCCCATTCTTCGAGGAGGGACTTTCTGGTTATGTCGGATTCGCTGTCAGCTTTGGAGGCCATAGCTGGCCGCAACCTTCAGCATCCAGAACTTTTACTTTTTTTTAAACTTTTTAGCAAGTTGAAGGCGGACGGTTACAACATTACTCTTGCTTGGGTTCCTGGCCATGTTGGCATCGGCGGGAACGAAATGGTTGATCGTTTAGCCAAGAACGCCACAAGAGAAAACTGTCCAACACTTATATCCCCTGCTCAGATGTGAAACCCAAAATTAACGATTATGTGAGAGACCTCTGGCAGGAGGATTGGAACACACAGACGAATAACAAACTCTTTCAGATCCGTCCAAACCTTAAAGACTTCCTCCCATCTACGTCGGGTGGTCGTAAAGAGGAACGGTTCTGTGCCGGCTGCACACCGGCCATTCGTATTTTACCCATTCTTACCTTTTAAAGAGTGAAGAAGCTCCGTGGTGCATTCCATGTCATGCACCACTCACAATGAAACATGTTCTTTTAGAGTGTTGGGACTTGCACGATGTGAGACACAAACATTTTACAGCGGAGTCCATGAAGATCCTGTTCAGGGATGTCCCGCCTGACGTGATCCTTGGGTTTTTGAGAGAAATTAACATTTTTCATCTGATTTGAGATTTTACGGAAGAAGGATTTTTAACAAAGTTTCTGGTTCGTTTGTAGACGATGTCATTTAACGAGATGTGTGAAAGTTTTTTTTTTTTTTTTTTTTTTTTTTTAAATGACTGGTGAGTTGATTTTAACGTGGTGACAGCCCTGATGTGGCCCTCTGCGGTCGGCTGGGCTATAAGCAACATTATCTTATCTTATCTCCCATAAGTGCCCATTCATTGTTTTGGACTTCTAATCCTCATCAATATGGATTCCCATAAGTGCCCGTTCATTGTTTTGGACTTCTAATCCTCATCAATAATGGATTCCCATAAGTGCCCGTTCAGTAGCTTGTTCTCTCCTCAGAGGGAAGTGCTCCCTTTTCTTTGGCTTCTCAAGAGGGAATTTCAGCCGACAATTCTGGAAAATTCACCGCCTGTTGTTGCTTGGTTGCAGTTGTCGTCCTTTTTGTCGCTTGCTGTGGCTTCTTCAAAGTCGACCTAAACCCCACTGCTACTTATCTAAAATTTTATGGAAGAAAGATTTTTAACGAAATTCTGGTGTGTTTTTAGAACGCATTTTAATGACGTGTGTGTGTGTGTGTGTGTTTCTTTTTTATTTTTTTTTTTTTTAATTTTTTTTGAGTTGGTGAAGATGAAACTTCACCGGGATCATTGCTTTCGATGCCACTCACCTGACTTCAGAAAGCAAACAAGACTTGTATCCAGTGGCAAAACTGCTATACATTGTTGACATCAAAGCCAGAACTCTGCTCCACACTGCTATGTGTGTGTGTGTGTGTGTGTGTGGTGTGTGTGTGTGTGTGTGTGTGCAACAAGCTTCTTTCACTGTCTTTTTTTTTTTTTACTTGTGACAGGAGATAGAAAAGCAGATGAGGACAGAGCAGCGATGACGGGGGATGTATGTCTTCGGATAATTAGGGTGCATCCTGATCCGCTCCTTTTAGGTTGAATGTGTCCCACTCTGAAGATGTTTTATGTGGTTTTTTTTTTTCCTGTTTCTAATGTGTACAGGATGGGGGAATGCATTAAACTGGGAGCTCTGATCAGCCAGTTGCTCTCTCAGTCTCAGTCTCTTTCTCTCTCTCTCTCTCTCTCTCTCTCTCTCTCTGTCTCAGTCTCTTTCTCTCTCTCTCTCTGTCTCAGTCTCTTTCTCTCTCTCTCTTTCTCTCTCTCTCTGTCTCAATCTCTTTCTCTCTCTCTCTCTCTCTCTCTCTCTGTCTCTCTCTCTGTCTCGGTATCTTTCTCTCTCTCTCTCTCTCTCTCTCTCCTCTCTCTCTCTCTCTCTCTCTCTCTTCTCTTTTCTCCCGTGTAAAAGATAAGAGTTACTGCACTTTGTAAAAAAAAAAGAAACGAGAGCCAAGTGATAACCGTTTCTTCCTGTCTTACACCACAGCCTGAAGCAGCTGCGTGCAGAGGTGCGTCAGGATGATGCTTCGTACAAAAAGGAGCAGTTTGATGCTGGTCCTAAGGCATCCGAGGGCTACGGTGGTAAATTTGGAGTACAGAAAGATCGCATGGATAAGGTTTGTTGTGTGCATTGTGTAGTTTTGTCCAAACAGAAACTTGAGTTATGAGTGTCTCAGAAAGCACAAGTCTGACTGTGCGTGTTGAGGAGGTGAAGTTGGTATGAAATTTACAGTATGTACAGATACGTAGAAGTTGGATGTCCTGTTTTCGTAGTTAGTTATTGGTTTGGCAGCAAAGATGTTGATTTCATACTTTTCCTAGTATTTGAAGGCTGCTTTCTTTAGTTTTTCTCTTCCACCCCCACCTCTACACACACACACACACACTCACACACACACACACACACACACACACACACACACACACACACACACACACACACACAATATACACACACACATACACAACACACACACACACACACACACACACACACACATAACACACACACACACACACACACATACACACACACACACACACACACATACACACACACACACACACACACACACACACACACACACACACACACACACACATATACACACACACACACACACACACACATACACACACACACACACACACACACACACACACACACACACACACATACACACACACATACACACACACACGCATACACACACATACATACACCACACACACACACACACACACACACACACACACACACACACACACACACACACATCTGTCGCATCTTTAGATGGGTTTTATATTTTTGCAAAATTATGACTCATTGTTCACTTTCATTTCATTTCACATAGAAACAGGGTGGCTGCAACAACAGCAACAAAATCAGATGTTTAAGATTCTGTATTGATTTTTCCAAAACAGATGTTGACTTTGTTCAATAGTGATATTTATTACGATAGAAAGAAAGCGAATTAAAAGAAGAGAGAGGGAAGACCATTTTGAAATGATTTTTCTGGGTGAAAAAAAAAGAGATTCAAAGGTGTTTGTGTGGTAAAAGTAACTTGTCTGAAGCAACTTGCTTTCTGGCAGTTTTACAGCAAATTGTAGATTTGTCAATGTGGTGCATGCCACCGCTGCCATTTGAGTCGTGTCAGATTTATTGTCAATGATATTTGTAAAATGGTCATGTAATATTTAAGGGTTTAAATTTTTGCTCATTGACGGAGTTTTTTTTTTAAAGTATAAAAACAAGATTTCAGCAAGTAGTACCCTGTTGTAACATGACTGTAGTTGTCATGTATGCTTTTGAAAATCTGAGAAATCAAAGTCATAGTAAATTTGTATTTTTTCTTTTTTTAAAAATTGAATTATTACAAAGGTGGTATATTATGAACTGATGGTTGGATCAGTATATTTTGTCATAATTTGTGTCCATGTGGCTGTCGGGTTAATCAAGGTTGTTGTTCAGTGTAAACATTTAAAACAGACTTTGCTATTGCTGTATGCATTTTTTGTTTGTTTGGAATAGACGGCTAGAAGGCTTATGGAAAAGTTGCTATGGCATCAGCCCATTTTTGCTCTGATTGTAGTTGAAATGTATTTGTGCTGCCTTGTGGGTGCTTGAAAATGTTACTAATTATAAAACAGAAATAAAGCTGTGTCTGTTAATGAATATGCACTAATCGTTTTGCATGCGAAACAGAATTTCATCATTTGTGTATTCTGACTGCCTTGCTTACAAATTGTGAGCCGCTTGTCGAGCAGTTTCAGAAACCCACAGTCAGAAACAGTCTTTTAAAAGAATGATCGGAAGTTAGTTCTTTTTCAGTTATTCTGAAGTTCAGTCTGTGAAAAGAGAAAGAAATGTGTGTGCAGTAAAATAGTTTTCAAGATAGTGTGTAGCAGTGATTTTTTTTTTGTTTTTGTTAATTGGATTCCAATTTTTAGTTCAAGAATTGTGTGCATGATCATTATTCTCCTGATCAAGCTGATTGGCAGGTGATGGACTGGAAGATACACAATTTAACCCTCTGCCTACCGCATGACTTTGTGCTATATGACTATGAGAATACCATGCCAAGAGAGGTAACTCCGCAACACATACACACTTGCCATAAAGAAACCTCAATAGAAAATTTGTTTTTAACTTATCTATTCTGTAAAAGTAATGAAAAAAATTCAAAGACATCACTCCATCCAAAACAGCCATTTCCCCCCACATATAGTGAACTGGTACACGAGGGAAAAAAACAAACGAACAGACTAACTGTACTTTGGTATTCTCAGTGCTAAAACAATTTTCCCTAAATTCACTGTACCCACAGAACATCATGGATTAGGAGCACAGAGTGATTTTCCAAGTCTAAACAAAGTACTGAAACCTTCAGGAACAAAATAAAGTCATTCTGTATGGTATGCACACTAAATAATCAACTTTTATTGTGAAGCAAAAACAACAACCCAAACTTCAACAATTTTGTTAAACTGAAGGCATCACATACAAGAAGATTTGTCTTCTAACTACTGAGGGGAAAAAATAACAAGAACAGATTACTGAATACTGGGCTTTAGATTGTGATGGAATTCAACAAAAATGTGCTTTTGCACAAGTGCACTGAGCAACCCCCCCCCCCCCCCCCCCCCATCCCAACACACACACACTGTGGTGATGATGTACCTCTTGTCCGGCTCCTCTTTGCTTTTTGATAAACAGGCAGTTTTTATTTCAGGCCAGAGTTTATGTTCATCCTTTTCTGCTTGCTTTTGTGCAGCAAAATAATTTGTTTCTCGTTAAAAGTCTGCCAAAATTCTTCTGAAATCAAAAAGCTAAAGGTGATGCTCCTACAGGCAAATCGTGGGACACACCCACTGACTGACCCGGTTTCCTGGCTATCAAAACAAGGGACACTTTTGGGGGGCTTCACTTCTTGTAGCCAACCACTCCAGTCAAGAATTAAAGAATCTCTAGCAAGTTTTGTTTTTCGAATTTTCGTTTTTGGGGGGTCTGGGCCCAGCAGCAATGGGCTATTCGACATCGTCATTATCATCGCCTGAATCATTATTGATTCCGGCCTCAAAATCAGTCAGCAGTCGATCTTTATTCATAACTAGGTCAAGATTGACGTCCGAATCGTCTTGCTTCAAATCTTCTTCAAGAGTGTAGCCCGCAAATACGCTCTCTTCATCAATATCACTTCAGAAAATGAATTCTGCAAGTTGCATAGTTACTTGATCCGCCATTTTCCCAGAAAATCTTCGCGAAAAAAAGCCGAACTTTGAAAATTCACAGCAGCGAAACTACTCCACCAAAACTCATGCAACAAAAACCAAAATGGCGTCCAGAAACGGAAGTACCGGAAGACTCTTCTGTCGCAATTGCATTCTTGGATATGCGATGGTGAAAGCGAAAGTCGTTGACCGAGTATTCAGCGGTCGATCTCGGTCGATCCGGTATTCAGAAAGAGGAAATCTCGCGGTCGATCTCGGTCGATCCGGTAGGCATTGGGTTAACCTGGATGTGAAATTAGTTAACGAGAAGGAACTGATTATGTTTATTAAAGTGGTTGATGTAGTACTGTGTTCTATGACACATGATTGAGTTAAATTGTGATCTTAGATAAGCCCGGCCTTGTATTTTGAAAATAAGTGATAACATATTGATAAAAGTGACCTAAAGATAATTATGTAAAGGAAAGTATCACATTTTCCTTCCTTTATCTCTGTGTTAAAAGGCTATTGTAAGTCATACACATCTGCGGAAGAAAAATGCTTAAAAGTCAGAAATCATTGTGTTCTGCAAATTAATGAATTAATTGATTAATTAACCAGCAGACATCAGTAAATGCTGAAGTTGATATAAACAGCTTCTGTGTATGGCCAGATGTATGCGTCGTAGTGTGTGTGTGTGAACGCGGCTGTGCCATGGAATGCCTTGCTTTCAGTCGGCGATGGGACATGATTACCACGCAGATCTGTCCAAGCATAGCAGCCAGACAGACACAGCCAAAGGCTTTGGCGGTAAATTTGGGGTCCTGTCTGACAGGGTAGACAAGGCAAGTTTGATCACTCTGAAGCTTTCACTCGATTCCTGTTTTGTTCGCAATCACTCAATTCATCATTTTGTTCATGATTCCTCCCCCCCCCCCCCCCTCCCCGCGATTGATTTCTTTTTCAGTTGTGTTGATTTTATTACTGTTCTTTCTTCTTTTTTTTTTCTTCTTTCCTCACTGATTTTATGTAAGTTGATAATTGTCGTCTCAGGTAGGATTTACAAAATGATAATTGCAGAATTTGTGCATGCTCGCTCACTTTTGCGATTGTATAATGTGTGCACATGCTGGGAAATGCCATCCATAAGCCTCACGCGGCAATGGTACCCATGGTCGAACGTAAGCCACAACAGAGCAAGTAAAGAAGGCAAGCACACAAGCAATCTCTACAAAAAAACAGAAGTATAGGCGAGACAGCAAAAAAAACCTGTCCTTGTCAGGCAGGAGGCCGAGGTTGAATGAGGAACAGGAAGTTTACACCGGTTTCTTCCCTGGCGGAAGTAGTGTGGACGTCACGTGATGGTCTTATTACTGCATTAGCCACAAAAAATCTCGGCCTGCAGAGCTAACTAACTGCCGTGGAATGCTATGGTCTGACATGGTAAAGTATATGACGCCAAATGTGTTGTTAGGTTCTGGACAATGACCGGAACAAATTTTGAGGCTGATCTTTTCGCCTGTTAGGAGCCGTTTTATTGGGCGATTTGCTTGTATATTGGTAAATGTTCTCTGTGCAGAGAAGCAGCTTCTTCTTTCTTTAAGTGTCCACCTTCATCAAGTTGAAGATTCTGACACTATAGTAGGGGGTTTCCGGATCAACAGTAGAACAAAAACTGCTGCCTGGATCATCAGCTTATGAATAAGTGGGCCTTATACTGGAGTGAGGGTGACAGACTGAAGTGAGGGTGGGGAGGGATAGGTGGGGTGGTGGTGGTGGTGGGAGGGGCGGGGGGGGCCAAGAGAGGGAGCAAGAGGGGGGAGGGAGGGGGTTATATCCAGGATCTGAAGTCCTCCAGCGAGGCCGATGCCACTGCCTCAGCTGGAAGATTGTTCCACCCCCTCCCAGTCCCAGTGCGCGGAAAGAAGCTGTTCTTTCTGTAGTTCCTGCAACAGGATTCTACTTGGTACTGCAGCTCATGGGAGTTTCTGGTGTTGTACTGATGGGTGTAACGCGTAGGGATGTGCGCAGAGTTGATCTTGATATCGCCGTGGTGAAACTTGTTAAAGGTGGCTAGCCTGATTTGCTTACGTTGTTGTTCTAGAGGAGCCCAGTGCAACTGCTTGTACATAGCACCTACGCTGGACGTCTGGCGGTAGCGATTTACAACCCAGCGCGCCGCCCTTCGTTGAACCTTTTCAAGTGCTAACTTGTCACCTTCTTGATGGGGATCCCACACCTGGCAGGCGTACTCTAGGGTTGGGCGCACAAGGGCTTTGTAGGGTCTCTCTTTGGTTTGGATAGAAACTAATTTCAGGTTTCTCTTCACAAAGCCGAGGGTCTTAGAAGCCTTGTTGACGATGTTGTTAATGTGGGGTTCCCATTTTAGATCTGTGGACAGGGTAACCCCTAGGTATTTTTCCTCCTTGGTGGGCTGGAGGTTGTGACCATGCAGATGGTAAGTGGCCTTGTGTCTTGTGCCAAAATGTAGAGTGTGACACTTGTCCGGATGGAAGGACATGAGCCAAGTTTGTTCCCATTTAGCAAGTTTGTCAAGGTCTCTCTGTAGTGTGGCTTGGTCACTGGCCCTCCTGATGGTCCTGTGGCAAGCAGTGTCGTCTGGGAAAAGACGTACAGTTGAGGAGAGGCCTGTTGGGATGTCGTTAATGTAGAACAGAAAGAGGTAGGGTCCCAAGACAGAGTCTTGGGGGACTCCAGACTCAACCCCTACAAATGCCGACGTAACTCCTTCCACCACCACTGCTTGCTGCCTGTTGGTCAGGAAGTTCCTTATCCACCTGTTCAGGTGGCCTCGGATTCCATAGTGGTGGAGCTTGTGAACCAAGAGCGAGTGAGATACCTTGTCAAAGGCCTTGGAGAAGTCCATGACGAGGACGTCATGCTGTCTTCCCATCTATCAAGTGTGATGTCGTCCACGAGTCCTAGCAGTTGCCTCACACAAGAACGCACCTCGATGGAATCCATGTTGTTGCCGGCAGATGATGTTGTTTTTCTCTGCAAAGCCCATCACAGTGTGGACCAGGATGTGTTCTAGGACTTTGCCAGGAACACTCGTCAGTGAGATCGGACGGTAATTTTCAGGCCTGTAGCGCTCTCCCTTCTTAAAGATGGGCGTAACGTGCGCTGTCCTCCAATCTTTCGGTACTATGCCCGTGTTGATAGATGACTGGTAGAGCAGGGTGAGGGCTGGGGCGAGTTCTTCTGCCAGTTCCTTCAGGATACGAGGGCTAATGTTGTCTGGTCCTGGCGCTTTCCGGGGATCCAGATTCATCAGAAGCTTATGCACACCTCCTTCTGTGATAGTGATGGTACTGCAGGTTGGCCCGGGTGCGTCTGTACCGAGTCCTGTTCTTGATGTGAAGTCATCAGAGGAGCATGGGGAGCTCATGCTAAAAGCAGACTGGAACTGCTGGTTTAGTGTCTCTTCCTGGTCTTTTGCGTCATAAATAAGCTTGCCATTGATTTTTAGAGGAGAAACATTTGCTGGTTTGTGACGCTTTGACTTGATGTAAGTCCAGAAGTGTTTTGATACTTTAATGTCCCCATCACCTTTGTCCTGTATCATTTCAGCTGTGTGGACCCAGTAGTTCCTTCTGAGCTGGCGCTGAACTTGATGCTTGTACTTTTTTAGTTCTGCGTGTATATCCAGATCGCCTGACTTCTTCCAGCTAATATATTTCCTGTCCCTTTTCCTGATGAGCCGTTTGGTAGAATAGTCCACCCAGGGCTTGTTGTTCCTAAAGAAGCTTGTCTAGAACAGTGCAGAAATAGGACAAAAGGATGTGCATGCATGTGTGTGTGTGTGTGTGTGTGCATGCACAAGCAGCATATGTGCATTTAGGTGAGTGTCAGTGTGTATTTTCTTTGTGGCCCAATATAAGTGATTGTTGCCGTGCTTAGAAGGTCAGAGGGTGTTTGTGAGAGAAGAAACGAGAAGCGAGAACAGATCTCACTTGGAATGTGAATGGAAAAGTATTCCTTTTGTGTTCATTTGACAGTATTTTTTTTTTTTCTGTTCATTTTCATCTGTTCCTAATTATTTTGATGTGGGAGGGAGAGTTACAGGAGGGGATGGGAGGGGGGGATGTAGAAAAGTGGGAAAGAGGTGGGGGATCTGCTGCGTGTGTGTGCATGCGTCATGCAATTAAGAGGAAATATCCAGCACACATTCGTGCGCACACATACCCTCTCCCCACCTTCCCACCCCCCCCCCCCCACCTTTTTTTTTTTTCTTCCACACACACACTCGCTCACAAAAGCACATCAAGGCAAGTAACCTCATAACCCCATATTTCATTCTGTCAAATGCAGAACCTTGTTTCATATTTACTCTCTTTTCATGTCCTTTAATCTAGCAGTTCCCAAGTTATTATTTCCAAGACGTTAATTGAATACATTTACCCTTATATCGATTGAATATATTACCAGCATGTTAATGAATAAATTGCTGGTATGTTAATTAGTCCTTAGCCATATGTGAATTGAATACTTTGCTTAGATGTTAATTGAATACATTGCCTGTACAGTATTCCCATAGATTAATTTTCTCATGTTTATGGAGTTCATTGCACGGGTTTTGCAAGCAAGTTGTATTGAAATAGTGACCGAATGGACTCCGTCATGTGTGATGATCTGGAGGTCATAATGCATGGGTGTTTTTGTTGTTGTTTTTTTTACCTCTGAATTCCTAAAGGCTGCTTTCTTTGTCACAGTATCAGCATGCTCTTTGTTTTTCTCTGTCAAATATTCAGAAAAGCTCACGGCTTTAGGTTGATTGGGCCAGTCTTTCTCTGTGTCTTTTTCATTTCTTTCTTTCTTTCTGTCTGTTGTGTTGTTTTGGAACTTCCGTTGACTCTTGTTCTATGATGGTGACAGGGTAGAGCCAGGTGAATGCTCCTTAGTATGCTCGGCATGATTTCGGTCTGGGTTTTAGAAGGCATATCTATGTGTCTGTATTATCATGTATACTCTTCTTTTTTTTCTGTTTGGTTCGTTCGTTTCTTTTGTGTTTGTGTGTCCTAATAAGAAAAAAAAAAAAAGAGAAGAGAAAATAGGGCGAAAGATTATGTATTTGTGTGTCCTAATAAGGGGAAAAAAAGAGAAAAAAGGGCAAAAGATTATGTGTTTGTGTGTCCTAATAAGGAAAAAAAAAGAGAGAAAAAAGGGCAAAAGATTGTGTGTTTGTGTGTCCAAATAAGGGGGAAAAAAAGAGAAAAAAGGACAAAAGATTATGTGTTTGTGTGTCCTAATAAGAAAGGAAAAAGGGCAAAAGATTATGTAGAGTGAACAGGATACCACCTGCTAGGCCTTCGTTGTGATATAGTTCTAAAGTGATGCGACTGCAGGTGGAAATTAAAACAGATGTTAAGTTTATTTCTTAGTGAGTCCGCCAAACACCAGGACGAACAAGTTGCAAGACAAGACACGACGCGTTTCGACCGCTTAGGTCTTCTTCAGGTAAGATGAACAACGTTCAGGACAATGAAAACGAAGAAGGATGAGTAATCACTTGTCTTCTCAGAAGAAGACCTAAATAGGTTGTGTTTTGTCTCGTAACTTGTTTGTCCTTGCGGAGTCGCCAAGAATTAGTCTCAAAACTTCGTTGTGATGACAGTCATTTCTTGTTTGTCGAGCACGTGTGAATGAGGATTGAAGTCCAGAGAGAGATTGCCCGTGTCCTTCTAACCACTAGAGCTAAAAACAGAATGACTGCACTGCCAAACGAAGGAGCAAACAGATTACAAAACAAATAGAACACATTTCAACCTGTTGGGCCTTCTCCAGTGAAGACCAATGACATTAAGCTTTCTAGAGGAAGACTACCCAATCCTTCCAACAACAGTCTGCAGATGTGACCATGCTGATGCCCCTTTCTAGAGGGAGACTACTCACATATTTCCAACAGCACTCTGTAGATGTGGCCATGCTGGTGCCCCTTTGTAGAGGGAGACTACTCACATCCTTTCAACAACAGGCAATAGGCATGGATGGTCATGCTGACCTCCCTTTCTAGAGGGAGACTACCCACATCCTAACAACAATCTGTAGATGTGACCATGCTGATGCCCCTTTCTAGAGGGAGACTATTCACAATCCTTTCAAAAACAGGCAATAGACATGGCCATGCTAACTCTGGAGATTTGTGTCAAGGTCACCCCTGGCATGAATGTAGAGGGAGAAATTGGAGCTGAGGTAGCAGCGTGTGAAGGACCACAGGACGTGAAGACTTTTTTTGCACAATCATTGAACGTAAGGATGATGACGATGATGCTGTGGAATTCAAATGTAGTCTGGGAATACACGACATAGTTGCACCTCGGGCTTCCTTTCATGATGCATCCTAGGCCCAAGAAATGCAGACACTTGCAGCGTTGATAAGAAACTCCAGCGACACAGAGTCATTAAAACATATCCGTTAATTAACAGTCTTCCTTGAATTTCGATCACCGGTGATCGACAGTTTTCTTCCTGGAATTTGGGTATTTAAAACAACTTTTTTGTTATCTGAAGCAATACATCGCCTAAAAAACCCCGAAATAGACTCATTCATCACAAAAATATTATTATTTTAGAAAGAATGTGCAGAATGCTACGAAAAAAAGAACATCCGTCATGCAAAATGCGAAAATCTCAAAAACTGTTGAGAGTTGAGCTAATGACATTCAGCTGTTTGGTACCTGTCTTCCCGTATGAGCTCATAAAACAATCAGAGAAGTCCCACAAATGTATATATGCGTTTGATGGAATTTGAACCTGTGACCCTCCAACCCACAGCCTTTTGGGATTACCAGTGCTCACACAGTGGTTGGTCAACACGTTGATTTCTGTTTTTATTGATGTGTACTTGCGTTTATTGACTGACGGTAGAGTTCATTCTCATGATGTGTCTGTCATCAGTCGTCGGTGGGCTACGACTATGAGGGCAAGACGGAGAAACACGCCTCGCAGAAAGGTAGAGTGATGCTGTCAACCATCTGTTTCTTAGCTCAGCTTGTAAAATTTAATACTGTGGTGGGTGGGTGATATATTAATTCACTAGTAAAAATGTGGTATTGTGGTTTGTGTGATATACCAATTTATTCCTTGTAAAATGTAATATTATGGTGTGTGTGATATACCAATTTATTCCTTGTAAAATGTAATGTGGTGGTGTGTGTGATGTATTGATTTATTCCTATCATGTAGAAGTGCTATGTTGCCTTTTAAACCATTTTATGCTCCGCCTTATAAATAGAGTCCCCTGTTCTGGTGACTTATGTGAAGTCAGTCGTTTGTTTTTTTTCTGAAGAAAAAATCATGGGTTGCCACTATTGCACGTGGAACAGATGGCCTTCGACAAGGGGTGACAGTTCAAAGCTGCCACAAACAAAAAAACAAACAAACAGAAAAAAACGAAAAACGCCCACAACAAATCCAGTCATTACTGTGGACATGCATATCGGCATCACACAACCTTCACATCATCTGAGATCTTTTCATGTGCAATAAAAAATGCCTGCAGTCAGATGCCTTTGAGGGTACACAGCTCAGACACGCCTCCTGAGCCGTGTATATTACTGAGTAGACTACACAACTTGTGTCCTCATACAGTCACAGACAAGGGTGCAGTCATGCATTGTCACAGCACCGTATCTAAGTTTTTCGTTGTGTTCCACCTTTTCTTGGTTTTACATACTTGTTACCTGTTTGAGCCTGTGAGGGAGAGCAGGTAGTGTACATTTCACCTCCGGAGGAAGACCTGTCTGTAAGGCTTGTGAGCATCTAGTGCAGTTCTTATTTGGGAACTGTATAGAGTCCTTTTCATGTGATAGTAAGAAGAAAGAAACGGTGTCTCTCTTCTCAGGGGAGCATGCTTCCACCGGTTTTTTTTATATTCAGGCATTTGTTTGGACCGGAAAGTATGAGAAAAAGAATTTATGCGACTAAAAGTAAGTTTCATGGTAGGCTTACCTGTCCAAACACTGGGACACACTTCAGCATCGTGCTTGGTCGTGGACAGGTGCGAAAAACTGAGCTAGTTGTAAGAAAGTGCAATGCTCTGAACTCTTTAAGAGCGATCACTCTGGCTGGCCTGTCTTGGAATTGAGGTGAAGTTAGCCTCCTACTCTTCCCAATTTTTTTTCTTGGTGGGGGTGGGAATCCTGATATGTCCTGGCATAGTTTCATGCCAGGTAGTGTTAGGGCATTAGTTTGGATAGGTAAGTATATCTTAGAAACTATTTTTATGATAAAATATCTTTCTTTTTTTTTAAAAGATATTTTCATCGGTTGATTTTTCATTTGCTGTGTTCGCAGTGCTGTGTTGATCATAATAGTGTACAAGAGTAATAAGGCAGAAACGATGTTTTTCCAACTGAAATTATTATTTAAACACTTCTCACTGTTTATGTTTATCATATTTCATATGCATCACTTTTTCTTCATGTACCCTCACATTGTGCAATGTAAACTTTAATTTTCAGACAAATTCTGCTCGTTCAAGAGGTTTTCTTTTTGTCAGTATGGATTATAGATGAATACGGAAGGAAATGTGTCGAAAGAGATTTGGACTTTGTTAACATCAGGATGCTGGTGAACAAATTTAATTAGACACTGTGCCTATTTTCAGATTATTCCAGTGGCTTTGGTGGCAAGTACGGTGTCCAGAAAGACAGGGTGGACAAGTCTGCCGTGGGGTGGAGTCACCATGAGAAGGTGGAAAAACACGAATCCCAGAAAGGTGCTTTGAGCTGACAGAGCTCACCGTTCATTTCTGTAGTACACAAGTTTTGAAAAATGAAGATGATGATGCCGTTGTTTTGTTGTTTTTTGTTCCAAAACAGTGGCATGTAAGCTTGGCAGTGTGTGTGTGGTTTGTTCTTTCTTCTTTTTTTTTTTCTTTTTCTTTCTTTTTTAAAGAATTGTTTGTGTGTGTTTCAGTGTAGGATTTGTGTTTGTTTGCATGATTTCAATTTGTTGTGAGAAACACATTACCATTTGACAAAAAAGGATTAAAAGAAAGAAAAGAAAATCAGTTTGTCTGTAGGCTAGCTGGATGTGTCAAAATTACCGAAGTCAGGTGTCAGTGTAGAGTATTTGACAATCCTCTCGTAGTATTATTTCTTTTTTTTTCTGTAAAAAGCAAAGATGTGCAGTTGAGAAAAATTAATCTCGAATGTTATCAGATATGCTTTTTTTTTCTGTCACACAAGGACAAAAAATGATATGAACCATATAAGGTTTTTAATTTAAAACCAATCGAGCAGAGAGAGAGGAATTCCCTGACCTGTGGGCACAAAATGATCACCAGGCTGCTTGCCACCAGAAGCAGGCCAGTGTCTGCGGAGGAGAAATGGAGCTTATGTTTCCACTAGGAAAGGGCAGACCATCCACCCTTTACAACTTTTGTTTCCCCCACAACACTGATGGGAGGGTACAAAGTCATGACACACCTGATGTCACCACACCCCAGAAGACCTCGGGGATGAGGTCAGCGGCAGTGTCATTCACCAGGCAATAATCCAGCTGAAACATTTGGCTGGTAGTGTAAATACTTGCAAAACTTAAAGCCCATTTCCTTTTATTTATTTTTTTGTTAATCCTAAACATTGTGCTGGTAGTGTAAATATTTGCAAAACTTAAAGCCCATTTCGTTTTATTTATTTATTTTTTATTTTTTTCCATCCTAAACATTTTGCTGGTAATGTAAATACTTGCAAAACTTAAAGCCCATTTCCTATTATTTATTGATTTTTTCATCCTAAACATTTTGCTGGTAGTGTAAATACTTCCAAAACTTAAAGCCCATTTCCTTTTATTTATTTATTTTTTTGATTTTTCAATTTTTTCAAAACAAGCACGCAGGCAGATTGCAGAGTGCAAGCTTGTCTCTTCACTGTGTCAGAATTGACACGCCAGACATTTGGCATAGTCCACTACCTGGAAGATGATGAAACCAATTTTCGTTCTTGCATACTGAATGGGATGGTGATTTGTTTTAATTCAAAAACAAAAACATGACCAAAATGCACCTTATTTGTGGTCCGTCATCTCTGAGAGAGAGAGAACAGGATCGGCATTCTGTTTTTGCTTAGCGCTTTTGTCGTTGGGTTACTGAGCACAACAAATACACTTGTGCACGGTCACCCGATTGTGGGTGGGTGCAAAAATACTTACATTCCCATGGTACAAGGATTTGAAAAAAACTTGCCGCCACGCTGTCTTTTCAGATTACACCCAAGGCTTTGGAGGGAAGTTCGGGGTGCAGAAGGACCGCCAAGACAAAGCTGCCGTTGGCTGGGACTATGAGGGCAAGACGGACAAACATGAGTCGCAGAAAGGTAGCTAGCTGTCCCAATGCTGCACCGGAATTGGCGTTGCACCATCAGCCAGCGTTGCAGGGAACCATGCTGTGATAATCACTGTTTTAAATGTAGTCTGCATTACTTTTTTTTTTAATACAGAGTAAGAGAGCTGTGATGGTGTTTATTTTGTATGTTTTGTGTAGGTGTTTTTCATTTGACAGGTGTTGTAGGCTTCGGTCTGAATCACAGAATATTCTACCTCTTTGCTGTCGATTTTTATCGGTGGTTGGGGTTTCTTGCAGGTTAGGTCAGATTCATTTATGGTGAAAACAGGAAATCATTTCACTGAAATCATGAGCAGCAGAGTTGAACTCTGTCTTTGATCCATTTCTGAACTCAAGTCCATTATGAAATCAAGCAGAACTGTTGATTATGTAAAGAATACTCGGGCCTTTTGGCATGGTATGTGTATGAATAATGGTAAAAACACTGCATGGCTTTATGCCACAGGTGAAGCCCTGTGTGCATCCTTTCAAATTCCATCTGTAATTAATGAGAAAACATTGTACAACATTCAAGGAATCTCTTGCAATCATAGAATGTGTCATTGAATGTCTGTGCTTTCATTTTTTATCTCTTTCTGAAATACATGAACAAGATAGCATTCAATCCAGAATGTACTTCATACTCATCGTATGTGTGTAAGCCAGTTTGCAGAGTAAAACCATATGCACTCACTCTTGTCAGGACCAAACTCACTATTTTCCACTTTGTTGTTAAAATCTTTGAAAAGAAAAATGAAGAAACACTTTGTTGTTAAAATCTTTGAAAAGAAAAATGAAGAAACGGTAACGAGAACATTTGAGAACAAGTTTGGCAGATTGGTAAGTGGTGTTATGCTTACGTTTTCTGTTATCAGGTTTGCAATGAAAGTCTCGGCTTCATTGTGAAACCCAAGTGACATTCAGGTTTGAAACCCTCTCTGCTTGTCATTGGGACCGTTTGTCGTGGTAATTAGCCCTGTTCCCTGATTTACGCAGATTACAGCAAAGGGTTCGGAGGCAAGTTTGGAGTCCAGAAAGACCGTGTGGACAAGTCTGCTCTGGGCTGGGACCATCAGGAATCCCTGCAGAAGCATGAGTCACAAACAGGTAACGGTCTAGAAGACATCCTTGACGTACAGACCAGTAACAGTCACAAACAGGTAACGGTCTAGAAGACATCCTTGACGGACAGACCAGTAACAGTCACAGACAGGTAACGGTCTAGAAGACATCCTTCAGGCATGAAATTCGTCCGCCTAAGGCGGATTTTCCGCCCATTTTTTTCATCTGCGCCGCCCCCCAAAAAAATGTGCCGCAAAAAAAAAAAAAAAAAAAAAAAAAAAAAAAAAAAATCCTGAAATAAACTTTCGTTCGATGCTATTCCCATTTGGACAATTTGTTATTCTCAAAAGAGTCAACCGGTCACTTCCGCCGTCAATCAACATCCGGTCTTTTCGCGCCTGTCGAACGTCGGACATCGTTAAATTGCCGAAGTTTGTCAAGCGCGTCGCGATTTCACGCCAAAAAAAAGGGATGAGAAACGATTGGAGGTGGGACTGGCTAGACCAGGAAGTGGACGATGTTCGAGTTGGTGATGTGTTTCGCAAATTAGACGAAAAAGGCGCTGCATTTTGTGTTCCATGTGGAAAGATTGACCGACTGAATCAATGTTGTGATGAAGGCTGCCTCATTGTTTTCTTCTTCTTCTTCCTAAAATACTGGTTCACTCAAAAACGAGTAGGTCACCAGCGCGCATGTTAAAAAGTAAAAATAAAATAACACAAAATAGTGCGAGTGAATGAGTCAGTATGCACATATAAAAGTATATTATTATATGATCTTTTGAAGTATTATTTTCATTACTGAAAACATGAAAATGTGGCTTATTTGCCCTTCTTAACAGCGCTGAAATATGGGGTTATTTGCAGTTTTAGGCCTTTTATTTCATAAAAAAGCTTCAGCTTCAGGGGCTCTGCCCCTGACCCGCGCCGGGCCGTTGCCCCTGGGCCCCACTGGGGCCTACGGTGGCCCCAGACCCCCGCCGATTTTTCAGCTTTTTTTACTGCTGGTCACTTTTATGCCTGATCCTTGACGTACAGACCAGTAACAGTCACAAACAGGTAACTGTCTAGAAGACATCCCTGACGTACAGACCAGTAACAGTCACAGACAGGTAACGGTCTAGAAGACATCCTTGACGTACAGACCAGTACCAGTCACAGACAGGTAACAGTCTAGAAGACATCCTTGACGTACAGACCAGTACCAGTCACAGACAGGTAACAGTCTAGAAGACATCCTTGACGTACAGACAGGTAACAGTCACAGACAGGTAACAGTCTAGAAGACATCCTTGACGTACAGACCAGTGACAGTCACAGACAGGTAACGGTCTAGAAGACATCCTTGACGTACAAACCAGTAACGGTCACAAACAGGTAACGGTCTGGAAGACATCCTTGACGTACAGACCAGTACCAGTCACAGACAGGTAACAGTCTAGAAGACATCCTTGACGTACAAACCAGTAACGGTCACAAACAGGTAACGGTCTGGAAGACATCCTTGACGTACAGACCAGTAACAGTCACAGACAGGTTACAGTCTAGAAGACATCCTTGACGTACAGACCAGTAACGGTCACAGACAGGTAACAGTCTAGAAGACATCCTTGACGTACAGACCAGTACCAGTCACAAACAGGTAACAGTCTAGAAGACATCCTTGACGTACAAACCAGTAACAGTCACAGACAGGTTACAGTCTAGAAGACATCCTTGACGTACAAACCAGTAACAGTCACAGACAGGTTACAGTCTAGAAGACATCCTTGACGTACAAACCAGTACCAGTCACAAACAGGTAACAGTCTAGAAGACGTCCTTGACGTACAGACCAGTAACAGTCACAGACAGGTAACGGTCTAGAAGACATCCTTGACGTACAGACCAGTACCAGTCACAAACAGGTAACAGTCTAGAAGACGTCCTTGACGTACAGACCAGTAACAGTCACAGACAGGTAACGGTCTAGAAGACATCCTTGACGTACAGACCAGTACCAGTCACAAACAGGTAACAGTCTAGAAGACGTCCTTGACGTACAGACCGGTAACAGTCACAGACAGGTAACGGTCTAGAAGACATCTTTGACGTACAGACCAGTACCAGTCACAAACAGGTAACAGTCTAGAAGACGTCCTTGACGTACAGACCAGTAACAGTCACAGACAGGTAACGGTCTAGAAGACATCCTTGACGTACAGACCAGTACCAGTCACAAACAGGCAACAGTCTAGAAGACGTCCTTGACGTACAGACCGGTAACAGTCACAGACAGGTAACGGTCTAGAAGACATCCTTGACGTACAAACCAGTAACAGTCACAGACAGGTTACAGTTCAGAACAGATGTATGACTTACAGACTGGTAACAATGTACAAAAGACTCCGAGCTAAAAAAAAAAAGCGCTAATGGGTGGAAAAAAGAGCTGAGGAATATCGGTCATTCAAAAGTGGTGATGATAACGCAACAAAAGGTGTGTAAGTAAATGACACAAAAGAAAATGCTGAAAGATAATAGGTACAGAATTTCATATAATATTGGTCAGAGGGTGATTGTAGAAAAAAAGAAAGTATGTTTGTGAAACTGCCTTTGTCTGGAAAGGAAATCTTGAATGAGGCAGGGAGGCAGTAATCAGTAAAGAACAAACAAGTAAGGTAACTCTTGCTAACAGTAAATAACAAACAAGTTGGGTAACTCTTGCTCCCATGATGAAATAAATGCATGCCAATAACTCCAAACGAATGCTGCTTACAACACCGAACTGCCTAGGAGATCTTGCAACACAGAGCACACAGAACAAACGAGGAAACATCCCGAGGGGATGCTGTCGTATCTGCTAGGCGATTCGGTGTCGTAAACAGTATTCGTGTAGAGTTATAGGCATGTGTTCATTTCATCATGGGAGCAAGAGTTACCCTACTTGTTTATTATTTGTCTTGGTTGGTTGTTACAGAAGAAACTTATCGTACATCAAGTGTGTTGGTATTTGTGTGTGTGTGTCAGATTACTCTAAAGGTTTTGGCGGCAAGTTCGGGGTGCAGAAAGACCGACAGGACAAGTCTGCCGGAGGCTACGGCGATGTGACGAAGACAGAACTCCACCCGTCCCAGACCGACATGAAGAAAGGCTTTGGGGGCAAATTTGGGGTGGAGGACAGAAAAGATGAGGTAAGTCACTGTCTGAACTTTTGGGTTTTTTTTCTTCACCTTTCCCGTATGTCGTCAAAA
Source organism: Conus ventricosus (assembly GCA_018398815.1). Taxonomy (NCBI): domain Eukaryota; kingdom Metazoa; phylum Mollusca; class Gastropoda; order Neogastropoda; family Conidae; genus Conus; species Conus ventricosus. The sequence continues at coordinate 13,076,720 of CM031610.1, forward strand.
AGTTTACGCACCATATGTCATGGGTCTCCGGAGACCCAAGGTTTTTGTGAAGGAACAAGCCTTTGCCATACATCGTGGGTCACCACGGACCCTTGTTGCCTTCTGAAGGGATAAACCCTTGCCATTACGTCATGGGTCTACTCAGACCCATGACATGCTGGGCCTGTTCTGTTTTTGTTTACTCTTAGTCTTTAGAACGCATGGGTCGTGCCAGACCCGCAATGTACGCCACTCAGGTTTTCTTCTTTGAGAGCATGAGTCTGCTCAGACCCACGATGTACTGGAACTCTTTGTTTACCAACAAAAACCAACAATTTTTGGTACAGATGCAGGGCCATGGTTTGTTGACAAACTAAGAAAGTTTGGTGAAGATAGCTTAAAATTGTGGCCAGTTACCAAGTGAAAATCGTGAGTGCGGGTCATTTCAGACCCGCGATGTATGGGAAAGGGTTTAAGCCACAGCAGGGAAATAGAAACAAGCAAGCTGGCAGCAGTGGCAGGTTTTCACTGGCAGGGCGTGCTGGAGCTTCATTCTTTCCTTTGTGATCGCAGACTCTGATCCATTTGTCAGATTTTGCGGCTTTCAGTCGGAGAGTTTTCAGTTCATGCTAAAGTAGGCTTTTTTTTTTTTTTTTCTAGGTCTGTGTGGTCAAAATGTTTTCTGTTTTTTTCATTGTCTTAAAGATCAGTGTGTTTGGGGGATGGTTTTTTTTTTTTTTTTATCCCTGTCTTTATGGTCAAAATGTTTTGGGATTGTTTTCTTTGTCATTATGATCAAAATGTATTAGGGGATTTTTTTTGCTTTTTCTTTACAAGGGAAATTTGTGTGGGGAATTTTTTCTTTGTTTGGCTTTTTTTTTTTCTTCTTTTTTTCTAATCAAAATGTGTTTGGGGATTTTTTGGGGTCTGTCTTTATGATCAAATTATTTGAGGATTTTTTCTTTGTCTTTATGATTAGAAATATTTTGGGGGATTTCGTTCTTTTTTTATGATAAAATCATGTCGGGGGATTTTTATCTCCGTCTTCATGATAAAAGTGTGTGGGTTTTTTTTTTCTTGGGTTGTGTGTCCAGTGGTAGCCAGACAACTTCAACCAAAGGAGTTCTCATTAGGGATGTATATCATTATGAATTTCCTGTATTTGAGAGAGGGGTGTTGAAAGCAATATGAAAAAAAAGAGAACATAACATGGTTGAAAGGAGAAGACCTGGAGGGGTGGAGCGTAAAGTGAACAGGGAGGGGCAAAGATGGGGTGGAGGTATGATTGGGGGGGGGGGGGGGGTTGTCTAACACTACTCGCAAACCTTCACAGGCCTGCTTATCCTGATGTGTAACATCACCTTCATACATCTTATGAACTGAGCTGACACATTGTCTGACGTTACTCTTACATTATCACACGGTTGTGGGGATCATTAACTCTCAACAGTTTTTGAGATTTTTGCATGACGGATGTTGTTTTTTTTCATAACATTCTGCGCATTATTTCTAAAACGATAATATTTTTGTGATGAATGTGTCTATTTCGGGTTTTTTAGGCGATATATTGCTTCAGGTAACAAAAATGTTGTTTTAAATACCATAATTCCGGGAAGAAAACTGTCGATCACTGATGATCAAAATTCAAGGGAAAGAAGTGAAGAGAGTTAAGCTAAGCATCATAAATGACAACTGATGCCTTAGGGGTTGTAATGCTGAATGCTGAACCTTGAGCTGCAACCAGTGTGGCAGACTGCCCTGTGATGACGATGATGTTCTGTTTCAGTCTGCTGGTTCCTTCGATGACATGGAGGGCGTCAGCAGCAGCTACCAGAGAGTGAGAGCGGAAGGAAGTAAGTGGACACAGCAGAATGAAAACGCATGTGTACCACTGTGCTTAGATGTGAATAGCTGCTCCAGAAGTTGCGTTCACAGTGCAGGGCAATCACGCATTCACACAACCAGTGGTGTAGAGCAGAACAATATGGGATGGCTCACCTGTGTGAGATGCTGATGGCACCAGTGTTGATTAATGTAACAGAAGTATGTTTACTTTTAACAAGTTATGACATGAACAGCTCTCACTCTATCCACCCTTTTATTTTTCCAGCAGAATCTTTTCCCAAGCAATCCCTCTTGAAAAAAAAAAAAGCAGAATTCTGCAAGAATCTTCCAGGCCAACATGAAAAGGCAAGTTTCTCAGTCAGCGGAGTTTGCTGTTTTCTGGTTAGAACACTAAAGTGGATATTGTGTACTAGTACGAAGATATTGAGCACTAAAACCCGTCTAAGGCAGACCCAGTATGAAGTATGGGCCGGCCACAAGGCAAAATGGTGGGAAACACAACCGGTGAGGGAGAAAATGGCGGCCGGTGAGTGTACGATCGTGGAAAATATACAAAGGGCATGTGCAGAGAAATACTGAGAAGGTATGTCGAGGAGATAGGTGCGTTAAGCTGGGGCCAAGAGCATGGAGACGGTGCCAGAAATTGCACTGACAACAACTCGCGCGAAGTAAACAAAGTTGCAAGGGAAAACACACGAGAGCTGTGCGAAAATGCACAAAATCGCGAGAGTACCGACGATCGTAAAAGGAGAGAAATTATTAAATCCAATCCCACCAGGAGACTCTTGATCTACCTTGTAATAATGATACATGGGGTAGTAATAAATGTGCACACGTTGGTAGATCAAGAGATCGTAGAGACACCCGATCTACCAGTAGTAACAATATATGGGGGTAGTAATAAATGTGCACACGTTGGTAGATCAAGAGATCGTAGAGACACCTGATCTACCAGGAGTAATGATAAATGGGGAACAGATAAATGTTACTAATGGGGTACTAATAAGTGTGCACACGTTGGTAGATCAAGAGATCGTAAGACACTCAATCTACCTGTAATAATGATAAATAAGGTACAGGAAAATGTGCCGAGGAAGCCGCGCACTGCAAAACATGGTGTGTGCGGTTAGGCAATATGGCAGACACGCCAACCGGCATGGCACAATCCAACATGGCGGATCGATTGACCAGGAAGGGATCGATCGCTGAGAGTGACGCGCACTGGCACGCGAGAGTAAAATACCCCTGGTGTACCTGTAATAATGCTAAGGAGGTACTAATCAATGTGCACCAGTTGGTAGATGAAGAAATCGTAAAGACCATCGATCTACCTGTGATAATTTAGGTACTAATACATGTGCACCAGTAGGCAGATCAAGAGATCGTAAGTCACTCGATCTACCTGTAGTAAGGATACATATTCTTGATCGTAGGTCACTCGATCTACCTGTAGTAAGGATACATAGGAGTGCCACATAGGGTACAAATATATGTGGCCTGGGGAAATCCCCGTACCAGCAAGCATGTGCGACCGAAAATGGGCACCATGGGGTGAGGCAATATGGAGGAGACACCGACTGTAGTGCAAAATCCAAGATGGCGGGTCGATTGACCGGTGAGGGTTAGGTCGTCGAACGAGAAGCAATGGGCGCGAGAGTAAAATAGACTGACGCACTGAAGGTATACGAGGGGCCGAAAGGCGACTCCGTAGAGGGAATGTTAGGATAACAAATGTTTATTATTGGCTTAAATGAGTGACGGGAGATAGAAAGGCGAACTCTTCTTCTTCTTCTTTCTTAAAACATCCGCCATCATAATTTGATGGTAGCGATGTGGGTACAAACCCGATCGACTGTACTAGACGATCAGGAGTAGTGATACAAGGAAAAGAAGGCGATAATAACAGAGGAGGAAAACCTCCATAGCAGCGAGCAGGTACAACGAACGAGGACGACCACACAGGGGTCGGCCGGAATGGCGAGAATAAAGATGGCAGCTCGAGCGACCGACGAAGATCGATCGTCGAAGTGAATGACCGAGATGGCTAGTGGGAATAAACTAGGCGCCGAGATCGAAGGAAATGGGGAAGAAAATAAAGAGAGAGTGGGGGACACGTTACTACAAGGGTGACGCGTTCCCACACCTGGCGAGTAGGGGACGAATGGAGAACAATGGGGTGAAGAGAAGTTGCAAGCCGTCACGCCGTAGAGCGTGAATAAAATGTAATAAAACGCCAACCATAAGCCTCACGCAGCAATGGTACCATGGTCGAACGTAAGCCACAACCAAACAAGTAAAGAAGGCAAGCACATGAGCAATCTCTACAAAAACAGAAGTATAGGCGAGACAGCAAAAAACCTGTCCTTGTTAGGCAGGAGGCCGAGGTTGAATGAGGAACAGGAAGTTTACACCGGCTTCTTCCCTGGCGGAAGTAGTGTGGACGTCACGTGATGGTCTTATTACTGCATTAGCCACAAAAAATCTCGGCCTGGCAGAGCTGACTAACTGCCGTGGAATGCTATGGTCTGACATGGTAAAGTATATGACGCCAAAAGTGTGCCTTATACTGAGCTTCTGGTTACACATAACAGAAGCAGACAACCAGACATACTTCAATGAGACGTATAACAGCATGCTTCAAAATACAAAAAAATATCTAACACTCCATGACTAAAATTTATCGAACACCCCATAACTGAAATGTGTCCAAAATGTTCTGTATAAACTGGGTGTGAATTGTATCTGGTAAAGTCAGTTCACCCTTAGTACCTGAAGACTGAATATACCATTAACCCTTTCACTCCCAAGGGTGTGTGCTTGTTATATGCTGAGGAATAATGACCAACTTATTGTACTCGATTGTTTGTGATCATGTTAACTCAGAAACTACTTAGAATATTTTTCACAAAATCATAGAAGTTCAGGGTTTCCCACAGACCGTTAATTTTGGGGTTTCTTTGACCCTTGCCTACACTCTGCTGGCCTCTGATGTCACACAAGAAATCGACATTCTGTCCGTCAAAGTTCTCTGGATGCTGTGTCAGGTTTTGAACTCTTCTGAAACTACAGACTATCAGATTGCTGGTTTCCATGGAAATATTGATCAGACTTGTGCCATGTTAGATTTAGAAGGAAAAAAAGAAAAGAAAGAAAAAAACATGCTACCTATCTTAGTCTCTTGAAAATGCTAGCTGTGTATTGGGTGTCCAAGCTTGTTTCTGATTTCATGACATCTCGTCATATAAAACAAGTGGGGACTTTGAATGCAGACGAGACGTGTTTACAAGACTGAAAAAGAAGAAATTGGTTCATACTCAAAAGAACAGTCTCATTTTTTTATGTTGTAGCATGGTGTAATAGGATGCAGAAAAGCACGGACCAATGATCATTTTCTTGAGGATTTGGTTGCTAGACGCCACGTGGTTGCAGTTTCGCTGTTGGTTTTCGTTGATGTGTGAAATAACGCCATGGTTAATCCCTGAAATGAATCGACTCACTGGTTATATTTGGGGGGGATTCTACAGGTACAGAAGGTGCGAGAAATCTGAAGTCACGTTTTGAAAATTTGGCGAAATCCAATGAGGAAGAGTCACGAAAACGCGCCGAGGAGGAGAGACGGCGGCGAGAAACCAAGGAGAAGAGAGAGAAGGAAGAACAGAAGAAGCAGCAAGAGGTAAGTGCACACATGTAAGCAGGTAAAGAAATTGACATGTCACGCTGCTCCTGAACAAAGGAGGATACAGTATGACAGAAATTTCAGTGGGCGTCGGTCAAAGATGGGAGAAAATGGAAAGATCTGAAATGTATTTCATGATAGAAGAGAAATGTAAATAAATTTGTTGTTTGATATATACTTAGTAAACTAATCATTTACCCTTATCCCCCCCCCCCCCCCCCCCCCCCCCCACACACTCCCCTCAAATTAAAAAGAATATCAGGAGGTAGAAAAGATATTGATTATTCAGATTTTATTAAATTATTACATTTGTGAGTTTTAACAAGTGCTTGAGCCTGAAAGAAAGGTTATTGCCTTCGTTGCTTTTTTTTTTTTTTAGTGAGGTTTCAAAAGCGGTTTTGTTGCTTGTGTTGGTGTCTATACAGTCTGTCAGATACACAGACATAGACTTGGCCGCCATGACCATCAAAAACAGTACTTTTTATGCCCATGAACAGTTTTCCACCCAAGTTTTGGTCATGTCAGCCTTTACTGACCACAGGTGGGATTCTGTTAACAATGTGAGTACACCTGCTCACCGAATGTGTGAATCTAAACATTACATTAAAATGCCTGTTTTCAGCCTATCTTTCTCCCTCTCTCTCTCGCCCATACTGGTGACTCTGACAGAAGCAAACCTAAGGCACAGACATGGAGAGGTAACCAAAACCAAGATCACCATGAGAGCAGGGCATGGAAGACCACAGAATTTCAGTTAAAATTATTTTTTTAATGCTCATTGATGAGAATGACGAAGATGATACTGCAGATTTCCTTTCTGGTCTGAGGCTCTATTACAGGCCTGTACCCTATACCCCTTTTTTTTCTCTCCATAATATGCACAGTGTCAACCAGCCTTGAGGGATACCGACACCTGCAGTGTCTTTCAGGAAAATTAAGCAGCAGTCTTCAGAGACCCATCCGTTAAGGGGATGAAACTATTTTGTGGTCATAGTCCACCTTGTTGAGCCCATAGCAATTTCAGTTCTTGTTAAGAGCCTGTTGGGGCAGAAAATCCCCCCCAAATGGCTGTGATGGAATTGAACCCATGACCTTCCAGCCTGGAATCCGGGATGCTACCCACTCTGTCACTGCAGCTGCTGTTTTTATCATGCTGTTTTTATCATGCTGTTTTTAAAGTCGAACTCCCATCCTGGAAGTCTTATGAACTATAGCTGTTCTTGACTGATTTATCATCTAAAGATTTTGGACAAATTTATTGACTGAAGATTTAGGATGAATTTATTGTCTAAAGATTTGGGATGGATTTATTGATGAAAGATTCAGGATGATATTTGTCGACTAAAGATGTTTCTCAGTCAGTGGCAATCGTCGTTGAGTTTCAGGAGAGGTTGAAACAAGAACGGTGGGAAGCGGAACAAAACGCAGCCAACCAAGCCGAAGCAGAACAGGAGCCACCCAAGCCAGCCAGACAGATGATCGCTGAACCAGAACCAGAGCCAGAGGCAGCGTACCACGAAGAGGAGCGGTCACCCGACAGCCCGTACGAAGACAACCCGTACGAAGACACGGAGCAAGTGGCGGAAACGCCATCCTCGCCGGCGCAGCAGTACGAGCACGAACCGGAGGAAAGCCCCTATGAGCTGGATGATAACGTGTACAACCAGGTGGACAGTCAAGCTCCAGCCCAGTCCCAGGACGGCAGTCCGACTGCAGTGGCCCTCTACGACTACCAGGCTGGTGAGTGGGAGCAATAATTATAATGGTAATAATAATGAATACTTACATAGCACCTGTTCTCGGCTAGAGACCAAGCTCTGAGCGCTTTACAATCCACACTCGTTTACACAACGGGATGCCTACCTGGGTAGTGCCGACTGAAGAGCTGCCAGCTGGTGCTTCATTCAGTCGTTTCCCATGTCGTCCAGTCAATATTGTCCAATATCGTTCACTCAGCATCATTACTTTTTTCATTCTTTCCATTTCTCACGCAGGGTGCATGCTGTGTGTAATGTGTCATCCATACCAACGGCCAAACTGGCCTTCTCTTCCGAAAGTTGGTGATGGGATTTGACGTGTGTGCAAGATGTTATACATGTGTTCACACATAAAACCTTGGTTTATATATAGTCTCATTCGAAGGACTGTATGGGGAATGGAGTCAGAACCAATGTTAACTCCAAGGGAAAAATCCCCTGTACCGAAACGGCCCGGCACAGATTCAAACCCGCGACCCCAGGACAATGTTTAGTTTACGAAAAAAATAACAACAACAAAATGGAAAGGAAACGAAGAAGAAGTGAAGAGAACTAAAAGCTCTGTTTGCGTTTGTGTTAATGTGTGTTAATGAATGGATAGGATTTTTTTTTTTAAAAGAAGAAAAAATTGATGCTGTGTGGTTGTGTGTTTATGAATATAATAATATAGGAATTTTTTTTCTTAATTTGGATGTTGTTTTTGTGATAAAAACAGTCACTGGGGTGTGAAATGTCTTAAGTTGCAAGCCCGGAGGTTGTGGATTTGTCCCTTCATTGTCCTGTGTGTATCATTATCGGAAGTGGTTGCGAAAAGATAAAGTTCAGATGTTTCAAAAATCCTCAAGAGTGAAAAAATAAAATCCTATCCACAGCAGGAAAAAAGAAAAAAAATGGAGGTGCAAAGAAAAGGAAAAAAAAAAGAAAATAAAACAGAGGTTCCGTTAGACCGGCATATGCCGGTTTTTACCGGTAAATATTTGCCTTGTACCGAAAAAAAATAAAAGCCGCCGGTACCGTGTACCGGCAGAACATCTGAGCGCTTTGACTCTCTCGCCTGTCAGCGGGTGAGCGGGGATGGCAGGCAGGAAATAAGCAATGCCATGCCGACAACAATACATCTGACATCACTCCTCTTCCCCCTTCCTTTCAGTCCCAGGACCTTTGCCCCCCTTTTTTTTTCAATGGACAGCGCTGATTACTACAGCACTCGCGTCAAAATGGACGGTTCCATTTTTCTTTGAGAACCCCAGGTTCCCTAGCGTGTAGCCAAAGTTTCGTGCCTTTTACACGTCATCGGACGATGCTTACTTAGTCACGTAGACCAAAGTTTCATTGTCTGCTCTCTGCAAAAATGTCGCACCAGCGTTCATTACACTCGTTTTTTTCAACGAACCGTCCATCAAGCGACAGTCGTTCGACTCCTTCTGAATCTGTGACGTCTTCAACGTCAGAAGCCGAAACGCTGGTACCCACGAAACGACAGAGGACGAAAGAATACAACAATGCATGGGTGTCTGAGTTTCCATGGCACCGCAGAGAAGAAAACGAAGAAACCGGGAAAGTTGCCCTTTTCTGCACAGTGTGTGAAGAAGCAAAGAAGGTGAATGGCTTCACAAAAGGATCGTGCAACTTACAACGATCGGCATTGATTGATCACCAGAACAGTGCCAGCCACGTTAGCGCCGTTGAAACGATTCAACAGAAAAAACGTATGGCTGCTGTAGTTAGCCATGTTCACGAAAAGACGTCATCAGCGCTGCAAGAGCAACTTAAAGTTGTCTTATGGATGGCAAAAGAAGACATCGCACCAACCAAGTTTGACAGCGTCCTTTCCCTTATGAAAGCAGCCCGATGTCCAGCGCTGGAAAAGGCCAATACTTACTCGCATCAAGATGCAGTGGAGGAAATGGAGAAAGCCTTGGTGGAAACCACCACTGAATACACGGACAGTGCCATCTCCCGAAGTGACATCATCGGCATTATCATTGACGAAACTGTCAATGTGACAACTGAATAAAAAACTGATAATCTACTTGAGGATCATCAGAGATCAAAAACCAAAGACTGCGTTTCTCGGCAACTTCACTGTTTGTGACGGCACTGGAGAAACGATCGCTACCACGGTGAGAGAGGCACTTGAAGCGAGACACATAGACTTTGATAAAGTTATTGGACTGGCATCCGACGGTGCCAGTGTCATGACAGGACGACACAACGGCGTTGGTGTGAAGCTACGGAGAGAAAACAACCCATTTCTTATTCACATCCACTGTGCGTGTCACCGAGTTGCACTTGCATCACAAGATGCTTCAAGGGCAGTGAGGAAGGTGACTGACTACAAAAACACTGCAAACAGCGTTTACAAGTTCTATCAGTATTCTGCCACAAGGAACGAGCGCCTGAAAGAACTTAATGCTGTGGTCACTGATGATGATTTCACAAGCCTGAAACAGCCATGCTCAGTCCGTTGGCTTTCCCTTCAGAGGGCAGTGGATTCGCTTCGTCAAAACTGGCCAGCAGTCGTCATGGAGTTGGGCGAGGAGGCAACACGACAGAACAACGCTGTGGCGGACGGCCTGTTACGTACGGTCCAAACGTTTTCCTTCATCGCCATGACACACATGCTTTCGGACATTCTCTCCATAATCAACAGGTTGAATCTAATATTCCAGAAGGACAGTGTCACCATCTCTACCATTAGGCCATGGTCCAGTCTACTATCAGTACTCTGGAAGATAGTTATCTGGCTACACCGCATTCACGGCTGCAAAATGAAGATGATTTCATGAATGAAATCACACCCGACGGTTAGTGGCACGGCGTGAAAATGAGCCACTACTCTGCTGACGCTGTGCGAGCACACGAACGCCTCAGAGAAGAATTTGTGCAGCACACAATCGACTCACTCAAGGCTCGTTTTCCACAAGAGGACCTTGATATCATCCACAACATTGACATTTTGTTGAATTCATCCAAGTACCCTGACCAGGCCGACGCTCTTCGCAACCATGGTAACGACGCACTGGGCGTAGTGTTTGATTACCTTTGCAACCAACGCGCGACATCCGACGGACGCCAGAAAGGGCCAGTGCTCAACAGACACAATGCTTGCCAAGAATTCACTCAGCTCAAAGCAACTTGAAAGGTCACGGCAAAATGGACTTTGAAACCGGTGACATCCATTTGGTCTACTCCCATTTCGTCTACTCCCATTTCGTCTACTACTCCCATTTCGTCTATTTCCATACTGACCATACTGCAAGGCTCCCCCCTGGCGTAACCAGTGTCCCAGTCTACTCCAAAGCAGAATCGATGGTCTTTAGATTAGAGTAGGGCGAAGCCCGAGAGAGGACAAAGGACGAATGAACGAAGGCCGTTAGGCCAAGTCGTGCTCACACATTTCTGAGTAGGCGAAATGGGAGTAGACCAAATGGGAAGTAACCTTTGAAACCACTTGTGGTCTGATCCTGCGGGACTATAAGGACATTTTTCCGGAGTTTGCTAAGTTGGCCAGCATCGGACTTGTGATACCTGTCACAAGTGTGCCAGCAGAACGAGGGTTCAGTCTCCAGAATAGAATAAAAACTGCCAAAAGAAGCAGTCTGTCAGAAAACCGGGTGAACAGACTGATGCTGCTGTCATCAGAAGCACTTTCGCTTGATCAGTTTCCTTTTGCCCGGGCTGCCGAAATTTTCAACGGCATGCGGGAACGCCGCAAATAGATCCGTTTCCTTCGAGCACGACTACTGATTTGTGTGTGTGTGTGTGTGTGTGTGACAGTGTGTATTCGCGTGTTTGCTGGTTTTTTTCCCCCCTTCTTTTTATCTTGTGACCTTCGTACAGTCGTCCTTCATTGTGCATATCACAAGTTTGTGTCGCTTATTCTTGACTTCTGACAATACAAAACTGTAACTGTTCACTGGTCATCAATATCTTGAGTGCACGGACTCTGTAAGTCTGTTGATCAGTAGAGACATATGGATTGTGTGCGTGTCATGCTGACAGTCTGACCCTGGATTGAACTTGCGGTAATCCCCGACCCAGTTTTCAATTGACTGTCGCTGTTTTCAACATCACTTTGAGTAACTGCATGGTTCGATGACGAACACTGACGGAATTCTTTCGCACGTGTGGATAGGTAAGTGAGAAGTTTGTTAAGTTTGTTTTGTTTGTTTGTTTGTTTGTTTTTCTTTCAAGTTACGTTTTGGTTGGTTGGTTTGGTTTTGTTTTGTTTTGTTTTGCTTTTTGTTTTCATTTATGATTTTTTGCATGTTACTCTCTCCGTCGACTTTTCTGTTGAGTTCAGTTGACTGAAGGCTGTCACTGACAAGCCTGTTACGTGCTATCCGTGCCGGTAGGCCGCTCGCTATCGCCCGTTCGCGTGACCCAGAATCGCGGTTGAGTGTGTAGTGCATGGCAGGCAGCCAAGCACGGTACCGGCTGATTTAAGACTTGTACCGGAAATTTTTGTTCTTGTCGGTACCAAGTACCGGCAAAGTCTATAGTCTAGCGGAACCTCTGATAAAAGAGCTCATATTGGAGCTGACACAAAGTGGTTAAAACAAGTTTTCTTCATATGCTCCCTCTGCCTACCTGAAATCATATATGTAAGACCCCAAGCTGAACAAGTTGTTGAAGGCAGCAAGCGCATCAAGTCCAACTGAGACGGAACAGAGAGTTTTCTGGAGCTCAGCAAGATTTTTTCTTCTGTGGCAGTAGAGTCGTTTTGCCAATGGCTTCCCCGCAACGTGCCGTGACCATTTTGAGGACAGCGACTGTGCCAACAAATGGAGATCAGAATGAGTCTCGGCCATTTGAGCACACCCAAAGCATGCAGATGATGTGAACCCTCATGTCCATCATGTGTATGTGTCCGTCCTAATGTGTACCCGATGATGTCTTTTCGCTTTTCATCCTCCCCTCTGTCAGTAGTCGCCCACGCACACGACAGCTGACAACTGTTTTTCTTAAGTCAGTGTCATTGTGTGGCATGGTGTGCAGTTTGTAACAAAAATGTTTCCTACAAAAGCTGCATTTTTTTAACACCACCACCACTGTAAAAGCATTATGGTGTCTACATGTGTGGAGTGTACACATTGTGTGTATGTGAGTGCATGCCCTAGGATGTGTTGTGGGTGAACATGTTAGTCTGCATCACATCAAAGTCAGTTTGGTGTAAAGCAACCATTAAAAGAAGCTAGAATTTTCGTCAGAAAAAGCCCCAGATTGTGTCAGTTTTGAACCTTGGGGGAAAAAAAACTCTGGACTCGCCCCATACCCTCTCCTTGTTCTTTGCTTCAGCCGGTTCCTAACCCTGGTGTCTATCATTAGTGGGCTTCTTGACCCCAACCAGCCCTTACTTGGGCTTGTCCAGTGTGCCATAGGCTCAGATGAGAAGGCTTAGTTGAGATTCACCCTCTTCATCAATTCATCTCTGAGAGTTGATCAGGTTTCATGACCAACACCGCAGGTGTCTGTATCTCTCAGGCCTGGTTGATATCTAGATAAGCATAGCATCATCATGTTCAACCTCATTGATCACCATCAAGTGTCAAAATCTGTAGCCTGGTCCGTTTTGCTCCGTTAGCATCGTCATCACCTTTAGTTTCCTGTCCATCTCCATACTGGTGGTGATTAGCATCGTCATCACCTTCGGTTTCCTCTCCATCTCCATACTGGTGGTGATCAGCATCGTCATCACCTTCAGTTTCCTGTCCATCTCCATACTGGTGGTGATTAGCATCGTCATCACCTTCAGTTTCCTGTCCATCTCCATACTGGTGGTGATTAGCATCGTCATCACCTTCAGTTTCCTGTCCATCTCCATACTGGTGGTGATTAGCATCGTCATCACCTTCAGTTTCCTGTCCATCTCCATACTGGTGGTGATTAGCATCGTCATCACCTTCAGTTTCCTGTCCATCTCCATACTGGTGGTGATTAGCATCGTCATCACCTTCAGTTTCCTGTCCATCTCCATACTGGTGGTGATTAGCATCGTCATCACCTTCAGTTTCCTGTCCATCTCCATACTGGTGGTGATTAGCATCGTCATCACCTTCAGTTTCCTGTCCATCTCCATACTGGTGGTGATTAGCATCGTCATCACCTTCGGTTTCCTCTCCATCTCCATACTGGTGGTGAACTCCACTAACAGGTTGCTGCCAACAGAGGGAAGTGATAGCACCATGTGTTGAGGAGGGTCACTAGTGTTGGCTTGGCAATCAGGCAATTATTGTGGTTACCGACGGAGGGAAGTGATAGCACCATGTGTTGAGGAGGGTCACTAGTGTTGGCTTGGCAATCAGGCAATTATTGTGGTTACCGACAGAGGGAAGTGATAGCACCATATGTTGAGGAGGGTCGCTAGTGTTGGCTTGGCAATCAGGCAGTTATTGTGGTTACCTACAGAGGGAAGTGATAGCACCATGTGTTGAGGAGGGTCACTAGTGTTGGCTTGGCAATCAGGCAATTATTGTGGTTACCGACAGAGGGAAGTGATAGCACCATGTGTTGAGGAGGGTCGCTAGTGTTGGCTTGGCAATCAGGCAATTATTGTGGTTAGTTTGGGGGCCAGCAGGTGATGTCCTGCATATGTTAGATCAGAGAGGGGCCAGTAGGTGATGTCCTGCATATGTTAGATCAGAGAGGGGCCAGTAGGTGATGTCCTGCATATGTTAGATCAGAGAGGGGCCAGTAGGTGATGTCCTGCATATGTTAGATCAGAGAGGGGCCAGTAGGTGATGTCCTGCATATGTTAGATCAGAGAGGGGCCAGTAGGTGATGTCCTGCATATGCTAGATCAGAGAGGGGCCAGTAGGTGATGTCCTGCATATGTTAGATCAGAGAGGGGCCAGCAGGTGATGTCCTGCATATGTTAGATCAGAGCAGGCCCCACTGAACACCGCCAGATTGACTCGGCAAGTTGCTGACCACATACTGAATGCTCCCTCTGGACCGTCGGTGTTGAGTCTGCAACAGTTACAAGCCAGGTTTTGCTGTGTATTGGGGGCTGAAATGAGCAGGTGAGATTCATGCCACTGTTAAGACTTAGTAGATGAGGCCGGGAGATAGGTAGGGGGAGAACAGATGAAAAAAATCTAAAATTCTTTTCAACCGAAATGGGAAGTTAAGCGAAAATACCCTGTGAGGTTGTTCCTCTGCAAGTGGAAAGAGCACCCTTGTGGATAGGGCGAGGTGCACAGCCTGGGGCAGTCTCACCCTTGTGGATAGGGCGAGGTACACAGCCTGGGGCAGTCTCACCCTTGTGGATAGGGCGATGTGCACAGCCTGGGGCAGTCTCACCCTTGTGGATAGGGCGATGTGCACAGCCTGGGGCAGTCTCACCCTTGTGGATAGGGCGATGTGCACAGCCTGGGGCAGTCTCACCCTTGTGGATAGGGCAATGTGCACAGCCTGGGGCAGTCTCACCCTTGTGGATAGGGCGATGTGCACAGCCTGGGGCAGTCTCACCCTTGTGGATAGGGCGATGTGCACAGCCTGGGGCAGTCTCACCCTTGTGGATAGGGCGAGGTGCACAGCCTGGGGCAGTCTCACCCTTGTGGATAGGGCGATGTGCACAGCCTGGGGCAGTCTCACCCTTGTGGATAGGGCGATGTGCACAGCCTGGGGCAGTCTCACCCTTGTGGATAGGGCGATGTGCACAGCCTGGGGCAGTCTCACCCTTGTGGATAGGGCGATGTGCACAGCCTGGGGCAGTCTCACCCTTGTGGATAGGGCGATGTGCACAGCCTGGGGCAGTCTTTAGTTCTTCAAGCCTTTTCTGAAGTAAAGAGGGCTGGTATCCTGCTCTCTCAGAATGCCTGTTGCCAGTGTCGTGTGTGAGTGTATGTGTGTGTGGGTGGGTGGGTGTATAGATCCATTCTACCTGAATGCAGGGAGTTACATGATGTCAGCCATAAACACTTTATGACAAGCTCAGTGAAGAGCTTGTTCCGAGATGTCCCCCCGGATTTGGTTTTTGAGTTTTGGAAAGAAATCAATGTTTTTTTTTTAAGATTTGATTTTAACTTGAGTGTGACAGGCTCTTTTTCTTGCAGGTCTTTTGATGTAAATGAATAACTGGTACTGAGTTTTAACTTTGCATATTAATTCTCTCACTTTCTTCTTTTTTTTAAATTGTGTTTCAGCTCTGATACAGGTTTTATAGTCGGCAGGGCTTAAAGCAGCATGATCTGATTTGTGTGTGTGTGCACTTACGTATGTGTGAACATCTCATTTACCAAAAAAAAAATGTTTCCTTGATTTACTGTCTTAGCATCTTCCACACCACACTGCACATTATCTTCAAGTTCACTGACAGCAATGTGAAGTGGATTGAATTGGCCACCATTTCCAGTGGAAAGTTTATCATCAGAACTTGGTGTTGTTTTGTTTGTGTTTTGCAGCGGATGAAGACGAGCTCACTTTTGATCCCGAAGACATCATCACAGACATTGAAATGGTTAGTGATTATTTGTTGTTGTTTGTCCTTGCCCACAGATATGGTTTTTGGTGTGTTTTTTCCATACTTACCTGTCCAAACAAATACCTTTTTACTCCTACAACATGAAACATCAGGAATCCCTAAAAAAAAATCATGTGAAGAGCTGGGAGCTCATGCTACTCAACCTCTCCCTTGAGCGACATGGTCTCCCTTGAATGACATGAACTCACTCACTTCACTCCAAAACATTGCCCGAAGTTGGAGTATGGCTGCCTTAATGGCGGGATTAAAAACGGTCATACACACAAGACTCCACACCCTTTGTTGGGCAGATGGGGTTAATCCTTGCCTGCCTATGCAGGGAGTGTCCGCAGGAGTATTAGCCTGTGTATGCCACAAAAAAAAAAGAAAAAGAAAAAACTCCAAAACATGTTTTCTTCTTTTCCTTGTCGTGGGCACCTCTCTCCTAGTTCAAGCGCTTGAACATGGATCAGCAGAAACGCACCTCCGAGTTGGCCTTATTTCACTCGACCAGTCATCACCTTCCCGGTCAGAAAATTTGAGAGAATGGCTTCATCTTGTGTCTTCTCTTCAGCGTGTGCAGCCTTAGTAGTGCCTGGTTAGTCTCCCTAGTCTTTAATTCTCGCCACCTTCAAAAAGGAAGTGGAGTCTCAATTGATGGAAGCCTTCCTGACTGCCAGACCTGTGCCAGAAAATTGAATGTTCTGGCAGACTCCCCAAGCAGAAATGGGCATGTTTACCCCATGGACTGGATTATTATTATTATGAATACTTATGTAGCACCTATCCTCGTCTAGAGACTAAGCTCTAAGCGCTTTACAATCCACACTTGTTTACACAACGGGCTGCCTACCTGGGTAGTGTCGACTGAAGAGCTGCCAGCTGGCGCTTCATTCAGTTGTTTCCCCGTGTCATCCAGTCAGTATTGTTCACTCACTTTCCTTTCTTCCTTCATTCTTTCCATTTCTCACACAGGGTGCATACTATGTGTAACATGTCATCCATACCAACGGCCAAACTGGCCTTCTCTTCTGAAAGTTGGTGATGGGATTTTACATGTGTGCAAGATGTTACGCGTGCGTTCACACACAGAACTTCAGTTTATAATCTCAATCGAAGGACTGTATGGGAAATGGAGTTAGAACCAATGTTAACTCAGAGGGAAAAATCTGCCTGTACCAAAACGGCCCGGCGGAGATTTGATGCCGCAACCTCAGGATCACCAAGATTACAAGTCTGGCGCTCTACCACTTAGCTATTCCGGTCTTGGATGGTTGTCCAAGCAGTGTTCACTCTATTGGCCAGGTTCTGGGGTCTTCTCGCATAGACCTGATGGTCACCAGATGGGATCAGCCAGCTCACAGTTTTTGTGACTCCTGTGCCAGACCCAGCAGCCTTCATTGTGGATGCTTTTGCAGTGTTTTGGGAAAAGAGGTTCACATACATACCATGACCTTCCAGGTGAGGGAAAGACTTGCTGCTGCAGGCCAAAGTGAGGAGATGGCACCAACTTCTCTTTACTCCCTCTTCCCGGGGAGTGCTGCGGTCAGCTGCCAGCTGGGGGGTCAGGAAGTTTCGGATCTCATGTACATTCTGTAGATGTAAGCGGTACTTCTAGTCTGGCCCTTTTCTTCTAGTCTGGCACAATCGTCTTAAGTATTTGAGGGAGAGTAGGGGACTACACTTTCCAAACATTAGCCGAGACCTGTATGGTTTTTTTGGGGCCGTATGGCGCCAGGCTGACATGTTAAGTGTTTGGTTATGAAAGCAACAATGTATTACACAGTGTTTGAGTGTAAGAATGGATGCAATATTTAGTGTTGTGTTGCAAGTAAGATTGTTCGGCATACAGATTTTGGTAATTTATCTGAAAGATTATGCCGATGTAAGGATGGGTGACCATCAGAATTTGAACTGGTTGCCTCCCTGTACACAGACTGATCTGCATCAAGGTTGTAGAGAGTCAAGCAGAGTGGCCAGTGCCACCAACAGGCCATAGTAAATGGCTGAAAAATTACCAATAGTGAAGTTGTTCTGTTGAAGTAAGATGTGTACATGTAGTTTATAGATCTAATGAGTTTACCTTGTGGTCTTTATTTTTTCATGCATGTGGCAGCAGCTCTGAAGGGTCATATGTGGTTGGGCTGGGGTATAATTCAACTTAAATGTGGATGTAGGTCTTTTTTTTCATTTTTTTTTTCCCCAACTCTGAGTGGCAACATCCCTGAAGTGTTGTGTGTGATTGGCTGGGCTGTAATCAAGGGAGTGAGATCAGTGGGTTTTTCTTTTTTGCTGTCCTAACCTCTGTGCCACTCCAGTGGCAGTGCACGCACGCCGCTCATTCCGACACCCTGTCCACAACCGCAGCCCGGTCGGTCCTGCCACAGCCCTGGCACTCCACAGGGAGCAGTCGATGTCAAGATGTCAAGAGGCAAACTGCCGGAGGAGATGCTGCACTGCTGCCAAGTCACTTCGGTGGTGTTCAGTGGCACCTGTTCTTGGCCAAACGACCAACCATTTCATTCCCTCCGATGCCAACATGACCAGGAACCCAAACCAGAACAATGCTGTAAACCCTCCACTTTGAACTTGGTAAAAAGCTCAAAGAAGTGTAAATGTTCTGGATGCTGAAGGTTGCTGCCAGCTATGGCCTCCAACGCTGACAGTGAATCTGACAGAACCAGAAAGTCCCTCTTCTTAGATTGTAAGATTATCCTCAGTGCCAGAACCAGAGCTGTAAGTTCAGCAGAGTAAGCAGAAGCATCTGAAGGAATATGCTCTAACAGTATTTGAGAAGGCGCATCAGGGCAATAGGCTGCACAGGCCACTCCATCTTCAAACTTGGAACCGTCGGTGAAAATTTTCTGATAGGATGGGAATTTTGAACAGAGGTCAGCATACAATGCCTTGCATGCCAGAGAGCTGGTAGATTCTTTGCGAAAAGCTGCAAGATCAAAACACTCAGACGCATCCATTAAGAGAATGAAACTCGACTGTGTGGTCCCAGTCATCCCAGCTAAGCCCGTAGCAAACTCAGCTCTGGGTAGGAGCCGGTCGGGGCAGAAAAATTCCACGTGACTCTGATGGGAATTGAACCTGCGACCTCCCAGCCGGGAGTCTGTGACGCTAACCACTTCGCCATGGCGGCTGGTCAGTGGTTATTTTCTGCATGTGGTGACAGCCTTGAAGGTTTGTGTGTGGTGGGCTGGGCCGTGATTCAATAGAATATGACCAGTATGAACTTGACACAATATTCCATTAGTCTGCAAAACATGCTCTGCTAAACCTCTTGACTCAGAATGTTTGTGTCATTAATATGCCCCCGGAACAGCAGTAGCTGTGTAATCAGGCACAATATGTAAAGAAGTAACACGGTTGAAGGTGCACCCGAGTGTTCTTGTCAGTGAATAAATGGAGTCGAAGAAAGTCACAGGCATACCAAATTAAATTAGCTATTCAAAGTAACAAGACGTTTGTTAAAGTAACAAGAAGATAGTTTTTGAAGGAAATGTGTGCATAATGTTGGCAATCGCAGGCATACCAAATTAAATTAGCTATTCTAAGTAACAAGATGTTTGTTAAAGTAACGAGAAGATAGTTTTTGAAGGAAATGTGTGCATAATGTTGGCAATGTTTCAAGGTGGTATTTAGAGTGGATGTGTGCACAGTCATGTTGGCAATATTTCTAGGTGATTAGGAGGGATGCATTATGTTGGTAATATTTCAGGGTAATAGCTGGGGTGGATGTGTGCATAATGTTGGCTGTATTCAAGCGAGATGTGTGCGTAATGTTGGCAATATGTCAAGGTGAGAATTAGGGTGGATGCGTGCATAATGTTGGCAGTATGTCAAGGTGAGAATTTAACAGGGTTCCTGCAGACTCCCAAGACAAAATTCAAGAGTTTTCACGAAGTTTTCAAGATGATTTTTTTTTTTTAATTCAAGGCTACAACACATGCGTACATGGATAGACTTGATCAGCTGTTATTTCACATAGCAGAAAGCAGAAGTACTGTTAGTACTACCTGGAAAGTCATTTTATACAAAAGAACTGATAACAGTCTGGAAAGTCACAGCTCGCTCTCACAGCAAATTGCTCACTACCACGTAGTTTGATTCTTCTTGTGTGCTTTTTTTCAACAATGTCTGAAAGTGAGGTGCAGTGCCAAATGTCACCAAATACTGTGATTTTTCCTCACCACACTGAAATCCTTTGGCGATGTGACTATCTGGAAACTTTGTTTGAAAAATCTGAGAATTCTGTTCACAAGAGTTGAAGCTTTGATGCGGGTTGACAATGTGCAGTGTCCAGAGAATTTTATAATTTCAGCACATCTGTCTTCGAGCAAAACAAGTCCATTGTGGCTGAAGAGCTGGTACTAGATTGGTGCAGGGACATGTCAGGATTTAATGGCGACACAACATTCGCGTTCGGCACAGCTGCTGTTGTGTTGCTTGTAAGGAACAGAGGTATGTAAGGAACAGAGGTATGTAAGGAACAGAGGTATGTATGTAAGGAACAGAGGTATGTATGTAAGGAACAGAGGTATGTAAGGAACAGAGGTGGGTATCGCTGCCAAAGATTTGCTCAGCGCCACTACAGCCATGTGCTCTTTTGCTTTGCTGTGGCTAACCAGGGCACTCTCGCCCATTGCTCGCACATCGAAACTTTTTTGGCAGACTGTGCAGTAGCAGGCATGTTTGTTTGCTTTGTCTTCTCTCACCCAGTCGGAATACTCCGGTTTATCCAACCACAGGTGGTTGAAAGTGCCTTGCCCCCTTGTATGTGAAAAGTGCAGGGTATGTTCATCGCATTGTACACCAAGTCGTTCTATTATTCATATATCTGAAGTTGTGGCCTGGGCTGTGCCTTGTTATTGGATTAATTGGATGTCAGGTTTATGAAATGAGTATATTGGGGTTTTCTCTCTCCATTATATAACGTCTCAAAATGGTGAAAAAGCCCCCGAGTTGTCTGCTCAGCTATTATGGTTTCTTTGCTTACAAAAAAAAAAGTTTAGCCCACCACATGGTTTTATTGGTCAGGTAATGAGCATCAATGTTCATATTGTAATTTAATCCGACAGGTTTTTTCAAAAACTTTTATCGGCCGTATTGTCGTCGTTGGCTGATAATGACAGAGAGGATTGTTCAGTAGTCTGATGAATGGTGGCCACGTGGAAATTGGTCATGAGCTGAAGCTTCTCTGAAAATTGTATTCATATTGCCAAGATATCTGACTCAAGTATGTTCATTGGTGACCGTTTTTCCTCCACCTTGGTTTAGGTCATGATAAACAAATTGTATTTTATGATATGTCTGGAAAAATGTGGCCAGCTTTAAGAATGAGTTATTCTCAGTTATACTGCTCCACTATGCAAAAGCAATAATGGTTTTCACCATGTTGATGGATGCTCTGTGTCAACTATATATGGAAGTCATTCATGCTAAAATCAACTACAAACCTGAAATGTTGGCTGAAAGATTTGTTGTTGTTGTCTGATTTTTGACTTGTCAGAATATGATTTATGTGCAAGCCTGGTTGCATTGCTTACTGCTGTGACCTGAACACTCCATCCTGTCCTGTCCTGTCCACAAAATGCATGCAAGTCATGACATGGTGAGCTGAGTTACAAGTGAGTTCAGTTCACAGCAACCGAGGTGTATAAGCAAAATACGCAGTAGGGTTGGTGGTCGGGGATGGTGGGTGGCTCGCACAAAAAGGTGTATATAAGCAAAATACCCAGTAGGGTTGGGGATGGATCACACAAAAATGATTTCCCAATCCTCTTGCCTTGCATCCTGTCCTCTTCACAAAATGCATGCAAGTCATGACATGGTGAGCTGAGTTGGAAGCGAGTTCAGTTCACAGCAACTGAGGTATATAAGCAAAATACCCCGTAGGGTTGGTGAGGGGGATGGCACACACAAATATTTGCTCGAATTTGACTTCTTTTTTTATTTTGCAAAAACCACATGAGGACACATACACACAGGCTCAGTTGCAACTTCAGACTGTACATTCAAAGTGCAGTTTCACCGTCTCCATGGTGTTGAAATCTTTTGATTAATTTTCAAAGAAAGTCTTGAAAAATCCCCTCTAAACTAAACTCAAAACCTCGTTTCTTTTAGATTTTTACTTTTTCATTAATTTGGTGAAAGATTACCAGTGGAGTGATCTTTGAGGTTATCAAGTTATGTCACTATGTTGAACTTGGCTAGCAAGCTCTTGCTTTTCTAGAATAGGAACTTCTCATCAAGAAAATGCAGAAACAAATCAAGAAAATAAACAAATCTTTCTGTCAGGAAAAGAAGCTATAGCGTAGTGAAAATGGCCATTAGAACAGGTTCCTGTAATTTAGTGTGCCAAAGATCATCTTGTCATTTACTGTGCAAAGAAAACTTCCACTGTTTGCGAACGCCATTTAAGCGCACGACATGTCGGTGACCCCCTAACAAAGCTCAATATTTTTGTCAGAACGATTCCACTTTGGAGCAGGCCAACTCACAAAAAACTTGACCTGTGTACAGCCATGACTGCCACCACAGTGCAAGATCATGCAGTTGATTCCTTGCCTACTTTCCTTACATTCTTCATCTCCCATTCCAGTGTTATCAACACCTTTCACTTTCTTCCTAATTAGAGCAGACTCCCTCCACAGAGAACACTTGTTACTGAAGGACAAAGACCGCCCTTGATGAGCAGAAATCCAAAGAAGCTCTCAAGTCATGGCAGGAGAAGACGGGCACCCTCAACATGGAGAAAGACGTGCAGACTGTGGAATCTGACAAGGTCCTCAATGATGAACAGTACCATGCGCCGAAAGCAGCAGCTCCTGAAAGATGACAGCCAGATTTACACAGGGAGAAAGGCAGCTGCCCTGCTCACAGACCACTTTTGAACGTGTTGAGGGAGAAGACTGCTGACATCTGAATGAAAATCAAGAGGGGACCGAGGAAGCAGACGCCGACTCCCACCCAGTATGACCTCCAAAAACAAACACAGCAAGAACAGCTGAGAGCTACCATCTTATTAGGCTTATAAGCTGCCTCAGCAAAACTGGAGCGTATTATCAACCCGCAGCTCCAGTGCCACCTAGAAAAGAATGGACCCCTCACACCTACACAGTCGGGCTTCAGAAAGAACAGGAGCACTGAGGACCATGTCATATTGCTCACACACGACACCGAGGACAGCTTCCAACAGAAGATGAGGATACTTCCCGTCTTTGTTGACCTTACCAAGGTATTAGAAAAAGTCTGGAAGGAGGGTCTCCTCTTCTTGCTGCTCCAGAAGAACGCATGTGGACGGATGTATGCCTGGATCCAGAGCTACCTGTTCAACAGGGCAGCCCGAGTCAAGCTGGAAGGTCACACCAGTCTCCCAGTAAAGATCAGAGGGAGTATCCCAGGGAGGAGTCATCTTGCCGATCCCGTTTACCATCTTCATCGATGATATCACTGACTAGTTGTCCTCCCATATTTCGCGGGCACTGCATGCAGATGACCTAGCTGTCTGGACCAAAGCAGAGCACATAAGCACTGCAAGTATCACGATGCGGGAGGCCCTGAACAACATCTCAGACTGGGTGAGAGAGTGGCTTGTCGCCACCAACACTGAAGCCACCTGTCTCACCCAAGAGAGAGTTCACCCTACGCATCAGCCGGCAAGAAATTCCCAGCAGGACACCCCAGTGTATCTTGCAGTGAAAGTGGACTTAAAACAAACCTGGTCCATGCAGATCAGCACCATGCATCGTAGAAGCCTCAAGAAAATGGCCCCGATGAAGAAACTTGCAGGAACAAAATCAGGAGCCAGCATGAAAGTCCTAAAGCATGTGTACACTGCAACCGTCAGACCCCTTATGGAGACATGAAAACTACTCCAATACCAACCATGGAAAAGACAACAGGCATTATCACAAGAGGAGAGACAAGAAAAACTCCTGTGGCAAAATGAGAAAATCAAAAGACTACCTTCCCACCTCCTACACAGATCTGTTTACCCACCTCCTACACAGATCTGTTTACCCATGCAATTTTGTCACATTTTTATACATATGTTTGGTGGAAATACGATAACTAAAAAGAAAAACGTCAAGATAAATTCTGGCCAGGATGTTGTTGAGGGCGTAATAGCACTTGCAGAGTTTAACCATGATAGAGGCTTAGTTTCACGAAAGAGCAACAACTCACACAGATTCCAATCAACCAGTTGAGATGCTGCAGGACTGGCAGGTGGACCTATCGCCTTTAGTGTATCTCGGGTGTAACATTCAAAGCACATCATACAGCAGAGGAACAGGCTCCCCACCAACACAGTCTTACCATGATTTCCCTCATCTAAGGTGGATGTGCATTATTTTTTCCCCCATTTCCTTTTCTTATACAGTATTTGTTTGCGAATTTATATAACAGAGGTATGAATTATTGCGCGTTTCTTCTTCCAGATTGACGAAGGCTGGTGGCGGGGATCTTGTCATGGCAGAACAGGACTTTTCCCAGCCAACTACGTGGAGCTGCAGCAGTAGTTGTGCATGTATGCTGAGCAGTGAAAGGCAAGGCCTTCCGCGTGGCATCACTGTCTGCTTTAACTGCTGCTGCATTATCCCTCTTGTACATAGGGCGGGGAAGGTTGCTCTCGTTTGGGATGTACGATCAGCCAACAGACCTTCAGTGGTCCGAGTGGTATGGGATTGACAAATGAAGTAACTGCACGATGGAGAAAGATGGGTTCACGAGCTGTCAGGCATGAAGGTTTGATTAAATTCGTGTTCACACAAGTGGCCTGTTCCAAATGACTTTTGCATTTTTTCTGACTCATGTTCTGGTGCCATTTGCTGTAACGAGGCCATGCTACAGGTTACATTAGGTCTTCCCCACAACCAACAGGACTGCCACAATAGGCACACGAGAACCGTTTTGTTACTTTTGTAAAGCGAGTACAAAAATTCCAATATTGCAGCCGATACTAACATGAAAATGCTGAGCTTCATTTGTTTATATAATTCGCCAGGTTGGAATAAATGTACAGTAACGACTTGATTCAGGCATGCATATTTGCCATCATATATTTGGATGTGCAACTTGATCCTAAAATCTTCCAAAATATGTTCATGTGGCTTTAAAATTATCTCTGTCGGTGTACCATCTATAATAGTGTATTGTTGCCTTCTTTTTCATATGTACAGTTATGGTTGAAGGACTGCGTGTCAGACCTGTTCGAAACCTCCGACTAATTTGTGTAATATTCCTGAAAATGCAAATGATTTGGAAGCAATCTGTGCAAATTAAGATTCAGGATCTTGCAAACATTTCTTAGTGTCTTGACATTAAATCATCATGCACTAACCCCATTGAATATTGTTCTTGATTGCCATTTGTTAATGCAGTAGTTGCTCTTGCCACCAAGTACAAAAAAACTGTGACGGCATTCCTGAATTTTTCATTTCTATTCCTTCAAATAGAAACTGATGCCTACCTATGGTGCCTCCGTTTATTATTGTCATGATCAAATGGAAGATGCCCAAGCACAAAATACTGTGCATTGACGACAACCAGTTTTAAATGACGAGGTTTAAAAGGGCGTGTTCATGTGTATCATATCAGAGCTTGAAAAGACTTATTTTAACCAAACTATATTCATGCAGTAAATAGAACACTTTTAAATTAAGAATACAAACCCAGGATAGTACAGCAAAACAATAATTTGCACAAAAGAATAATACTGCCAACTGAATCAAGAATCCTCTTCAGCAAAGACCATCGACAACTGAATCAAGAATCATCTTCAGCAAAGACCATTGACAACTGAATCAAAATCATCTTCTGCAAAGACTGCTGACGGCTGAATCGTCTTCAGCAAAGACGGACTTGTGTTGTCTGAAATGCATGTTGATAGGTATTGATGATGAAGTCAACTGAAAGTTGATTAAAGTGATGCATGATGATGTCAGCTGTGGCAGATACTTGGAATTGTGACATGAAAGGTATTAAAAGCTAGCTCTCTCTCTTCCTCTATAAACACTGTTAAAAAATAATCCAACTAGACGGGACGAAACAAGAAGAAAAAAAACTTCCCAATTTCTGAATTTACATATATCGCAGCTGTAGAAACCACTGTCATTTGTACTTAACATCGTTTGCTTCTAATTTTTACAATTGTTGTAAAGTTATTTTGTTCTAGCCTGTCAATGACATAAGATGCCTCTTATTAATAAAGAAACAAACATGGTTGCATGTTCTAATCATGAAAAGTATTACCTTTCAACACCGGACTAGGGATTGATGAGAAAGTGCATTAAAAAAATGTAATGACGTATATGAATCATCCTATTTTCTATTAAAGGCAATTAAAAAAACAACAAAAACTGCTGAACATTGTTCTTCATGGTGCAGTTGATCACTGGGGTCTTCCATTTTTCCACCCTCTCGTCTTTCATCAGTTTCCCCCTCAGAAGGGAATGCCAGTATTTATTTGAGCATTGTACCACATTTGGAAGCAGTGAAGCACACACCACATAGGTCAACTATATGCAGAGGCGCACACATACAAGAAGAAAGACCTGTGACAATACGGCTACTATTCATATTCCCTTGAGCTTACATGAAGGATATTCTCTCTTACAAAGAGCCTCTTTTGAAAAATTTGAGGAATACTACAAAGAAAGTGTTCTCCCCCGAATACACAAACCCGACACTTCTATACTTTGTTGTACGAGCTCTCTAGCAAGTAATCTTTTAAAAAGGGCTTCCTCAGTAAATCCAGTAAACTGTAATACAAACATAGGATTATATCCAAGACACAGTAAACAACTTGTCTCCGTATTATTTCGGTTAAAAATAAATGCATTCAGAACAAAATATGTCAAGAATATTCGATGTGCTTGCGGCGCCCTTGATAATTGTACAACAACACACGTTCTATACTTTTGCCCCTACTTTGATTCCGATTTGTCAGAATTTAGAAAGGATGCTTCAAAGTGCATATTCCAGGATACCATATCTCTCTTAAATTTTGTACGAATTCTTATGTTAAGCCCAGTTGGCTCGATCCTGTAATTGCTGTTTCATGATCTTATTTTGTTCAGTTGTTTGTTTTTACTTTTGATGTCTTTTTAAAATTTTTTTAATTTTATTTATTTTTTTTTTTTTTACAGTTTAATTCTTACTAAGAGTTTCTCCTCATCACACATACACGCACGCACGCGGGCTCGCACTCATGTACGCACGCTGCATGCACACACACTGCACACACACTCAAACACACACACCTTGTCTAATATCACATTTAGTGAAAAGACGTTAAATTGAAGAACAACAACAACCTGTGTTGGATATCTACTTACCAGTCTATGGCAGTTTTCTAGAGTGTTTCGGACCATCTTGGCAAATGATGCATCTGTACAAGTACTTCTTTATTCCAATAGTGGGTCAAAATTGCTGCTGGTTTTAATGTCCTACCCTCAACCCTTCCCCCGTATCCATGCTGTTTTTTTTTTTTTTTTTTTGGATTAACACAGGCATTTAACCAAACCATTTCATCCGAAGACAAAGTAACAGGTCATTAATTTAACCCTCTTAGTCTTAGCACATGACATACTTAAAAGTGTATACTGAAACACTGGTCTAAGACTGAAGAGGCATCAATGGGTGCCATTTGTTACTTGATATTGCAACTCTCATGTAAAGATCAGACAAGGAAAACTATACATTTCTGGTAAGGAAAAAGACTGAAGAATGCAATAAAAGTAAAAAGAAGACTTTACCTTCAATCTGATGACAGCAGTGATCACTCAAAGTATCTAATGTAGATCCGCAAAACTTTCACCAAAAAAGTCTCGCACAGGAACAGGTCAGTACATGGGCACAAATGTCTTTGCAGTGTCACAAAAAAAGAACTAGAAATGTTCACAGACCTATGTACAAGGGATGAACAGGCAGCAGTTCATCTCCTGTGGTCCCTGGCAAAGCATGCAGGGCACAGTCCCACATCACATACAGGACATTCGTAGCCAGATCTCACACGTCGGGGATGGCCTACCACACAGTTCCTTTTCCTGCCCACAGGAAGCTTTCTCAGCTCATGGCCACCCCCTGCTGCTGCTCCTGCAGGACCTGGCTGGGGCTGGGGAGGCTGGACAGCAGCCACTGGCAGAGGAGGGCTGTCCCTGGCTGCCTGTATTTCAGCTGCTGTCCTGTGTCATCGGACAACTTTGGGCGGGTGGTAGTTGCCTGCCAGGCTCTCTATTTCCTGGACCATGGAGGCGGAGGCTGGAACCGGTGCCTGGGAAAGAGCTCACTGAACCAGGGGGTTCTCTCATTCTCTGGCTTGGGTGGGCTGTGTCCCAGTAGGAACTGATGGTTGACTTCATGATCAGTCCCATGTTCAGGGAAACTCCAAGGAAGGCTCTGAATTCCTCTGCAGTGGTAGGCCCAGTTTTTATCCACTGGTGAACTGTTGAATTCGGCTTATCACACTGGTAGTTTGCATGGGCATCAATCCACTGCTGGCTGTAACGATTTGTCTCAACAATTCTGTTGACAAATGCTGGGGGGGGGGGGGGGGGGGGGGGAAGCAAATCGAAGTAATTGATAGGCCTTGCATCCTGAGGTGGAGGATGTTTGGGGCGTGGGACTGCAGTGAAGGGGGCTGGGTTGGGACCAGGATCTTCCCCGATGATTGGCATCCAAACACCATGCGCATCTCTGCCCCCATCTGCACCAGCAGGGTCAGCATCATCACCTCCACTGTGATCACTGCTGAATTCTAGGGGAGAAACAAATCAAACACAAATACAGTTTTATTGCAGAAAAATTAGACCATTAGAAAACTTTATAAAAAAAATCTAATTTGCAACACTTTCCACCCCCCACCCCCATATTCCATCCCCATCAAGATGTCAGTACTTTAGTTCTGACAAACATAAATTTTGCAAGTCTGTACAATATTTTTGTATTTTCATAGCTGACAATAGGAAATAAAGAAAGTAAAACAGAAAAAAAACACCGAGTAATATGAACTAAATTCACAATCTCCTGTGTCGACAATGAACTCGCCAGTGACACACCCACATCACACACTTCAAAAATAGTAACAGCTCTGACAGCCACGACATACCATCACAAGCAAACACACGAACCTCTCTTGTACCGTTAGCAACAAAAATAAAAGCTTGTTTACCTTCCTCTTCTCCATCAGAGTCGCTGTCATCCACAGACACTTCGCTCGTGTCAACTCTGAACTCCTCGACGTCATGCATGCTCTTGATGTCGATCATTTTGATGAGAAAAACTTTAATAAAATCAAACGATTGACCAGTAAAATGAGTCGTGCAGAAGAAACCCCCGAAGAAGTGTTTCAAGCTTTCTGATTGGTTAGTATTCATTCATTTACTTGATTGGACACGGTTTCGTGGGGAACTAAACTGAGCCTGAATCATGGCCCATCATGCTGGGCCAGTCGAGCCAAAATCACAATCGTGGCCCATCGTGCCAGGGGGGGGGGGGGGGGGGGGGGGGGGGACCAACACATTCATCCAGACAACAGAACATCATAGTGGATGATCTTCCTTTCTGAAAAACGTTATTTCTTTACTATACTCTCCAGTATAGTCATCAAAATGGAATCTCTCCCTGCCATGCTCACAAATAGTCATCCAATGCCACGGTGACGAAACTACAAGGTTACAATGCAACAGCCATGCTTAGATATCCACTCTGCCTACTGGTTTCACCACAACTCCCCTCTTTCCACAAGGCTGAATATCACAGGTGATGGCAGAGCAGTCTAGACTGATTTAGATAAGAAGTTGAATACTTTTTTTTTCTTTCTTTTTTTTTATTTTTTTATCTTCCTCCCTCCCAGGTGATTACAATGCCATGTACATATTACAATGCCATGCACAATACGTATTACATAGGGAACTGTTTATTTAAAGAAAAAACAAAACAAAAAGACACCTAAATACGCCAATTTCTTTTTACATGTCTCGAAGAAACGACGGCACATATTTTATACAAATGTACATATAAACAAGTGAAATTTTCAGAGCATGGTTTCCAAAGGGTTACTTGTTTTGTTTTGTTTTTTATATCTTTTCATACAATTAGAATGTTAGTATATAAAAAAAAACCGCATGTAACTAATAAAACATGTATGTAAAACAAACTTACAGTTTCAAACGTTAAAAAATGAAGTGCAACTGTCAATTTACACATCATCTCTTGGATGTATCATTACATTGTTTAAAGAAAGTATGATAGAATAATATTCCATACTAGAAACAAATAGTTCTTATAAAAAAAAAAAGATGTACAAAAAAAATTCTTCTTAAATCATCCTTGGAAACCGTTTCCAATTAATCCTCAAATTTACAGAAATTCTCTGGTATCAGTTGTCCACATATCTATCATGTCAAGCTAGAATTTATTCCCCTTGTTCACACACAACTGTTGATTTTCTAGCCCTGTCAAATTCACACATGTATGGCCAATAATGGAATGTGCTGATCATCGATGCCACAAGCTGAAACAATAGTTTGTTATTGTATGAATCCAAAATTGAGTGAAATGGACGAAAATTTGCACACTGGCGCTGAAATGTCAACTGGAAGATAACAGGCAATATATTCTTTGACACCAAAGTCCAAGAGGAAAACATTGTTCAGTTACTCAAATTGTTACTGAATACATTAGCTTTCTCTTTCTCTCTCTTTTTTTTTTTTGCATCACATATTGTTGCCATGTCACACTCTTGATATATGGCCAGTGTGCGCGCTGGTCAGATTATTCTCATGGCTAATGTAGTTTTACATTCCCCCCTTAAGCATATTGTGCTTCAAGTCCTAACAGGAGACGTAGTCAACGGCGCTGCATGTTTACTAACATATTACCATATTTCATGTTTAAACAACAAGTAAAAAAAAAGGAAACGGAAAAAGTGGGTACAATGCGAATAAAACAATACAGTTAAGCATACATCTTGAATGATACTTTGTCAACAAGAGTAATGAAAGCAACTAAGCCTAAAACTATCATGCAGTTCATGAAAGAAAATTTGCATGTGCAGGTTTTCTAAAATGCTTGCACACATGTTCATTAGGTACTTGATGATTTACATATGTATACATTTAACTTTA
Source organism: Conus ventricosus (assembly GCA_018398815.1). NCBI lineage: Eukaryota > Metazoa > Mollusca > Gastropoda > Neogastropoda > Conidae > Conus > Conus ventricosus. The sequence goes on from CM031610.1 coordinate 13,107,584, forward strand.
TGACACTTATTCGTTCCCAACAACATCAAGGACTGCAAGCAACAAGTCGTGTTCAATACAACAAGACTTTCCCCCTGCCCCCATTTTTTTTCTTTCTTTTTTCTTTTAGCAAAAACACACTGAAATTCAAAGATGACCTGGAACCACACAAACAAAATGTCTGGAAGAAAACACTGACACGAACTGAGTAAAAATGCTGGGCCATCAAAAACTGAATTAACAACTGCTCATGTAACAGAAATCTATGCACGAACAGAGGCTTGGGCATTGTGCGTAGTTGATGCAATTCAACAGATCCGTATGTATTATATCGGTTCAAATGAATACACTTCCTATTTCTGACAAAAACTCTTCAAGGAATTTCATTCTACAGTTTGATTGTTTGTGAAAGTGGGCAAGCATAATGGTGACTGCTGTTGATGGTTTCGACAGATCCGTTTCCCCAGTTTGTTTGCTTTTCATTGGTAAATGTTGACACAAAGAGCAATTTCCATAAACCTAGTTTAAACCCCTACTCACGGCTGTTCAGAGCAAGTTACATAGTTCTGAGAGGCAGGGGAGTTTACAGCTCGCCCGCAGCTACAGAGGCCAAGCCGTGAATGCAGGTCAGGGAAAGGGGTGTTTTCTGCAGGCCGCTCCCCACCAGCCAGCTAACCGCGCTGTACTCGGCGAACTGAATGTCATCTGTGCATAGCCGGTCTGGCAGCCATGTGTTCAGCATTGTTGAGCGGCCATTACAAATGGGGCTGTCGGTTTGATAATTAGTGGTTGTCATGAAAAATGTAATATATCTGTGCTCTTGAGATGCCTGAATTGGCGAATCTGACAATTCTTTTAATACCAAACTCGACTAGGTTTATTTTCCTGTACATAAGTAGATACAGCATGAAAGCTCGTATGCGAGTGGTCAGGCAATATTAAAACAATGACAACACACACAAAATTGTGCAAAAATAACGTCATCACTTTCTGGGTATTTAATTCTTCCTAGTTAACTAGTACACAAGTTTGATACATGCCTCTACTCGGACTACAGCAACAGAAATGTTGGATTAGAAACGAGTAAGGCTTGTTTGTTTGCTCTTTCACCATGTGTCTCGCGCGGGACGGAAAAATAAAGCCGTGTACTGCAAGTATATCAAAGCACAAGCACTGTTAATGACTACCAAACTAGCAATGTGGCTTACCAAGCCAAGGCAAATACAGGTACATTGTTTCTGGACCAAAACAAATCGAGGACAAAAATTGGAAAAACCTTTTCGTGGGATACTCGCTGTCAGTTAATTCCAAATTAAAATAAAAACAACAAACAAAGCCACCAGAGGGAAACAAATCCCAATCAGCCAAAAGACTTTTCATTAGAAACTTCTTCAACAAACAAACAAAGCCACCAGAGGGAAACAAATCCCAATCAGCCAAAAGACTTTTCATTAGAAACTTCTTCAACAAACAAACAAAGCCACCAGAGGGAAACAAATCCCAATCAGCCAAAAGACGTTTCATTAGAAACTTCTCATAGCAAAACCCTGCATACAATACGTGTTTTTTTTTCACCTCCCAATATATGTTCCCCATCCTGGTTACTATATAGATTTATGCCATGACATAAAGTAGGGCTTAACACCTTGTGTACAATATACATCTAGCTATGAAACAAAGAGCAATTAGCTGTTGCTTCACCTGTAAAACAATTATGTACCAATTTTCAGCTGTGTACAAAAACATTGCTTTGAATATCATCGTCACCATTATCAAAAGTACTCACATAGCGCCTATCCTCGGTTACAGACCAAGCCCTAGTGTGTTACAGTCCATGCTCACGTTGATCCTAAAGGGCTGCCCACCTGGGTGCAGCCAGGAGCTGCCTGTAGAGCAGCTGCTAGCTCTACAATCAGTTGTCTCCCATGTGATTCAGTCAATTTCAATCACTCAGATTTCTTCCTTCGTTCTTCTGATCTTTCACACAAAATACATGCAAGGTATATAACCTGTCATCCATGATCAAAACAGTCAAACTGGCCTTCTTTACCAAAAACTGGTTTTGGGGTTTCACTTTGTGCATGATTTTACACGGGCATTCACACAGGGAACCTCAGTTTCCAGTCTCATTTGAAGGACTGTTCAGGAAACGGGAGTCAAAACTAACCTATGTTAACTGAGGGGAAAAAAAAAATCCCCCTGTACCAAAATGGTCCAGTGGAGATTCAAACCTGCAATCTCAGGATCATTAAGTCCGGTGCTCTACCAACTGAACTTTAACGGCCCCCATGAATAAAAAGGGCAGCTGAGACATAGGCAAAATTTAAATGAAATCCAGCGACATTGTGCGTTGATATATCCATCATTAAACATCCAAGACATAAAAGCAAGTCGAGTATTGTAACCAAAAGACACTTGGCACGTATACAGTTTCTGTTAACCATCTCTTCATTCTGTAGTTGTTTGTTTTTGCTTTCCATTAATCAGGCGTACAAGAAGAGGAAATTAAGCTTCATAAATGGCAAGAATTAAGACAATTTTGCACTCTTTTTGAATCCCAAAAGTTTGCACTCAAAGCTCTAGCAGAGATTTTGGAACACAGAGGGATGGAGAGGGAGCTGATGGGGAGTATGGTCTGCTCACATCTGCATCAGCACGGTGACATGGGATTTGTTCTGTTCTCTACAATGCAGAGTCTGCAAAAGAGTGGAAATTATTCAGCCAACACCATGAAGTTTTGCAAGCCTATTTTGTTTCAAACGCAACGTCTCAAGTAATTATTTGACTCGCATGTGAATCTAACTTCAATCATACTCAATATATATATATAACTTGGGTAAAAAAACCATCAGACAAAAAAATGGTGGGGCGCATCCATCTACCACTACAGTGAAACCTCCAGAACAATAATTCTTTAATGTGGGTACAGACAATACCAATTCTGTACATTAAGCATCATGGGGATGCTTAATATATGCATGTATTCGCTTCTCCACCCTCATTATCAAAGATCAGAGGTTGTGTGTGTGTGTGTGTGTTGGGGAGGGGGGGGGGGGGGGGGGTCTTTTAATTCATTTCACTGTTTGATAATAAAGAAAGGCACAGCATACTGCACATATACCTCAACGAACGACTGAAATGCAACAGAATGTATAATGCTTTCGATCTTTTGTTCTTTAGTCTTTTTTTTAAGTACATTGTCTATTCCATTTACCCTCCTAACCCTAGCATATCAATTTAAAGTAAAAAAAATACTATTCCAATAATATATAATCACCGAGAATTTGTTATATTCAGTATCTCCAGTTAAAAAATCTTGAATATTTTTTAAAAATAATAAATACCAAGTTTGATTGTAAATGAGAAATTGGAATGCATGTTAATCTAACACAGATCGGTCTTACTGTTCGATAAAGACAATGCCCTGAAATTGTGTCAACATCCTAAGCGTGCTTTGCCATGACAGAATGGTCGTTCACTAGAGGAAGCTTGTGGTGACTACTGGCATGCTACCAACAGCAAACATACCGGATTTTTTTTTTAACATAGCCTGGACAACAAAACTCTTGCCCACTCCATCCACATCTACTTTCATTGTAAATCAATTCAGGCTAATCAACATCACAGGCGGATGTATTTGCCTTCACGCTTAGCTTAAATCGACTATATAGGTACTAGTTAAAAATGCAGTTCCATCGAAGTTTTAGAGGATCGTTCAGTCATCCTATGCAACAAGCTCTATCATAACACAGAAAAAGCACCAGAACTCCTCAAATCTGCGGAGCTGCAGTGGCACAAAGCAGAAGAACGACATGAATGAACTCATGTCCCACAGAAAAAAAAATTAAGCACTCCATATCCGTTTTCTAAGGAGGAATGTGCTCTTGTCCTCTCCTGTCCATGGCCGTCAATAAATGTAATCGTGTTCATATGTACATAAAATGTCCCAACAGCGCAAACTGTCATCCTCATAAACCCTAAATTGGAAAAGAAAATTTCTTTTGCTTCCAGACCTAAAAATTTGTGTCATAACTGGGTGTATTATTTCTTATTGTATCAATTTGACTTGGGGTCCTTTTCAATTTCAAGTTGAATTTAACTAGAGACAGAGGCCTCAGGCTAGATATTGTAGGCACCTAGTGTAAGTCAGACTGCTGCAGGGCTGGATAAGGGCTCCTTCCAACTGCCCAAGTGTTCTTTGTCATGTATTAGCAGGCAGGTCACCGTAGGCTGCAGGTCCATCTCGTTTAGCGTCACCATGAAGCGTGAGACCCCTGTGTTGGGACACACCCGCAAGGCGTGACCTTTACCCCCTGGAATCTTGCAGTTCAAGTCTTCCATAAAATGGCTGACCAGTTCCTTGATTAACCCCCCGTGGGTCACAACCAACACTTCCCCCATCACTGAAGGGATCAGGTCGGCCTCGTCAAAGCTGCTGTTGCGGCCCGAGGACACCGAGGAAATGGAGGTCAGGCGATGTTCCAACAGTGGAGACAAAGAAACGTTAGGACATGTCTGGACTGAGGGATCCACCGATGATCCGGACATAGTGGAAGGGTCAGTGTCTTTGACCCATGGCTGTAACCCATCCCACAGCCAGTTGAAGGCCGACTGACCCACAAACGAGTGCCACACTGTCTCCGTGTGGTTCTGCTTCTGCGCACTATCAGAGTCCGAGGCAGCATTTCTAGAAGAAGAGACAGATGAACAGGGATCCTGGTCTGATTGGCTGATAAGCACATTGTTACTACCAGTGACGCACTGTTCGTCTTCTGCTGAAACCGGCCCGTCAGCGTCCGCCTGTGGACATTCCACACTGTCGTGAAGACTAGAACACCCTGAGGAAGACGAGGAATTGGAACGCACCATCGTGGTGACCCCTGCCCCTTGCAGCTCGTCAAAAGCGCAATCAGTGCCAAGATCCGAGGAAGGCCCCGTTCCTTCCAGGGAAAGTCTGTGGAGCTGTGGCACGTCCGTGCGAGGACGTTTGGCGGCCACCACCTCTTCTGCCGGCTGGGGATGGCCAGTAGACTGGGCCTGGAAGGCAGTGTCCTGCGAGCTGGAAGCCTCCTTGGCTAGCCTGTTTGGAATCTCCGTGCTGAAGCCGACGCCCTGGCCACTATTCAGGTCCAGATTAGTGCTCTGTGTTTCCTTCACCGTGGTGGGAATGTAGGCCGTCTCCGCTGTGGAGCCCGAGGCAGCCATCTTTTCACACAACTCGCGGAAAAAATCCTTGGCTCGAAAGCGCACCTGTCGACACAAAACTGTGCACAATTACTGAGAAATGGCTGAGAAAACCTAGACACACACGCAGGCATAAAAGTGGAGAAAAGTCCTTGGGTCTTACTGGTGGCTGGGGGGGGACCAGAGGGATGGCACAGGCTCCCTTGGGAGTCAAGGGACGGCGTCCTAAGGAGGTCAGGCGGGCGACAACCCCTAAAGCTACTGCCCTCTTGCAACTTACAAACTCTTAATTGCGATTTCTTGGCACTTACCACACAATTTTGGCAACTGATAGATGCACATTCACTACAGATCGTGAACGTGCGCGCATGCACACTTGCACGCACACAAACACACCTCTCAGTGCCAACCTCACAGTAATAAAAAGGACACCTGAGAAGCGCAACACCAACATTTACCATGGAAAAATGGAAATCCAGGAAGATATTCTTTTACTTGTTTTTGTTTTTTTTAAATGAGCCACTGGGGAAAATGACCAAGGTGAAAATAAACATAATGATACTGCAGCATACTGAAATGAAAAAGTACTGCATCAGTAGTCAATATGATTTCATCCGTCTATTTCAGGATAATGATGTGGTTTGTATGCACTTTTTCATAAGACTCAAACAATGATCCAGCCTTGAAAGCATGCTTCACATTTTTGTTTAGAGAAGCTTTTCTCTTTCCTTTTCTTCTACAATTTGCAGGAAATTGAGGTCTGAAGGGATAGCTCCCAGGGAATCAAAGTCTGAAGGGATCACTTGCATGGAATTGAGGTCCAAAGGGATAACTAGCAGGGAATTGAGGTCAGAAGGGATAACTAGCAGGGAATTGAGGTCCAAAGGGATAACTAGCAGGGAATTGAGATCCGAAGGGAAAACTAGCAGGGAATTGAGGTCCAAAGGGATAACTAGCAGGGAATTGAGGTCAGAAGGGATAACAAGCAGGGAATTGAGATTCGAAGGAATAACTAGCAGGGAATTGAGATCCGAAGGGATAACTAGCAGGGAATTGAGGTCCGAAGGGATAACTAGCAGGGAATTCAGATCCAAAGGGATAACTAGCAGGGAACTGAGGTCCGAAGGGATACATCGCAGGGAAATGAGGTCCAAAGGGATAACTAAAAGGGAATTGAGATCCGAAGGGAAACTCGCAGGGAATTGAGGTCCAAAGAGAACTCGCAGGGAACTGAGGTCCAAAGGGATAACTAGCAGGGAATTGAGGTCTGAAGGGACAACTAGCAGGGAACTGAGGTCCAAAGGGATAACTAAAAGGGAATTGAGGTCCGAAGGGATAACTTGCAGGGAATTGAGGTCCCAAGAGATAACTAGCAGGGAACTGAGGTCCAAAGGGATAACTAGCAGGGAATTGAGGTCCAAAGGGATAACTTGCCGGGAATTGAGGTCCGAAGGGATAACTAGCAGGGAACTGAGATCCAAAGGGATAACTAGCAGGGAATTGAGGTCTGAAGGGATAACTAGCAGGGAATTGAGGTCCGAAGGGAAAACTAAAAGGGAATTGAGGTCCAAAGGGAAACTCGCAGGGAATTGAGGTCCGAAGGGATAACTAGCAGGGAACGGCGGTCTGAAGGGATAACTTGCAGGGAATTGAGGTCCGAAGGGAAACTCGCAGGGAATTGAAGTCCGAAGGGATAACTAAAAGGGAATTGAAGTCCAAGAGATAACTAGCAGGGAATTGAGGTCCGATGGGATAACTAGCAGGGAATTGAGGTCCCAAGGGATAACTAGCAGGGAATTGAGGTCCCAAGGGATAACTAGCAGGGAATTGAGGTCCCAAGGGATAACTAGCAGGGAATTGAGGTCCAAAAGGATAACATGCAGGGAAGTGTGGTCCGAAGGGATAACTGCAGGGAATTGAGGTCCAAAAGGATAACAAGCAGGGAAGTGTGGTCCAAAAGGGATAACTAAGCAGGGAAATGGGTCCCAAGAGATAACTAGCAGGAAATTGAGGTCCCAAGGGATAACTAGCAGGGCATTGAGGTCCAAAAGGATAACAAGCGGGGGAATTGAGGTCCCAAGGGATAATAGCAGGGAATTGAGGTCCCAAGGGATAACTAGCAGGGAATTTGGGGTTTCCAAAAAGGATAACAAGAGGGAATTGAGGTCCGATGGGGATAACTAGCAGGGAAATCGAGGGCCCCAAAGGGGAAATAACTAGCGGGGAAATTTGAGGTCCAAATGGATAACAAGCAGGGAAGTGGGGGCCCGAAGGGATAACTAGCGGGGAAATTGAGGTCCAAAGGGTTTAACTCACTGGGAATTGAGCTCCGAAGGGAAAAACTCGCAAGGGAACTGAAGTCAGGGGGCTAGACGCCCTTGGAACAGACCTCAGGGCATTGCAGGCACTGAATTGGCCTACAGATACAAGCAAGGAGAAATTTGAAGGGGGAGGCCCGGATGATTGATCATCAAATGCATGTAGCTAACAACGAGCAGTCCTGAACCCACTTGTAAAGAATACATTTGAGTTGGAAAAAAAAACCCACAAATAAAGGAAAAAATCAGCAACATGCCCTGCAGTGAAGCAGTGACAGAACTGATGAGAACAGCAAGACATCTGGCCATAGACAATGAAGAAAAGAGGATACGAACTGAATCATCTGCTGTGTATCTAAATAGTACCATAGCATTTTGTTTCAGCACTAGCCACAATGAATTTGCCCAAACAAAGCTATCCAACTGCTGTAGCCTGCAAAAGATTTAAAATCTGCAAAAGATTAACATGGTACATATTGCGCCAAAAAGAAATTCTACAGTTTCCAGTGACATGGTTTATTTTTTGGGGGGAAAACAATCTTGGCAAACAATCTCAGCATTATACAGAGGAATCTCCATTAAATCTGTACAAAAAAACTCCCCCTTCACCAAACCCAAAGTATTCTGAAATACTTTATTTCTCAACTCTGTGATTCTGTATTTAACCTCTAGAGAATGACCTCTTCCTATTCTAAAACAACTTTTTTTTTTATTTCATTTAATTTGTTGAAAAACAAATTGCCATCGTCAGTCTTTCAACAATTCTTTTTTTTTGCCGAGAATGCTCTCCCCTATTCCAACTAACAGCTGCTATGGGTCATTTAATTTTTAAACTCCCTATGATCTCACAAGACTATTTGTTGTTTTTTCATTGTATGCAACATGGCAACCAATCTTCAAGAGAAGTGGGTCTGAACTGAACCTTGTCCTTTCCTTCCTGTACACACAACAATTCAACTTTCAGAACCATTTTCCAAATCTTGTTGACTGGAATCAGTTGATACCTCATGACAGTCTGAATGACATGCCTTCCATCTCTGGCCCTGCACAACAAAGCAGTATCTCCCAATGTCTCACGGAAACACACTTAACACTGGAAGATTCAAATTTTTAAGGATCATGTGGGACAGAGTCAAAGAGAGCAGCGAAGCTTACTCTTGGATGGCTTCACCACCTTCAGGGGTGAAGTCTGACCATTTCTGGCTCTTTTGTTGTGCTGCGGCAAAAAGCTCCTGGAAGGTCTTCCTTGGAAGACACCAAAGTTCTGAAACATGAAGAAATGACATGTTTTATGGCTTTGTGTTTGTTCTGCATGCCTTGTATTAATAAGTGTGTGATCTGATGTGACTGTACATAACACTAGCTTGAAGCTTAGGTATGTCAGTTTCATGGTCTTAGAAAGCCCTTGCATTACTATTTCATCTCCCAGCATGCCACAGGGAACGAGATCTCACCACAAAGGGCATCAGCAGCCTTTGAAATGGTTGGAAGCCCTGCAATAAGCAAGCAGTTTCTCTGGACTGTTCGTTTGGATTTTCAGTTTTCCTATGTGATAATATCAACCTTAGTGAATAAAAAAAAATGTACATGATTCTTCCACTCACACATCAGGGACTGCAGCATCTGAACTCACAACCTGAGACCGAGTCCAGCTCTTCAAATAAACACTCAACTGTGGCACCTGTCAATCCTGTTGTTTATAAATGGAGAACAGCCTTTAACTGGAAGACCGAAACATTCAGCTATTCTGACAGTTACTGCTAGCCTATTCAGGTCATTGTCACTAAATTGTCTGTGACCAATGTGTCACTGTCACTAAACTGTCTGTGAGTGTGACCAATGTGTCACACAATGGTACACCTTGAAGCAGTCATGCTGATAACAACAAAACACAATGAGCATTTTTCACTGTCCTGATGATCTGCCTGAAAACCAGCAGTCCCTTTCCCATTAAATTCTACCAAAGTCATTACCAAAATTAACATCAGTCAACGTCAACTTAGCTGTCCCTTCCCCAGTGGATCCTATCAAATCAAAATCATCACCAAAGTAGCTTCCCAGTCATTGGAGTGAGAGAGAACTTCCACTTTGCAGAAAAGACTACACATACAAAACTTTCTCCAGAGGGTAGGAGAATGGTTCCCAACAGGGCGGGGGGAAAGTGTGCTTCCAAGAGGGTGGGGAAGTGGGGCAGTAGACAAGAGGCAGAGAGATATGTATGATGACTGGGGAGGGGATCAGACAAGAGACAGGGAGAGAAGTGTAATGAGACCCACATGTGTGGGCAGTGGTAACGTTTGATACACAGGAAATGTTGGATAAACAGCAGCCCAGCATCTTTCCCTGGGAATCTGGGGAACGAGTTTATCTTTCATAAACATGGGTGTCTTGCCTGATCCTGTGGAGACAGAACAGAAAACCTGCTGTCAGCAGTTTAGATACCAGCAGCGCTAACTGAAAAATGGGGAGTTTGTATTATACTCCCTGTTTGGCTAGTATACTTACCATGTCAGACAATAGCATTCACGGCAGTTAGTCAGCTCTGCCAGGCCGAAGTTTTTGTGTGGCTAATGCAGTAATAAGACAGTCACGTGATGCCCACCCGCTTCCGCCGTAGGAAGAAGCCGGTGTCAACCTCCCGTACCTCATTCATCGAGGCCTGCGCGCAAGGTAACCCCAGAACCTTGGCGCTAGTGGGGAAGGCAGGGCGGGCATTAGAGTCTGACATGGTAAGTATACTAGCCAAACAGGGAGTATAATACAAACTCCCCATTTTGGCGTCATATACTGTACCATGTCAGACAATAGCAGAATTCATAGGAAAAGGAGGAGGGCGAGTGCCCTAGTGGTTCCTGGGGTTACCCGATATGGATGCATTAGCCGCCACAAAGGGTATCCCATTAGAACCATCAGCCCTGGTCATGCGGATGTCCCTTAAATAAAATTTTATGAAGGGATTTTCCGAACGCCAGAAGGCTGCCTCCAGGAGGTGGCGCATGAGAACAGAGTGCTGGAATGCTGCCGAAGCGGCGAGCGCTCTGAGCTCATGAGCCCGGGTGGACAAGACGGGGAGGTCCTAGGATGCCTGGGAATAGGCCGTTCTGACCGTCTTGGAGAGCCACCTAGAGACAGTGCCAGCTGAGATGTCTTTCGCGTTACTGGGGTTGATGGAAATAAGGAGACGTCTTTGCGAAACGCGCCTGGGGCGCGAGAGTTCCCAGTAGTGTGTTAGACATCGAGAGGGGCAAAGGGCTATGTCCGAAGAGGCGTCTCCCCTAGTCTCCCGGGTGCGGTCCATGCCGGCCCCCTGCATGGCAGGGTGGCCGGTGGGTGGCATGGTAGCCGAGCCCCCTGGCCGCGTGGAAGCGGACTGGGAAGGCTGTGGTGACGAGTCCACCTCAAGGGACAAAAGGTTACCCCTAGTCCCGCTGGTCGATCCTCCCCCCGGAAGGAACGGGACTGCGGACGTTGCCCAATAGGGGAGCGAAAGAAGTCCGCTCCCCAACGTCCTGTACCCCTAGGGGAAAGTGCGACAGTCGATCGGGGTGGTTCGACCGTCGGGGGTGAGGGCGCAGATCCGACCTAGTCGATGCCTGCGTCCCTGACCCGGAGTTGTGGTCAGTGGGGGAGACCCACCAAAGACTGCCCACAACTCCTCCACCGGAGTGATGACGCTCCTCGTGTCCGAGTGGTGGCTGCACTCGGACACGGTTGGGGAGAGCGTGATGGGACAGCGTGACGGTAGTGGGGGGCAAGCTAACGCCACGAGTCTCATCTGATCGAGTGACGGGCGGTGATTCCGGCCGCGAGTCGTCACCCGTGCCGGTCCGCGCCTCGGTAAGGTTCCCCGGGGGCCGAGGATCGCGGGACGCAGCCTGATAGGAGAGAGTCTCTGTGTGCGACCGAAGGCGAACAGGCGATTTGGCCAGGGAGCGGGAAGATTTTGAACGGGCAGGTCCTTTCAGGGGAGCCTTGCCTTGGATTTCTACAGTGTCGAAAGAAAAACAGTTGGCAATAACGGCCGATTGCCTGTTCGCTTCCGAACGCAACGATCGTGTGTCCGCCGGACGGGCAGAGGAGGTATCGTAACGATGGTCGCGCGTCCCCTGCACGGAACCCTCTCCACACCGGCCGTACGCTCATCATAGGTGCAAGCGGATTGTCCCCTGGAATCGACACGTGGGTCCTCCGGGGCAAGAGAGCGACTCCCGAACAGAGGAGTGGCTCGACCTGTTAATGTCCTTCACCATGTTGGGCACTGGTGGCGAGACAATCACGGAACGCACGATCGAAAAGAGGAGACAAAGAGGTGGATCGAGGGATAGAAAAGAGCTCGAACCACCTCGTGAGGGGCACTGGGAGTGCGGTAAATGAAGATGAAATCGCGAGTGCCGAGAAGAAAGCACAAACGCGAGAAACATGTGATCGAATAAATAATGTTACTAATGGGGTACTACTAAGTGTGCACAAGTTGGTAGATCAAGAGATCGCAAGACAATCTCTATACCTGTAATAATGATAAGTAAGGTACAGGAAAATGAGCCCGGGGAAGCCGCGTACCGCCAAACAAGGTGTGTGAGGTCAGGCAACATGGCGGAGACGGCAACCGGCGTGGCAATAGAAGATGGCGGATCGATTGACCGGGAAGGGATCGATCGTCAAGAGTGACGCGCAATGGCGCACAAGAGTAAATACCCTGGTGTACCTTGTAATAATGCTAAGAAGGTACTAATAAATGTGCACCAGTTAGTAGATGAGGAGATCGTTAGGACCATTGATCTACCAGTGATAAATTTGGTACAATAAATGGGCACCAGTAGGCAGATCAAGTGGTCGTACTTTCGAAGATCGAAAGAACGGAAGGCGAAGTCGCGAGTGCCGAGACAAAGGCACAAAGGCGAGGATGGAGAGGTGAAATAGATTAATAAAGCTCACCAAACCAAAGCCCCACCGGTTCAAGAGTAAAAGGGTGAAGCGAGCAAGCCACAACAAATAAACAAAGAAGCAAACACAAAGCTATCTTAACACAACGGCAAAGAGAAGGCGAGACAGAGCACAAGACTTATCTTGCTTGGACGGCAGGCCGAGAGAGAATGAGGTACGGGAGGTTGACACCGGCTTCTTCCTACGGCGGAAGCGGGTGGGCATCACGTGACTGTCTTATTACTGCATTAGCCACACAAAAACTTCGGCCTGGCAGAGCTGACTAACTGCCGTGAATGCTATTGTCTGACATGGTACAGTATATGACGCCAAACACCAGGATTATGCCGTTTGCTGCAATATCATTTCATCAAGTAAAGCAAAGCGGCAGCTGGTGGCTACAGTATATAGAGTGCTTCATACTAAACTCACCAGCCAGAATGGAAAAAACAACAACAACAAAAACAACACAGACCAATGTTCATACTTTCAGAGACCAAAGAGTTCATAAGGACCATTCTTCACAGGAAGGGTAGTACTATGATCAGAGCTGTTTATCCTAAAACTGCTATTGGTGTAGTTTTCTAAGAAAACGTGCGTACTTTCTATACTAGAGAGTGGACAAAATTCCAGTTTATGACAAGTGGGTTTTTTCTGCTCCGACCGGCTCCTACCCAGAGATGAGTTTGCTGCGGACTCAGTTGGGAAGACTGGGACCACACAGTCGAGTTTCATCCACTTAATGGATGCGTTTCTGAGAGTGTTGCTCAAATTTCATGACTAACACTGCAGGTGCCTGTATCTCTCAGGCCTGGTTGACGCAAGGATATATTATGAAAGGAAGCGTAGAGTACAGCCCTGTCATGTAGTCTCAGACCGAAATGGAAATCCGTAGCATCATCTTAATCATCCTCATTCCCATTGATCAGCATTAAAAAAAAAAGTCTCAAGTTCTGTGGCCCTTCATGCCCTGCTCTCATGGTGACCTCAATTTTGATGTCCTCTCCACATCTGTGGCCTTGGTTTGCTTCCGTCGGGGTCACCGGTATCGGCAAGTCCATGGGGGCTGTCGGACGGACGTGGTGGCGCCCTCCGGAGGGAGAGCTCACTCACGCCGGCTCTGCGACTAAGCAATTATTGTCGTCAGTAGGGGCTTTGTAGGTGGTGTCCTGCGTATGTTAGATCAGAACAGGCGCCACTGAACACCACCGAAGTGACTCGGCAGCAGTGCAGTGTCTCCTCTGGTGGGTTGCTTCTTGACGACTTGACATTGACTGCTCCCTGTGGATTGCTGGTGCCGGGGCTGCGGCGGGGCCGGCTGGGCTATGGCTGTGGACGGGGTGTCAGAATGAGCGGCGTGGGTGCACTGCCTCTGAGGTGGCGCAGAGGTTGGGACAGCAAAAAAAAAAAAAAAAAAAAAAAAAAAAAAATCCAGTTTACTGTAAATGAGGGAAGGGGAGCATTCATTTCCTTTCTGCCTCCTGTCACACTGCATAGACTTTTTCTGTGTAATATCCACCTGATCTTGCATTACCTACAGTAAAAAGAGTTTCTTCTGACACAGATTACTTTCAGACCTGTTAACCCTTTCTAATATTATTCATTATTCATGGTGTAGGTTTTCAGTATTTTGAAAGAAAAATTCAAGTATTGAAATATGCAACCTGCAGGGGCAGGAATAGCTCAGTTGGTAGAGCACTGGACTCGTAATCTTGTGGTTGTGGGTTTGCATCTCCGCCGGGCCGTTTTGGTACAGGAGGGTTTTTCCCTCGGAGTTAACATTGGTTCTGACTCCATTCCCCACACAGTCCTTCGAATGAGACTATAAACCGAGGTTCCGTGTGTGAACGCATGTGCAACATCTTGCACACACGTAAAATCCCATTACCAACTTTCGGAAGAGAAGGCCAGTTTGGCCGTTGGTATGGATGACACGTTACACACAGCATGCACCTTCCCCCAAGTTGAAGTATGGCTGCCTTAATGGCAGGATAAAAAATGGTCATACACACAAAAGTGTCAGAATAATTAACATGACGATTGTGGACACTAAAAGAAAGAAGAACCTGATATCTGATGCTTGTTTTTTTCCTGTGTGTTAAATGATGCCATTTTCATCCCCGAGAGGAAAAACAGCTCACATGTACCACTTTTAGCCATCAGACATGTGTACATCTTTATTGTTAACAGTCCTGTACCTTTACACCTTCCTGCTGGTTTTTTGTTTCTATTTTTCCCTTTAGTTTTGAAATGTTTCAAGCCCCTCACTATAAACACTCAATCATTTTTATCTGGCAAACATCTGCACCTTTCAAACTACACTGATCATCCAAATGAGCAAAAATAGCTCATGTACATATATCCACAAGTTCAACTTCACAAGGGCAAAAGCCACTGGTTCTGTAGATACTGTATCCAAAGTCAGACCTGCTTATCCAGTGTTATCCCTCCCAGGAATCAGATGTTGTCACTCTCGGTAAACCAACCAACTGTCCGTTATCCTAATTTGCACAGCCGTCTGTTGTAAGAAATAGCCTACTGTGTGTGTGTGTGTGTCTGTGTGTGTGTGTGCATGTGTCTGTGAGAGGGAGAGACAGAGAGAGAGAGAAAGAGAGAGGTAGAGTGGGGATGGGGAAAGGGGTCATGAAACATTTGTTTCACAAAATTTCAACATTTTTTTCTGGAGTATATTTTACTTTCTTATACCCCGTTTATTGACATTAATTTTGAAGACAGCGTAATTCTGTTTTTATTGTTATGACAACTACTTCTACTGCTCAGACTAAATGTGCCAACAAGAGTTGCAGTTGAATTCTTTTCAAATGCTGGTCCAAAACCTAAGTTGCAGTTAGGCCTAATTCATCTGACTGGATTTTCACAGATGATGATAGGCTATACCAACATCCTGTGTGCCGCACATGCCTTGCGCTGCTGGTGAAGGGAGAAGGGGGAAGTGAAGGGGAGAAGGGGGTGAAGGGGAGAAGGGGGTGAAGGGGAGAAGGGGGGTGAAGGGAGAAGGGACGTGAAGGGGAGAAGGGAGGTGAAGGGAGAAGGGAAGTAAAGGGGGAGAAGGGGGCTTAAAACGAATATAAATTTTCAATAACTGGAATAACAACAAGAACGGGAACCCGACGGAACATGCATGCCTATGCAGCAAGAACAGATCCAGTAACTGCTCCAATCAAACACACAGACCGCACCATTGAATTTAAAGCAAATATGAAGTGCAGGTTATGTATTCGTCACTTTTTCCAGGTTATGTATTCGTCACTTTTTTCCAGGTTATGTATTCGTCACTTTTTTCAGTCAAACACATCCCTGAACTCAGCGCAGGATTGCACTGATCAGTCAGTACCAACAGCAGACCCTGAAGAACTGTCAAGAGGCAACAGCAGGCGTTTCAGCATGAATTTCACATGAACTGCGAGTCATTTAAAAAACGTAATTAGGTAGGATGACATAAACGAGTTCCATCGTGACCTTGATCCCAATGAAGTCAATCTGATTGAGTTGGAAAAAAACATCTCTAATTTTGCCATCTCCTGACTTTCGAACTTTGCATGCAAATGAGCGAAGCTCTGTTTGATTAAAGAAGTCGAAAGTGTTGGATTGATCAACTCGGTACCAAAATCTGCTGATTTATTATTCTTGTGAATTGCGGGGAAAAGTGTCCACAACTTGCATGGCAATGATACGATTTCGAGTTCCACCGATTCAAGATTGCAGCGCTGATACTATATAGACAAAACATTAACTGTCTGCAATTGTTTTTGGCAATAAACAAGATCACAAGCAAACTGCCAAAATGCGATTGATTCACAGATATGCCAGTTTTTCCTTCATATTTTGAGAAGTCTTTTTCATATTTTACTCGGCTATCAGCAGGTTTTTCTGTGCTACGTACAGAAAAATCATACAGGTAAACATGTCTGCCGATTCAGCATATTTTGGCACAAACTCAAGCTCTCTCACCGCTTTTGTATCAATGTTTCAGGGCATGTTGTCAAAGCAGCACACACAGTCTGCGAGTTTGTGTGCGGAAGTTAGCAAGAAGCGTTGCTCTTTGGTCAAAGCCTTTCCTATCATCACACTCCACAAGTACAATCATCCCTCAAGCACTTTAATTCTTTTTTTTCCTTTGTATTTTTCATATGAAATTATTTTTCATGGTGCTACTTTAAATTTCTGCAATTTTCACAACTCTCATTAAATTCTAAAAAAACGAAAAGTCTAAACCGTATGTGTGCTTACTTGTGAATGTTTCTACTGTCCATTAATAAGTTTAAACACATTCAATGTCAGATCCTTGTCCTATCACAAGAATAATCGTCTCCCAAAATATGAATTGCCTTCCTTCTGCTTTCTTGTTTCGGAAAAAAAAAGCAACCTCAAAACAATACTATCAGTAAGAAAACAATGTTTTGTTCTATAGGCAAGAACTACATACTGTTAAATGGTCAAGGTGTAGTTTCCCTTCAAAAGCTCATTTAAAAACAAAAATTCTGCATCCCACCAAGTTATAACTTTAGCACATTACGGTTTGTCGGTGGGGCACCACAGTTCACATCATGGTGAATGACCACTGAGCTGTCTCAACAACAACAAAAAGTTCAAGCCACAGCTAATCCACGCTTCCTTATGAAGTGGAAAAACAATGTGGACAGAGAAAGTCTCTCTCGCTATAATACATTTTACCTTAAGGAACTGGTTTCAAAACACCAGCGCTATGTATATCTGTCCTACACTGTCCTTACTCGTTCTCTGAGACGGGATCTTTATGTATGACAGAGCACCGACACGTGGTGTTGGCTTCAGCGATGAACTGAGCTGTCCGTGCTGCACGATTCAGGTCGCTGGCGAAAATGTGAGTGAACCTTTCGTTGCGCAAGCGAAAGGCAACCAAGCGTGCCTGAGTCAAGCCTGTCTCTGACAGCGCTACATCTTGATGACCTGCAAAACACAAAAACCCCACGGAAAATCAATAAGTGGGCCACAAGGGAGTGAAATAAGGTTAAGCTAATGTTGCTTTTAGCCCAGCTGACCGCAAAGGGACATATCCTGGCTGTCATCACACTGAAGTCAACCCACAAGTCATTATCTAAAAGAAAAACTTCAGACAACCCTTTAAAATACATCTAAAAACACACAGGAAACTTTCCTAGAAACATTTCTTCTGCAAAATCTTTTTTTGTTCTTCAGATCAGATGAAAAATGCAGCCCTGATGTGGCCCTCTGCGGTCGGCTGGGCTATAAGCAACATTATCTTATCCCAGATGAAAAATGTTTATCTTTTTCAGAAATTCGAAAATGACATCAGGTAGGACATCTCTGAACAAGGTTTTCATGGAGTCTGCTGTAAAATGAGGAAAGTGAAAATGCTGTATATATCTGTCAAAATCTGTCCCTCTCTCACACACATGCACATTTCTTTTTCCACTGTGCTGCTTCAAAATCAGACTGAAGGAGTCTTGTAAACAAGAACGACATTTTGAAATTGCAAATTTTTATTTATTTATTTTTTTTTTTACTCCAAATAGTTCATTCAACAGTATCGACTCATAATTGCAGTTGAACATATTCATGTCCTTAACATATTTTCAAGATTAAGGTTAGAATCTCACCAGAGAAGCCCAGTTTATTACAAAACTTAGTTTTCTGTGGAAATTTTCTTTTGCCCACTTAGTATAAAATGAAATGCAGTTTATACTAAGTATGTCCCACACAAAAAGATATCATGGAAAAACTATTCAACATAGCTCTGTAAAACAAAACAAAATAAACAAACAAAACTTGACAATCCATTCATTTTGCAAAGAAAACAACACAAATCTAAATAATTTGGCTATGTTCATGAATCTTTTTGTTTCAATGAAACAATGCCAACTTTCTTGAGGATTTTCTCTATTTTTTTCTTACAGTACCTAGGTTTTTGTTTTGTTTTGTTTAGATTTTCTTTTTTCTTTAATACCTAATTTTCTTTGAAACATTTCTTGCTGTCATCTGTTGAACCAAATCATTCTGTACAGTTTTTTCAGTGATTATGGATAAACTCAACTACCAACTGAAGTAGCTGAAGGCCTGATTCTGCAAAAAACAAAACAAAAAAAAAAAGCATATTTTCATGTGCCTTTCATATTCATATCCCATGCTTTCTGTGCATGTCTCAATGCATGGACAGTGGGCAAGATCATGGATGAAGAGAGACAGAAAAAAAAGTATGCAAATGTAATGTATTGCATGCACTGGCATGCAACACAAACACTCAAACCACCTCAATGCTCACACATACAATACAGGAACGTGAAAAAATGGTGTGGAAACATGTAAATGCACTTTTCGTTAAAAAAAAAGAAAGAAATTCAAACAAACACCGAAACAAACAGTGACCACAAAAGACTAGTAAAAGTGTGAAAGGATAGCAGTTCACACCTAGGCTGCTTTGTTAGCTTCGTCTTTGGTTGGCCGTACGACTACTCCTTTCAACTGTCCCCTGCCCTTCACAATCCCACATCCATTATAGTAAATATACGTGTGCATATTTTTTTCAATCTTCTAATATCACTTAGAACAATAAGAGAAGACATGCAAGACAACACACACACACACACACACACACACACACACACACACACACACACACACACACAGAGACACACACACACACACACACACACACGGGTAAACAATTGTATTATCTTGTTCCTCTCTATACTTTTCACTTTCATCGAAGATTTCTTTCTTCAAAAGAAAACTTTTATTCATATTTTATGCAGATAACACGAATAACATGCATTAAAAAGGAAATACAAACAAACAATAGACAGCACACTCTGTGTGATACCAATCTTAGTTTGACTGGGGAACAATCCATATCTATGCTATGCAAACCATGAAAGCACATCTGTTAATGTATCACAAACAATAGACAGCACACTCTGTGTGATACCAATCTTAGTTTGACTGGGGAACAATCCATATCTATGCTATGCAAACCATGAAAGCACATCTGTTAATGTATCACAACACAAAACTGTGTTGCCATGAATACCTGAATAATCATGTTTTCAAAAAAGTTGGACAGGAAAGGACAAATCTACGCCTGTACATGTAACATCATTTCCTCAAGTTTCATTAATCAATTAGTGGTTAGAATAACTAGACAGACTTCCACGGTCTATACAGTCGCTCTCATGAAAGAGACATTAGAGAAACAGCATTTCACTCAGATGTGGGGTTTTTTTCGTACTCAATTACTTAACAGTCGCAGAAAGAAACAGACAGAGCATAATTCTACTTAATGATCAGCTAACAAAGGTATTGGTGGGTTGTTGCTTTTTTTGTCCTCCAGGCAACAAAGTTTGTCATTCATCAGTATCTTTAAAGATATCACCAAACATAAGATTCAGAGAGAGAGAGAGAGAGAGAGAGAGAGAGAGAGAGAGAGAAAGAGAAGGGGGGGGGGGGGGGAGAACACAAAAGAGAAACTCACTGTGAAGCATTGGCAAAATGTTGATTGTAGCTACTTTACTGTGACAATATCACTTATAGGAAAAGGGATAACAAAAAAGAAACACACACATGTGCGTGCGCGCGCGCGCGCACACACACACACACACACACACACACAAATGTGACAAAACCAGCTGGTTCTGCCAAAATCCAATCGGTGATCAATACTGGAAGCATATTTCTTTCTGCATTTAAGATTTTGAAAATATTAAACAGGCTGCAGCTATTTACAATGTCTATTGTCTATTTGCCCTTCAAACTTGCAGGAGCCCCCTTAAAACTCTGCGAGTCCTAGATGCTACAAGCAGGCACAACAGAATGTTGGCTGTCACACTGTCTGACAGCCCAACTTGACATAACGTCACAAACATCATCATAGTTTGAACTATCTATTATTTTGAACTATCTATTATTAATGATGATCATGGGAGTGAGTGAGTTCATTAATTTAGAGTCTGTTCACACTTGGTGATATTAAACTTTAAAAAAAAAATAAAAAAATAACAAAAATATTAAAAAAAGATCTAGTTGCAAAGCGAGACGACTGCAGGCGGAAATCTAAACAAATCTTAAATAAATGTTAGCGAACCGCCCAGAGAACGTGGACAAACGAGTCACAAGACAAAACACAACGCGTTTCGACCTCTTAGGTCTTCGTCAGGTGAAGTATAAACGAATAAAACAACGAGAATTCACTTAGCTTTGATCGCATCAGATCGCTCAGGTTCAGCGCAAGGAACCCTGAGCGATCTGATGCGATCAAAGCTAAGTGAATTCTCGTTGTTTTATTCGTTTATACTTCACCTGACGAAGACCTAAGAGGTCGAAACGCGTTGTGTTTTATCTTGTGACTCGTTTGTCCACGTTCTCTGGGCGGTTCGCTAACATTTATTTAAGATTTATTAAAAAAAATCAAGAAGGGAAGCGTTTATAAAAATCTATTAATTTGATCATGGGAGGGAGACACCCACAGTTTAGAATCCCCTGGATATGCTTGTTCACTGCAAACAGTGTAGCAATCACTACTGCTTCAAAGCTGAAATGTGCGCTTTCGTCTTAATTAAGGGCAAACATAAACCCTACTTTCCAGTGCAACATAGCATAAAGGATCATTCTCAATCATTCTCAATAAAATTTGAAGAAATACATCATTTCTTTTCCTGCTGGCTATCTAACAAAACCTCTCCTCCAGCCTCCAAAAAGGTTCCAAAATATGCACTAAAGCAGCCAGGCCTTCCTCAAATCACACTGATCTCTACATGTATACATGACCACTCTTACTCTGCTGAACTATCTTCACTGGCTTCAACTTCCAGTCACAGAAAGAATCAATAACAAGTTGCCTGTTTAAAAGTTTCAAGTCATTTTGCCCTGGGAGTCAATCTTCTTGACCTTCTCCAGATTTACACACCATACTTACATTTTTTTTTGTCATTTAATTACATAATTTTCCGAGTTCATCAAATCTGCACTCTTAAACAGTGATCAACTTTTTCTTGTAAGTTTCTCTCTTCCTGACACTCTCCACTTGGCTTGGAACTACTTCCTCACACTGGCTGACAGATACTCTCTGATGTACTGGAATAACTGTCATCGCTCATTCAACATATCCGTCAAAATCACTACCTTCCCTGTTTTGCCATCCCTGCCTTAAAATCGGCTTCATCGTTAAAAGCATGTGATGTGTATGCAGCTGTGGAGCATGTGACTGTTTGTAAAGGCCGACTGTGGGAGCTTTGTGCAATTTTTCTCTAACTGTGCACTTTTAAGTAGAGCTGCCATTTCCTCTTGCACAATGATGCTGTGGACCATGACATGACAATCTTGCCTGGAGAGGGTAACACAATCACAGCACCCTGTGTTTGACGCAGTGGTCAGTAGTAGTTTCCAGTCACTGCACTTTTGACAAAGGACCAGCAATAAATGTGCGAAGGCCAGGCCTGCTCATGGTCTGGATCTGTCATCACTCCAGTGGTGTATAGCCAGGATGTTGCAGGGACGTAAATATCAAGCAAAATACAAGAAATGTGTCAGCGCACGTTAAAATATTGACTGGGATATCTATAGTACAGGCTAGAATGTGGTTTCAGGTACCCTCATGAAGACGCAAAAGAAAAACGCACCTGTGACGGCTAATGTGCTTTGGATGGGAAAGTCAGGACCCAACCCCACCCCCTACCCCCACTTTTTTTCCCCTTCAAATCATGCAATTTCTTTGTGTAGCACTTTTGATTTATATCATAGCAAAATCAAATTCCAACGTGTCTCAGCAGCCTGTCTGCACTGTAGGGCCCTACTTTCCAGCTATGATAACTCCACGTTTTATCGTTATGCTTAAGTAATAAGTGACTTCGCTGTTTTTACTTCAATTCCTTTTCACTTTCAATAAAATCATTGTAGTTTCAAAAATAACAGACAAATAAAGATTGCATTCAGTAGCAAACCTACACTGATTCATGTACACATGCTTATCAACATGTGACCAAGGTCATCACACTGATTCACAGTTGTGACCAACAGGTAGTTTTTGTCAAAATGAATTATTTTTCATTTTAATTTAAGTTTAAAATATTCAGTCCTTTTCAACTTTGCTATTCTGATACTGAGGAATGTGCAAAGTACATTTTACTGATCCTACAGCATATTGTATGGCTATCCACTGGAGTCAAAAATGAAGTTTTGCATATTTGCCTCTGTTGCAGTTCTGAGTCTGTGCACGCACATGCATACACATGAATGAATGCACACACTAACACACACACACTAACAGACACACACCCCCCATGGCCATGTCTCACAATTAAAAGCAAGTAGTCAATCCATGTCTATCAGTTTCAATTTAAAAAAAGACTGAAGCCTTGAACACACAAACACACACACACACACACACACACACACACACACACACTCCCCCATGGCCATGTCTCACAATTAAAAGCAAGTAGTCAATCCATGTCTATCAATTTCAACTTTAAAAAAAGGTTGAAGCCTTGACTGTTGATCAGTATCTATGTTCTCTGTGCCAATATCAATCAAACAAACCACCTCTGATATGCCCGGTCAAGGGAGCAAAATGAGATACAGCAGGATATATCGAAGTTGGTCAGAATTTGACAGCTGTTCTGGAACTACAACTAGTGAACCCCCAGTCTTTGTTACACTGTCTAAACTGTATGCAGGAACTGAGTTTGATGAAACTTAAAGAACGAGTTTCACAAATCATGTGTTGCAAAAATAAACAACTCTACTCTAAAAAGGGAAAAAGACACCACCAAACGGAAAACCCTAGAATTATGACAACACAGAAACTTCCAGATGAATCTAGCTGTGCGACAGATGAGACTGGAACAGAACATGCTTCTGTTTACAATGGATCTTCTGGTGCGGCAGGACTTCTTCAAGCAATCACTTTACTCCTGGATGATACCTTTGGTGCACATGCTCTGCAAGTGCAACGAAACAACTGAGAACTTTCCATTAACATTCCTGTCATCCACACAGTGGCAATGGACTGTCATCATTTCATTCAACGCTTCTCTGCCTTCAGCAGACATGTATACCACTACCGGCCATCTACGCTCCAGGATCGCAAGCAAGCTTAATCCATTCCTGTAGACGATCACTATAACGTTTAATGAAACTTGCATACGGTTGCAGCTCAAACAGACTATCAAATATGAGAATAATTGATTTAAACCAACTTTTCATGTAACTTGTTTAATCACCTTCCCACCTGTAAGCTTCAGTATGACTTACTTTGCATATGTATGGTCAACTGCACAGACAGGATGAAGTTTTGGATGCATTTGTTTTTTTTTAATGCAGAAACCAAAGAGCATGACAAACTAACTTTTAAATTACACATATGTCCATGCCTTCCAGAGGTCATGCTCAATGTGTTTCCTTCTCCAGTGTCAGTCATTAAGGGTCTATGTATTCACATACCAGATGCAATGCTTCTACTAGAGTATGAAAGTGCATGATTCAGGTGCTCTTTGCAGCTTTGACTGCCCCACTATTAAAAGCAAGATAAAATTGTGAGGAATCTTCATACTATTCAAGTATAATCAATAACAATATTACCATCATTTCATTCATCATTACAGAAATGCGAGAAAGACCTGGTGGAAAAATCTTACTATCCCATATGAACTGCCCAGTCATTCATAAAAATATCATTTATTTTTTAGACAGTTTCTGTCAAACTTGTTAAGTCTCCACATTCTTATCAATTTCATCTTAACATCGTTTGTATCATACAAGTATCATAATGTACGCCATAAAACCTTCCTAGTTCTCAATAAGATACAGCACCGGCCAGATCCGTCAACGCTGGCTCAACTAAAAGCAGCTTTCAAAAGCTAGCCAAGGCAATCTACTACACACGAACGGCGATACCTTAGGTCTCCTGTGATCACAGTGGATGTCAATGCAAAGTGGAAGAGTGGTGTTTCTTTTCTTTTTTTCTTTTCCTTTAAATGAAAAAGCACACCTACATGTCATTGACTGATTCACATCCATTTCCTCAAAATGGTATATATCTGTGAAACAGGTAAAGTTTGGGTTCCACAAAATGGTTAAATGAATATATATGTCTGAATAAAACAAACACCATAACATGTTATGCTGTAGTCTGGATTACAAAGATAAAAATAGTCATGTACGAAGATGATGTGATTAGTAAGATGCTATTAAATTTGGGTATTTCTGAAGTGCAGTCTCTTTGCTGTTAAAAGACATTTAATCTCCCTTCACTTCTCACTTTGTTCAATGATGATCGCACAACAAAAATGTTGGCTTCAATAAACTGAATTTATAAATACTTAAAGACATGCTTTGCCCACAGACAATTCCTTTTATTGTTGGATAACATTTATGAATGTAAGTTGTAACATTAAAAAACACACACATACATGCAAATGTTGTGTACACACACACACACACTTGCATACAATGGTGTGACTGAGCACACACACGGCTAACACACTCTTTTTTTCTCCTCACTTCTATTCAGTTTGACTGCAGTTTTCAGAATTTCATTAGGCACAACATGCTAGCTGTACATGCTGCTTGTCAACCAATGAACTTAAATTTCTTTCTCTACTTCAAGAATATTTGTTCAAATTAAACCTAGCTTCAAACAACATGCACAACCGCAAGTTACATTTTTCTTGAAATTTTTGAACAAGTTACCTTGAATCACACCATCTTTGTTCGCAACAGTTTCAGCGCTGAAACAAAAAAAAACAACATAATCACTATCAATGTCACTGAACCAGTGAATGCATCATAAATACAATTTCACAGTCAAAAGAAGTCAAACTGGGCATACGTTAGATGAAACAGTCATGGTCAACAAAAACAAACATTTGCAATTTAAGAATCACACTCCAGAATTATAGAGCTGAATAAATAGGATTAAAAAAAAAAAGCTTATATCTTCTCTGAAAGAGCTGAGGGCTATTTTCCACTCTCCTGAAAAACGGTTCTCTCTGTCCGAGAGTCTCGCATGCTCAGCCAGCAATGGAATAAATAGCAACTTCTAAGGAGACAAGCCTAGAAAATGTATGACAGTGGGCAGTAACACAAGGTCTATCCATGAACATCTGCAGTGCTTTCACAGTGATTCCGCTGGTATAGTGGTAATACATAAAAATGTCAGTATGCTGTACTCTTGACCGACATTTTTGTGTGCATTTTGTCATCTGAACCAGTACAAGATCTGTAATTACCTGTAAACACAAACCTTAATTCCATGAAAAGCTGCAGACATCGTATAATTTCAGGTGTTGATAAACATCCACAAAATAGAAAGTTAACTACAAGTACGATCATATATATAGCTACGATCATATAGCTCTTGTACTGCAATGATCTACTCAGACATAGCTAAACACTATTCAGCCTTTGTTGAGAAGGGTCTTTACTGGGAGGCAGACTGACCAGCAGTTCACAGAATGTGAAAACGGTCAGAAGGTATCACAATAAGACAGTTACCTTGACGCACAGAAAAAGATCAAAGTCCCCTTCAGACCATCCCTAACAAGGCTCAAGCGACGTCTTGCATGCAATATTCAAAGAAAAGTTTTCATCAATCTCAAGAGATCACATTCAGCTGAATGAAACCAAAAATGACCGAAGTAACTGTTTACTGAAAGTCAGTGGGGGTTTTGGAAGTAAAGAACTGGTTAAGGGTCTGACAAGTGCTGGTTTTTTGTTTTTTTTGTTTTTACCTTTTCAACAGTTTAGCATAGTAATTATTGATAAATCAATCACTAATAGGAATGGGAGAGCTCTTTTTAAAGAGGTGTATCATCAGAGAAGATATGATCTGACCCAGAATGTTTGGTCGTTGCAAGGAGGGAGTTAAGGAGGGATTTCTAAAAAAAGATTCAGGAGTTTTATCTTGAATCTATCCTCTTATACTATCGCAATTAAGTAAATTATACATTTTGGTTTTGTTATCACAATTGTTAAGATTACATTGTCATTGATATTATCATCACCATTATTATCATTACCATTGTTCCTACTATCATTGTTACCATTCTTTCTTTCAACATTCTGATCTCCACTCACAATTTCACTAAGCAAGGGACCCATGTATGTATCTAGCTGTTTAGGAAATGTGTTTTTCGACTGGTGACAATATATCCTGAAAACTAGAAAATGGTTTTCATCTGTTTAAGGCCATTCATGCTATGACCACTCTTTAAAAGTGCCTTAACGGTTAACCTTTCATTAGTTCTAACTACCAAAATAGCACTCTTCGCTACCAGTTTACAACTGATATGCCCATCAGCTGTGACTCTACATTTTGTTCCAACATGGGTCATCTGGGCAGCATGGCCTTTGGAGGCATCTGGTAAACTGACAGTGGTCACCATTTGCAAAACCCTTCGATTCTGGGGAAGGGCTGGGAGGGGACGGTGGTGGGGGAGATATATGTGTGCATGTGTGTAGGTATGCATACCTAAATATTTTTCAGTATTTATCAGATGTCACAATGAGTGATTATTATACAGAGATCGATTTATGTACACGTTTAGATAGATGGTAGATAGATGTCCAACCCCACGTTACACAAAATCATGAGGACAGTTTGGTGACTCACATTCATCCACTAAAATGACAGGACAGCTCAAAAAGCAGTGCAGACTATACACATCATTACATTTGCATTCACTTCAAACTTCACCAATAGTAGTATGGGAAATGATAATAAAGAAATGGAAATTCAGTGTTGTCTTCAGTTCAATTGCAGACTTTCTTAGTCTTACTCATTACTCAAGATGTGTGACTACAATGTATTGGTCACAAACATCAGCAAGACATACTGACCGAACAAACAAGATCCACTTCTACATTTTCACACAAAATTTTGTGCCATTTGTACTTGGGGTACCAAAACGGGGAAGGGAGGCTGGGGTTCTTCCTTTTTCAACCAATACTCAATTTTCTTCAGTTTTCTTAGCGCCCTAAAATGTAAATTCAATAATAATGTACATATTGGTATAGACAGCTAGGTCTTAAAAAACAAAACAAAAAAAAGCATGATTTTTTTGTGAAAAAAAGCACCATCATGATTGTGGAAATAAAAGGAAAAGCAGTATACATATACAGCAGGGGATAACATATTGGGAATGGGTGTTGTCTTCTGTTCAATTACATAGTTTTCTTACTCATTACTCAAGATGTTTGACTACAATGCATCGGTTATAAACATCAGCAAGACATACTGACCGAGCAAACATGATCCACTTCTACATTTTCACACAAAACGTGCCATTTGTACTTGGGGTACCAAAATGGGGGAGGGAGGCTGGGTTCTTCCTTTTTTAAACAATACTCAATTTTTTTCAGTTCTCTTAGCACCCTAAAATGTAAATTCAGTAATAATGTAAATATTGGTAATGACATTGGTATATAAAAATGATTAAAGATGAAAAAACACCATCATGATTGTGGAAATAAAAGATAAAGAAGTAGGCCTATGTATACACACATAGCCTACAGCATAGCTCTACTTTTTAAACAGGATTCTATATCAATTACATGCCATGTATTGAAAGATTTGTTCTTATTGAACCTCATCATAAATAAAACTGAATTTCATTCTCCGCCATGCATTGCCGGCAGTGAATCACCACGTTATTTACCAATTACCTGAAACAGTAAATGTTCCATTAGGCTAGGCCCAGAGACTTGTTCATGAATTTCTTTCGACTCGATACCGTTTTATCATGCAAGTTCATTCTTGGAAACTTTTCGAATTCAGTAAGTTGACATATTTGTTTGTCTGTGTCAATAACATGAAACAACACCCTGACAGCAACATTTTAATGCCTACTGGCACAAACATGACTTAAAGAAGCTGATTCAACTGTCTAGACGTGAACCTTCGTCCAGACGAGGATTAATCAATCAACTCCCAAACAGGGCATGTCAACTTGACCTTACGGTGCTCAAAAGTAAATGTTCATCAATATTCATCAACCAGGCTAAAATCACACAACTTACTGTCTAACAAGCGTCAACGAGAAACAAACCATTGTGTATGTCCAACAAAAATAAGCGTAGAAAGGTGCAGCATAATTTGGAAAAGGTTAAACTTTCCCAGACAACTCAGAACTAATCCACAGGTCTTGGCCTCATTTTCCCCAGGAGCAAGGTTGGGAAGATAGCAGAATGGAACAAGCAAAATGATAGGGCAATCTAAAAATACGAACCAATGGTTGACAATCATGCTTGTTTCGTTTCTGCGGGTAGGAAAATGTTTTTAACAAATGCTGTACTAGACCAACAGGTATGACTTTTTATACACATGTCAATAATTCAATAATAAATTTGGAATAATGCAAATCAAGAGATTTATATCTGCTTTCATTCCTAGACTTGGCATGAGAATCCCCAATTGTGGTTACTCTTCTGTCTGAAATCTGAAAGGGCATTCAGGGGCAGAGAACTTCAAAGTTGGACTAGAGTTACGGATGGAAAGGAAACGCATCACTCCTAATCTGGGGTCAACAGTCCTTTGTTCATTTTCTTTCTTTTTTTTTTCTACCCCAAGTAAGATGGATGGCAAATGTCCTGAACAGTAAAGGCATTTTTCGGTTTCAGGGTCTTCACCTATCATTGACAGATGTCCTCAAAATTAGTGCTTGCTATGGTCTACATGCACCTTATGCGAGTGCAGCACGTGCGAGCGTCACGCACACAAACACACACATAGACCATGGGCGTGTGCGCATACACTCTTAATGCGCATGCACACCTATTCGCAAGAATCTGCACACAATTGCTGCAGTGTTACCAGTGGTACGCAAAAAACTTGCTGTTGTTTGCTTTCATATTTTGTTTTTTTTATTCGAGTCTTATTTACCATTTTACCGCAGTTTATGGACAATTGGAGTGGATTCCCTCTCTCTCTCACACACACACACATACATATACACTCACGCGCAGCAAGAGAAAAAGAGAGTGGGAGCTTTTGTTGGAATGAGCACTTTAGGTCGTAGCTACCAATACAAACCAGTCTTTGCCCATATCGTATCCCACATGACATCCCCCTTCTCCAGCTTTCGTTTCTTCCTCCCCTGCCTCCTCCTCTTCCAGCTCCCACCCCCATCCCAACCAAACATACCCGCTCATACACTACAAGCCCAGTGAAAGAGACTGACAAACTGACAGACAGATGGACACTGCAATGCGTCGGAAAGAGAGAGAGAAGGCGTGGAGATAATGCATGGGCCTCATACCCACCCACATCCTGCCCTTTCGTCATTCTACACACCCACCCTCATGGCCTATTGCATGGTGTGGGCATGTGATTCAGCATCTATTGCTTACCTTTCCCACAATAAGGTCTTGAACAACTTGATTTTTCTTCTGATTTAAAAACGTTTTTCACATGCCAAAACTTTGATTAGGTGCTGGTTTTCAGAGAGAGAGACTCGCCTCTCTTGTTCATCGCCATTGACAAAATCATGCCTTGAGTGAAAGAGATTCGTCCTATCCCCCTCCCCTCCTCTGGTGTGTGGCTTCCCTCCACTCCCCTTTCTGTTTGATCTTACACTTACAGTCTCACACTTCACATGAAGAGGACAAAACTACTTTCCATGTTTCATGCAAAAGATGTTCAAACTTGCTTAAAGTGATCTAGCACAGTGACTATGCATATATGCACCTTCGCCCCCAACCCTATCCAGTGTTATCAACTATTTATCTGCCTTTGTTATTTTCCATGTGGTAACATATTTGTTTCAAGGATTGAGTGTGTGTATGTGTATGGGAATGTGCAATGTACGTCAGTACAATTTTGAGTGAATCTGACAATAAATCAGTTTCAGTCAGTCAGTCTGCGAATGTGAACATTTGTTCCCCACCATCTGATCAGTCACTGTTGCAGTTAAAGATTAATTTGCTTCCTTCTTCCTGTCGTTATTCATAAACTCTTCTTAGACATCTCCGGCTGCCCGTCCCCTTTCATGTTGTCCAGATGACAAAACCTTTAAATGTGCGTGCGCGCGCGCGCGCACACACACACACACACACACACACACACAGAAAACATAATATATCAATGACATTTATTTGAACTTTCTTGAAAAGACAGAGAAAAAAACAACAACAAACAATATCATCACATTTTGGCATTTTCCATGAAATTTCAACCTTAGCCCTACTGATGCATCTGAATTGTGTCTGTTCCCAAACATAAATAATGATAGACGCCATCCCTTCCGGTGAGAAGCAATGGAGTGGTTTCCATCAGGGGAAGCAACCCGTCTCTGCAGGCCAGTGACCAGCCAGGCTGGAGTGTACAGATGCTCACCACAAAAGATGCTCCCAGCCTGCTGACGCAGTTTGTTAAGGTATTGTCACAAAAAACAAAGAAAAAAAAAATTCACCCAGAAAGCAGAACAAATGCAACCCTTAACCGACAGCTAGTTCAAAATACTGAAACCGACATAAAAATCAGGCAACGATTTAATATCCCCCATCTGATAACTATCTTATTTTGAATGACACACACACACACACACGTGCACAATATATATATATATATATGAATAAATGGAGATACCCACATTGTTGTCTCCCCTCAAGCTTAGCATGAAGCATATTGTCTCTGAGGTGACTACTCTAGGACCTTTTCAGGGCTGACAACACACAGACAAAACAAGCTCTGACTTGAAAGAAATAAACTGTACAATCAACACATTTTTAAAAATCAATTTCAATACACAGAGAAGGTATAATTGCCTGTCTGCCTAAGGGAGACAAGCAGAGAGTAGGTATTACAACCTGGAGATTGACTGTATTACTGACCATCGATCGTATGCATTATCAGATTTCCATGTCTTGCTATTAGGGTTAAAGTGTTTCATCCACAATTATTACTAAAGATCAGCTACCTTTCACACAAAAAAAAATAAAATAAAATAAACTGGTGGTAACATATGGCAACTAAATGACCCTAAACACATTTAAATTACAATAATTCACCAGGTTTTCTTCTTTTTTTATAAATAAAAATCAGCATTGATTCTGAAAGGCATTCAATTGTATAAATTGGCACTTTATGTAAAAACAGAAAAAAAAGGTTAGTAAAGTATTTGGATCTGGTTCCAACTCCATGTCGATGAATGTAAGTGTTCTACAAAAATGCGAAATCAACTGTGTGTGGTTGTCGACAGCCAATGATCATCATGCTTTTAGAGAGAGAGAGAGAGAATGCCAGTAAGGAGATCCCATTTCCACAGTTCTGTTATATCATGCTCTGAAACATCTGAAATAATGGTGAAAGAAAAGAGCTTGATTACAGGCTTTACGTGAAATATAATAAATATAGATAGTATAATTTTCAGATGATACCCAAATCATTACAGAGGGTAATGCCATTTCCTTTGAGCCAATGATAAAAACACTTGTTTCACTGAGAGAAAGATCTGGTTTGTCCATGAACTAAGGGAGAGAAAAAAAAGAGGTCAATATGGCTAAGAAACAAAAGACATCTGTTAGTTTAATATTCTCCCCATCTAAAGATGAACTGCAATTGAACAAAATATAGAACACTAGGTATTTGGTTTCAAGCGGATTAAGGTGGCTGTGCTGAACTAACTTTAGAATGATAAATCACCAGAAATAAAGATGTTCAATATCTGAACCAAAAGGTCACTTGCACCACCAGGAAAAACATATTTGAAAATCCTTCATCTTTCCCTAGATAACCGAGCTGAAGATGCTCTTGCCAAATCAACCTAATGACTTTTCTATAAAAAAAACTTTAAAAAAAACCCAAAACATTTAATATGCCTTACATTTATCAGTATTAGACAAGACAGAATAAGTTTAAAATGATAAAACATTAAAAAAAACAAACAACAACAACAACAGAGGACTGGATGTACCTTATATAAAACAATTCATTCGGATATAAAAACCAAAAACTTAGATGTCACAAAGGGATCAGCATTATCTCCACTTTCCTTTCTGCATGAAACTACCCACGAGTTATACTGACCATCTCTGCCAATGAAAGCCAAAGTGATTCTGGAAACACACATAAGAAGGTAGGTAACTTTCCTAGGTCACACAAGCTCATGGCAGAGCCTCTTTTTCATGCTGAAACTGTAAAAATGGAGAATGTTAGTTTTCATCTTCATATGGATTTGATACACACTATCCATATGCCTATATGATTGAGTTATGTTCTAATGAGTTTTTAACCACTTTAAAAGATAGATGCATATCTTCTTTCATGATGGAGATCAGATTTTGAAAACTGATTGTTTCTTGATCATTCAAATACATCACTCTGTTACTAGAAGACAGTACCTATAACAGTAATGTTAAATCTGCACAGCATGTACACATACACTATGTATGCAGCGGTGTCTATAATTCTTGTGTGTATGTTTGTATTATGCTGTGGAAAAAAATGGATTATAACCCTTTTTTTAAAAAAAACAACCGGAATAATTCATAAAATGAAAGCTGAAAGCTGAACTACTGACAGCCTTGAGATGGATTGAAATGAAGTCAGACTGAGGACCCCTGCCATTCTGCTTGATTCATCAACAGCTTACAACAATTATTCAACCCCCCACCCCACCCACACACACACGCACGCACGCGCACACATATGCACGCGTGCACACATGCACGCGTGCACACATGCACGCATACACACACACACTCACATACACACCCTGTACCGTGCTGGCCTTATACGTCAGCAGAATTGACAGCTAGTGTCCATCCTGAACAGTGTTAAAACAGTACCACCATCCTGTCAGCAGATTACTAACTTTAAAACAAACAAAATGATGTGTTATCCAGTGTAACCGGAGATCAATGAACAGACTTTTGTCAAAGAAAGACTGATCAGTGGGCCATAAAGGCAGAAAGAAAAACCCTTGGACTAACATACAGAAAACTGAAAGTTACAAGTCAACCAATCAAAAACCCTTGGACTAACATAAAGAAAACTGAAAGCTACAAGTCAACCAATCAAAGACAGCGACAGAAAAGAGGTCATTACTAGCATCTCCGGAGGCAGGGACAACATTTATGCCGAAAAAACATTTCTCCCCCTCTCCTGCCACCCCAAAAGAGACCACACACACACACACACAATCACACACACACACACATACATTTACATGTACATAACACACACACACATACATTTACATATACATAACACACACATTCACTGACACTGATTTCAAAACAATGAAGATTAAAATATTGCAATAATTAAAGCAGGGACGAGTAAAATAAATCTATGTCTATCAATAATAATCACAACGGATTGTGGATGGAAATGTGATACAACATCATGTGTAAAGTATGGACGGAATTTTGGTCCATGACCTGAACCAGAGAGACTGTAAAATGAAAATAGTTTATTATCAAAAAGTACTTTTGATAGGGGGGGGGGGGGGGGGGGGGGGGGGGGGGGGGGGGGGGGGGGGGGGGGGAGCGACAAATTCAGCAAAATAAAGTTATAATGCCGTTTCAAATCACTGATTACAATGACCTGCACCATCTTCACACAGTTCCTACTGGGGTTTGTTCCAGTTGGACCCAAACAGCGGCGGTGTTTCTATTCAAGCATCTGAAACATTAAAACACCCATGAGGAAGAAAAATCACCTGCATGAAAAATAGCCCCTCCTATGTACAACTCTGCTTCAAATCATCAGCTGGACACACACACACACACACACATTTTTCATGTAACGAGGAGTTTCCACTAAGTAAGGCTTAAAGCTATATACATGAGACAGTGAACTATCCATCATTGCTGCAGCATCTAACATCTGATATTATCCAACGACACTGAAAACAATCGATCCAAGGTGATAGCACACAGCACATTATTGGTAACCCGCCATGCGTTTCATTGGCCTTTATCATGCGCACAGTATGTACGTCAAGGTGATCAACACCACTGTGTACATGCATGAACCAGCATTGGAGACTACAGATGACAGACAATGAGAAGACGAACAGCAGGTTTGCTAGCCTGCTGTGTGCACAATGTGCTTCATATATATCACAGATGTCCAGAGCTTTTGGCTTGACTGAGAAAACTTCAGTTTCAGAAATTCAACAGCTACATAAAATTGTACAATGACATGCGAGACAAACAGAGGAACAAGCAATAGTGTCTTAATTCTGCATTAATCAAGAAAACAAACAAAACAACAAAAAATAAGGAAAAAAAACACTTGTAGAGAGTGCAAAAGTCCTTCTCACCAACTGCAAAAGTCCTTCTCACCAACTATCAACACCACACGGCAAATAAAACAAACTGCAGCGTTACTGGAACACGACAAAAAAGCAGAAGAACACACAAAACAAAGTGTGAAGTAACGCAGTTTTAATGCACGACACAAAACAGGATAAGAAATTTTCGGCAGTATGCCTTCCTCAGCGACAAAAAATAAAAACAGTACAGACATCAACATGCCCAATACTCCCCTTGTGAAGCCAAAGTGGTGAATGAAAGCAGTACCATCATTCACCACATTGGCTTCACAAGGGGAGTATTGTGCATGTTGATGTCTGTACTGTTTTCATTTTTTTGTTGCTGAGGAAGGCATACTGCCGAAAATTTCTTGTCCTGTTTTGTGTCGTGCATTAAAACTGCGTTACTTCACACTTTGTTTTGTGTGCTCTTCTGCTTTTTTGTCGTATCAACACCACAACAAATTGTCTGTTTACATTACTTGACAAAGACAAAAAGAAAAAAAAATAACACCAATGACAGTCCAGTACATACCGATAGCCAAACATAACAAAAACAGACAAATGCATGAACAATTTTACAACAGCCCCACTGTGTAAATTCAAGCAGCACATCTACTGTATATAGCATAAAAGTGATCTGCATTTCCTACCATGTATATCTATAAATCTAATAATGTTCATTTTAAGAACTTGATACACTTGTATCAAACATTTAAACGTGTTCAAAACATAACTCACAGAAAACATCTTATACTACACATACACATGTACACGTGTGCGCGTGCATGAGTACACGTGTGCATGCACACGTGCACTCACGCGCACACACACACACACACACACACACACACACACACACACACACACACACACACACACAGAGTGTCCATGCCGCATGTCTGAAAGAATATACAGAGTACAATATAAATTAAAAATGTCCAAGAAAACATATGAACGAAGTACATTTACATACAATCAAACTCCAAGGCTGTAATTCCTTTTGCCCAAAAAACTTCTCATGAAGTTGAAAATGAAAGACCAAGCACATTTTGGAACATCAGTACCAATGATTGACATGTCACACTAAATTCCACTACAATTCAATCAAACATCCATTTCTCTGTAGCACAAGCGATTCAATAAAATGAAAATTTATTACACCCAAAACGCAGACACAAACACACATACAAAAGGGAATATATACACTAAGTAGACTTTCTAGGTCCTAAACCGTCCGTCCACTTGGTGTGGTGAAAGACAAAAACTTCATACGTAACATAACATGGTTTACAAACAACACCATTAAGAGTGGAGTCTATCACAGTTTCGCTATAATATAAAGCTATGAACAGGACAATCATGTACAGACATTGCCTGAAAGAGATATAAACCTACAAGCTTTAAAACATACATACATTAAAGCACATCTTCTGGAAATAACAAGAAAGGCAAAACGGTAAAGCTAGACTGGAAATTAACTACAGTTTATATATATATATATATGGCCATGAATGAAAATATACTTATGTGCCGATAAAACTAAACAAAAAGCACTGTGGAATGTGTGAGGAGAAAACCTGTTCAAACGTAAAAATCAAATGAAGACCATCTTTAAACTGTGACTCAATGTAAGTAAAACTCACTCTCCATTGGACTCCAAAGGATGAGTTTTATTCTATCACTCAACTTAAAATGAGTTGACTTTAAAAGATTTTTAAAAAAAAACAACCCTTAATTCTAACACGGTGTTACACTCCAGTGTCAAGTCGGTTCAACTGAACAATCAACATATCAATATCTTCGTTGGACTCCATGTCAAAGTCATGTTCCATAGGGCAACCAAAGACGACCTTTGACCCATGCAAATAATTCTTACTAGACTCTTTTTCCATATGCCAACCTAAGGCTCAAAAAAGAAAAAAAGAAAAAAAAAGAGCACAATGTTCAAAACCATTTTACAAACTTCAACAATCCATTTAGATTAAATTTCCAGACTTGTATACACCAAAGAATGCTCCTACGTCACCCTAACGACACGCATGTGAATAAACTTACCTTTATTTCAGAGTTCCGGATATCCATTTTCCATCAGTATAAGAAAAATTCACCCAGCATGATGCTACTACTGGTCAGAACCCTGACAGCAGAGTGCAAACAGCCACAGAGTTCAAGACCTTTTTTTCTGCTGATCAATGAGGATGTGGATGATGAGGAAGCAATGGAATTCCCATCATGGTCTACGACTCTATGACAGGGCAGCGTCCTACATTTACCTTCATGATTATCCCAACATCGATCAAAACCAAGAAATATAGACATCTGCAGTGTTGGTCAGGAAATTTTCAGCAACACCCTCACAGACACGTCCATTCATCGGATGAAATTTGACTGTGTGGTTCCAGTTTTTTTTTAATTCTTTTTTTAAACTGAGCCCATAACAAACTCAACTGTAAGTAGAAGCGGGTCATGGCAGACAAATATCATAAATCTATGGCTTTGATGGGAATCAAACCCACGACCTCCCAGCCCGCAATCAGCAACCTAACCACTGCACCACAGTGTGACTGATTCCGAACGTTTTCCACAGTAGCCTTTTGTTGGTCTTGACTGCAAATAGAGCGTTCAGCAAAAAAACCCCAAGAGATCGCTTGTTTGCTCACAATGCATGTTTCAGGGCTAATTCCTAGTCTGACTTGGTGTCCCCTTTATGGTAAATCAATCCTTGACAATATGAGAACTTTTGACCATAAAATGAACAGCTGACCAAGACTGTTCCACAGCAGTCCACTTCTGAATCATCAGACTTCTGTGGCTGACCACAACTATTCTGCTGCAGTCTACTTCTAAATCATCAGACTTGGATGGCTGACCACGACTATTCTGCTGCAGTCCACTTCTGAATCATCAGACTTGGATGGCTGACCAGGACTAGTCTGCTGCAGTCCACTTCTGAATCATCAGACTTGTACAGCGGACCAAGATGATTCCCCTGCAGTCTACTTCTGAATTATCAGACTATCTTGTTTCTTTCTTTTGGTTCTAACCATCATTTTCATTCTGCTGAATTTGTCCTTTTTTTTGTTTTGGCTGTTCGATATTCAGTCTGTTGAATTTGTCTTTGGAGCAAAAACACTGTGTGAGTGACCTTAGAAGTCATCCCTATACAATTTTGGGTATGAGTCATTCCAGTCCATTTGTCTGCAACACACTACAATCCCACACCATGTTTGCTCAAAAGTATGACAGTTTTAAAGCAAGTAACCTAACTGTTGCACTAAATCTTAAGAAAAAAAAGAAGCTAATTTAGTTCCACTGTGTATGGTTTTTTTCCCATAATCAAATCAGCTTGTGACTTGTTTTCTGCCAGTGATGTGAAGCACCGATTATTTAAAACCAATGCTAAAAAAATCAAGAATTCAGGTGCTAAACTGCACTAATTTGGTCACAGGGATATACAATTTCCACAACTGAAAAAAAAAACCAGACAGACAAATTAAAAAAAAACAATATACAAGCTTAAGCAGCATTTCAGTTCAACAACAAAAGATATCCATTGATATGTTGTCAATAAATAATACATGACCGAAAGGTCAACGGTAAGGTCGAGTCAAGAGTCTGGCAGACACAGGCCGCGCCAATGAGCGTTGTCCACCTGAATTCCTTCGATACGACTGTGAGGTGATGACCTGATGGCCCCGAAACCCTGACCCCTGAAATACACAGCAAACATACGTCAAAAGTGCATGTCCAAGAACAACACTTTGACACACAGAAAATATAGGTCAGAAGTATATGTCCACAGAACAGCACTTTAAAAAAACATATAACCAGATAATATAATTAAAACGTATATAATGGGAATGCAGAGAAAGATGTACAGCTAAACTTTTCAGATAATCACTAATGACCAATCTGAAACAACACAAACTGTTTGCCAAGAAAGCTGAATCAAAACTTATGCCTGTTTATCATATGCTGCACATTCACTGCTTGCCACACACACACACACACCACACACCACACACACAAGTCTGTGACACTGTTTTTTCTCTTCAATTGCTGATTTCTCTCAGTTTGGAGATGTGTGATGTCATCAAAATCAGCAGATTGACTTCAAACTGAAATGTGACCAAACAACAACAAAAAGTAAAAAAAAAACCACTAGCATCTGTTTCAGCTGAAATACTTTCAATTCCCACTTTGCTGAAACCTATTTGGCGAATAACATTACAACTGAATCTTGTCCTGAAGTGAATTTCAGAACAATATGTTGTGCCAAAAAAAGACTTGTCATACTTCTTAGCATGATTACAAGTTTGTAACATGTCCCTGTCGCAAAGTAGTTAGGCACAGTTCTAATCTGCAAACCGATTTCCGTGGTCAGCAAATGAAACCGCACTACAAGCCGACAGTAACCAGTGCTCCCTAACATGCGCATGCACAGCATGACATAAAGCCTGCCACACAAAAAAAACAGGCATGCTCCATGCGCTACTTTAGTGCCCAACAAGCAGCCTCCTCAACCCATGTTTAAAGGGGAAGAACACTCAGGCTACTTCGTGCTGTATTTTTTTTTTTCTTTTTTCTTTTTCTTTCTAATCGTGAAGTGTTTTCATGCATGTTACCCAAACCTTGACCAACAAGTCTGGAACCGTGTTTCAGATCAAGAGAACTGGTTGTTTTGTGGTTGTTGTTGTTGTTGTTGTTGTTTTTTTCTTTTCACTAAACAAAGAATGGAGCCACTGGAAACCCCTCAAAACTGGCAAACTTTTTTTTTTTTGGATGAATGTTACTTGCCTCTGTGTGTGTGTGTGTGTGTGTGTGTGTGTGTGTGTGTGTGTGTGTGTGTGTGTGTGAGTTTCATTTTTTCACAGATAAATTTATCTGGTAGAACCCACACCTGTACCACACAACGGTTCAAAGTTCACAGGGGCTGGAAGATAAACAGAAGACTGCTGCAAGTTGTAGATATTTTCCAAACAGGGACGCAGGCTTCTAGGCTTCTTCAGAAATCAATCACTCCACATAGCAATTCAATACCTTCTCAAAAATATTGATGACTGTTCACCGCTGCCAAGCACCCAAACATTTACGATACATATAGTTGCATGTGTAAACACATGTTGACTGCCACCATTCAAACAATCATTTACTCCAACTATGCATGTATGAACATACCTTCATCACTGCCATTCAAACAAACATTCACAACTTACTTACATCCCAGAGCGTTTCCCTGTGCACAGCCCACAAAACTACCATGGTTTCTTTGCTTGCAGTGCAACACAAATACAATACCTGTGCGCGGGCACTCATCAACCACTCCTTTACCATGGATTGGTGATCTTGGAAGATCACAACATCATCTCACAGATAGGGGGGCCGGATAGCTCAGTTGGTAGAGCGCCGGACTCGTGATCCTGGGGTTGCGGGTTCGAATTTCGGTATAGGGGGATTTTTCCCTCGGAGTTAACATTGGTTCTGACTCCATTCCCCATATAGTCCTTCGAATGAGACTATAAACCGAGGTTCCGTGTGTGAACGCACGCATGACATCTTGCACACACGTAAAATCCCATCACCAACTTTCGGAAGAGAAGGCCAGTTTGGCCGTTGGTATGGATGACACGTGACACATAGCATGCACCTTCCCCGAAGATGGAGTATGGCTGCCTTAATGGCGGGATAAAAAAGGGTCATACACACAAAACTCCACTGCCTGGCTATACAGGGAGTGTCCGCAGGAGTATCAGCCTGCGTACGCAGAAGAAGAAGAAGATCTCACAGATGTGATCTAGCATAATACAGTGCAGAACACATCCAGATGTCTTTTTCTTTTTTCACATAGTCTTTATCTGAAGTAAAGCTCAACAAAACAAACAAAAACGTGAACACATGCAGTGCAGCCAAATGTGTAGCTGAACATTTTGATCCAGGAAACCAGTAGACA
Organism: Conus ventricosus; assembly: GCA_018398815.1. Classification (NCBI taxonomy): domain Eukaryota; kingdom Metazoa; phylum Mollusca; class Gastropoda; order Neogastropoda; family Conidae; genus Conus; species Conus ventricosus. The sequence goes on from CM031610.1 coordinate 13,148,209, forward strand.
CATCTTTCCATTCATGCAACTCGATCATGGAAAAAAGGTGGATTGGCTGTTGGACTGAGACTTTCTGGCAAACAAGTTTTGGAACTATATTCAAAGGAATTGAGAACAGAGCAGACTCAGGGAATCTGACTGCATTATCTGCTTCAGCAACCCATCAGTTAGGTTTGTGTGTGTGTGTGCATGTGTGCATACGCTGCATGTACATGTGTATGCGTGTGCTTCAGTGTGTTCCTGCTACTGTTTACACATGCATAAGTGTAGCATAAACTTGTCACAATGGCAATGATGAAAAACCATCAATGTTCTTGTGAAAAGCGCTGGACTTATTTTTGAAGCATTTTCTTCAAGTCTTCACCTTGTTTCGATTTGTTTCTGATATATACTCATTACTGACACACGCAGGGACATATATATATATATAAACACATATCACACATACACAGAAGAGCACAACTTTGACGACTGTATATTAAACTCAGTCATACTTTTTTCACAAAGTTCTGACATTACGAAAACTGACAGCCCAAGAACAAGACATACAAAACAACAACAACAAAACAAACATACACATTACCAGCATAGGACACAAACGTTTTGTAACAGTGATCATATCATCACAGTGTAGTGTGTCACATACACAAAAGAAATACATAAGCCATAAAAGACATTTCTCAAGAAAGAAAAAAAAAAAAAAAAAAAAAAAAAAATCGCATAAATACTTCATTACCTTTTTTTTTTAATATCTGGTTTCAAAATATTACTTAAAAACGCAAGACTGTATAAGCATATCACTGTATGTGTACAGAGCGTTCATATCAGCTCTGAAATGCAAACATTTCTGCTCACAAACCAACAAAAGCAAGGCTACTATCATAGCTGCCTTATCAATCTCAGAGCATTTAAAATTAATAAACAATCGAACACAACAGAAAACTGGTTAAAAAAAAAAAAAAAAAAAAAAAAAACCTAAAGCGAATCATCAGTCCCTATTTCATTCTCTCTCTTTCTCTCAGTCAAAAAAGTTTCAAGTTTCCTGTGGAGAAATTGACAAAAAACAAGAACACATAGCATTAGTGCATTAGTTTGTTACGATGTATTTGGTCAACAAACATAAAGTCAATATCCCTGCCAATCTTCAGTCAAAAGTATGTGATCTACTATCAAAGCAAACACGTGGGATGTGCAAAAAAAGCACGTTAACATTCATACAAGACACATGAATACTTTGCACAGCTCTCTTCAAAGGAATCGAACACATTACCACCCCCCCCCCCCCCCCCCCCCTTCACCCTCCCTCCTTAACAAATGTGCAGAAGTATGATATGTGTGTGTGTGTGTGTGTGCGTGTGTGTGTGTGTGAGTGTGTTGTGTGTGAGTGAGTATGTGCATGTGTGTGTGTGCGTGTGTGTGTGTGTGTGTGTGTGCTTGCATGCGTGCGTGCGTGCATGCGTGCGTGCGTGTGCACGTGCATGTGTGTGTGTGTGAGTGAGTGTGTGTGTGTGTGAGTGAGAATGTGTGTGTGTGTGTGTGTGTGTGTTGTGTGTGTGTGTGTGTGTGTGTGTGTGTGTGTGCACGTGCGCGCCCAAGAGTGTGTGCATCACGTCATGTCAAGTTGAAATTATCTTTACTGACGGTTACAGAATAGGCTTCACAGCTCTTTTTTTTTTCATCCTGCCCTCACACACTTGTGTGCATGTGTATGTACATGTGTGTGTGTGTGTGTGTGTGTGTGTGTGTGTGTGTGTGTGTGTGTGTGTGTATGTATGTGTATGTGTGTGTGTGTGTGCGCGCGCATGAATATGTGAGTGAAAAAGAGAGAGAGGAGAAAGCATGCACGTGTGTGTGTGTGCACACAAGCGTGTGCACATGTGTGTGTGTGTGTGTGTGTGTGTGTGTGTGTGTGTGTGTGTGTGTGTGGTCCGTGCGTGTGTGTGTGCTCACTGGCAGGCCTTTGCACAGATATGTGCATGCATGTATACATGTATGCATGAGTACATAGAAGCATGTGTGCATACATGTGTGCATGAATGCTTGAATGTATGTGTATGCATGTATGCTTGAGTGAGTCCACATTCCTGTGCAGCTAGTTCTTTCAGAAATATGGAATCTAAAAATCTAGTCTATCCTGGACAAACTGCTGTACATATTTCTGTGAAATCATATTTGTATCTCAAACCGCTGAAAAAAATGTTCTGGCAAATTATTTTCAATTCCACATAATCTCCAATTGTCTTTTTGTTTATGTACCTCTGCGACTAATTGGTAATCAAAAGATGGAAAAGTTTTCTTGCAAATTGTTTTCTTTCCATATAATCTCCATGTGTCTTTAGTATACACATCTCTGTGGCTGATTTGTATTAAGAACACACATGTCAAAACTGGGTGAGGATCTGTGTGGACATGTCAAGTCATTTAAAACCAAAAAAAATGCCCGTGCGCTGCTAAAGAGGAGCGAATCTGTGAACAGTTGTGGCATGAATGTCAAGATGGCATCAATTCCATTTTCTCGCTGAATACCCAAGTACGTTACTTTACTAAAAACATTTCTACCACATGTTCGCCAGAAAATATTACCTGTTTTAATTTTCTGTTATCTCTTTCTCTTTTAACAGGAAAAGATGCCACCAAAGAAATCTATCGATACAGAAGGTGTGGCTCATCATTTCTCTCTCTCTCACTCTCTCTCTCTCTCTCTCTCCTTTCTTCACACAATGATCTGTTCTTGTCATGTGCACAAATGCTAGTCAAGTAAATGTGTTACTCAAACCATCCAAGTCCTAGCAACAGTCAGAATCACTAGACACACAGTGCTCCTCAGCTGGCTACGCTGTCACATGCACATTAGCTTGCTAGTGTTGTTCTGGAGAGACGGTCAACCCATCAATGTGCGCTCACAATCAGGCAACGTAACGGCAGACTGACAGCAAGCAGATAGCGGCCGACATGCAAGGCTCACTGGTATTAGGAAAACAACAACAGCAACAAACGACAACGTGTTTCTCTCAACCATGCAACAGTGAGCAGAGGCCAAGCAAGTGCATGCTTACGGGGTATTTTACTCAGGAATGCTCCCTCACAAGAATCGCTAAAAACAAACAAGACACAGATTAGAGTCCAGGTCACAACCTTCCGAACACCCCCCCCCCCCCCCCCACCCACCTCCACCACCCCCGAACTTCCACAACCTGTACGCCCTTTCCCAGAGGCCGTTATTCCCACAGCAGCACATGTCCAATGTCCGCTGGCTCCCATCATACCTCTTACAACCAGCTACACCAGAACCCATCACTCCTCCATTCTTGACATATCCCAAGCAACCAAAGACGGGTTAGGTACGAACCAAACAATTAGGAAAAAGCCACGCTAACAGTTGTTTTCACAGATGCAAGGATTCAAAACGACCAGCCTTCTTTTTCTGCGCGATCTTTTTCCATTCCAATCTCTGTTTTGTTTCTTTTTTTTTCCAGGTTGATAATGAAACAGACCTTTGCAAAGGCTAATACTGATAGAAGGGTTTGTCACTTATACCTGTACTTTGTTTTCCTCAAGTGCTTAATTCTTTCAAATGATTTGGTTTTTTCGCTTTCCTTGTCTGTCTTTGATGTCAGAGACTGCATGTTTATCTCAGCATGTATCTAGGCGGTGGAAATCTTTAGCATAACTTCATTTTTTTATACCGAGTTGACAAATGACACTCAATCTTGGGTGAGAAATGCTTTAAGCACGCAGAAGTTATATTCCTAATCAAAAGTCAATAAACACCATACACTGTTTTCTAAGACAAGTAGAAAATACTTTTCACCAGTGTCAAAGATTCAATTTCATACAAAAAAAAAAAGAAAAAAAAAAGAAGGATACTACAAATAGTTCTTGCTAACATGTTGTGAGCTTTTAACTACAAAACAGTTTACAAGGGGGGGGGGGGGGGGGGGGGGGAAAGCTTTTGAAACAGAAGACTGTACGGAAAAGCAGTCTTAACACAGAAAATTGCTGTCATGTACAATGAATAGTCTATGAAAGGAATCTATCCCACATGATCAATGTTCTGTGCAAGGGATATACCACACATGGTCAATATTCCATGGAAGTCATATGTCTAAGATATCCACAGCATAACTAACCTTAAGATGTTAACTGATTACTCATACATTCAGGTTACATATCAATGCAGATATTACAGTAAAAAAAATAATTAAAAAAAAAAGCATCACCATACGATGACAGAGTACTTGTCCTATTCTCTCACATCTTGCTGGACATGACAAAACTATGCCAAGCAAGCAGTCTCTCACAAGCTTAAAAGACAAGTGATAAATAAAACAGCAACAATCAAATAAAAATCTTCTTTTTTTTCGACAAAAGAATGTGGATGATCATGGTAGCAGGTGGCTGACAGAACTAAACATAATGATAAATTAAATAATGATAAATTAGTTTGTCGCAGACGAAAAACAAACCAACCAACCAGCCCAAAGCATTCCCTAACACTACCAAATGAAAAGAAAAGCCAGACAATACTGTCTTGCTCCGAACGCTATACCACTTCTAATCAGCTGTTTCCCACTCAGTTTTCCACTCAGCCCTGACTGAGGAATGGAAAGAAAGGACGACCAATAACACAGAGCCCGCCTTGGCTTAAGGCTGTGTCAGGCCAACTGACATAGGCTAGAACACCAAGGCTACATCAAAATGTTGTTATGCTCTGCAGAGTTATGTGGGGATCGTCTTCAGTTGTGACAAGCTCCTAGCATAACATTATCAGTCTCCAAAATCCCCCGAAGTCGGAGTGTGGCTGCCCACGTGGCGGGGTAATTAAAAACGGTCACACACGTAATGTTCTCATCCCCAGCTGATGCATTTGTACCATAGTGTTACTTCGGCTGTTCGGATGATCCCTGGAGTCTTTTAGCCAGGGTACGACAACAACAACAACACAGAGCACTTCGGCACCATCACCGATGTACAGGGTGTGCCACAAGCTGTGGGCTGCCAGATGACAGATTCAAACTCAGCTAGAGGTATGCAAATGGTTTGGCTTTTTTTTGTCAGCTCTGACCAGACCCTACAGAGAGATGTTGAGCATGCTACGAGCTCAGATGGGAACGCTGGAACAGACAATCGTATTTCATTTACTTTCAGGATGCATCTCCGAATGTCCTTCGGATCTCTTAACCAGTCCTACAGGTATTAGCACCTCTTGGACCTTAGCCGGTTCAGTCTGTATTTCATTTCACGAATGGAAACTCAGAGAGCAGTCCAATCATGTTCTCAGATCAAAAAGAAATGCAATAGCATCACGTTCATCATCATCACAGGCTCTTCACTCACCTCAGTTGCCATTACCACTCACCATTCATGTCTGTGGGTTTGGCAGTGAAATCTCCTGTGTCAAATTCGAGGGGAATGCCACTGGATAAACATGGCGGTGTGCTCCAGAGAGGCATGCTCACTCATGCTCACTCTGCGACTTCGTGATTAGTTTTCTCAGCAGAAGACTGAATCGGTGGAACACTGGATATGGCAGTGTCCATGAAAAATTCCTGGTCGCAATGCATGGAGAAATACTCTTCAAGCATACGTGGGAGTTGCATCCTTGGTTTTCAGCTAAGAAAAGTTCATTTTTTGGCCTGTGTTGAAATTGTTCTTTACAGACAGAATTGTACACAGATAAACCCTCACAGGACAATACAGCTGCAGCTTGCACTGGTGTGTATGCTTGTGGTACATTTCTTGCGGAGGGGACAGACAGCAAGCGAGCATCTTTTGGATTTGTATTCTCTCCTCTCCCAGTTTTTTTTTAAAAATTCTTTCTGAAAAGAGCGTACATGAAAACAATGTATTTTTCACTTTAGCTATTCATTTTTACTACCTGATATGGCCTCAAAGGACTCTGAGACTGAGCTGACAGCAGGTGGTGAACTGTACCAGAGGATTTCCAAGAGGTATCTTTCTGTTTGATATCACAAAGGTTTTGTTGTTCAGAAGACACTTTGATACCAAAAGTCTCCTGGGGAAAAAAAAGAAGAAAAAAAAAAAAGAGAGAAAAAAAAAATAAACAAAAGAAATCACTAACACTGGCAGGATGGACTTTCTGTCTTCTGAGAAAAACGAAAAAAAAAAAGAAACAAAAAAAGAAAGAAAAGCACATAAACAAAGGACATGACTACCCGTTGGTAGGATGGATCTTCTGGGTAAGAAGGAAACGGGGGACAAAAACTCACATGGATGAAGATCTGATGGTTGTTGGGGTTGTTGGAGTAGTTGCTGGTCTGCTGGTTGCTGGTCTGCCGGTTCTCCACAGCTTGAAATAACAAACAAACAAACAAATAAATATAAAAAAAAGAAAGCCTTCATACCATTTCTTTTTTTTCCCTTGGACGGGAGCAAAGGGTGTGGTGCGCTGAAAGAGAGGAAAGGGCAGGTCAGTGACCTCTTTATGCTCAATGTTTGTTCCTTAATTTGGGGAGAGTGGACTTAAAAGACAAAAATGAGGTGGACAGAGCTCTGATGGGGGGGGGGGGGGGGGGGGCTCTGGTGGGTGAACAAGGACAGCAGTCTGACTAGAGGATGTCCAGATGACACTGTATCTGCCATGGGCACTTCACATTGCCCCCTCAATCAGATGTAGAATCCTCCTTCCATAAAAAAAAAAAATTAAAATTAACCCAACCAACCAACCAAACCAACCCTCTACAAATCAACTGTAGTATCTATCCGTCTGAACTGATGAAAGAATTGACAAAAGAACTTTATAAAAAAAAAAAAAATTTTTTTAAAGCCAAGGCAATCCAGAATGCACGCCTCAGACAGATAGCTTTGCTCCTCCACATGCTATTATGAAATAAATGACTGAGTCAGTCCACAACTTTGTATCCATGTTGGCTGATAAAGACTTCTAGAAGTTATGCTATCATGAAATAAATGAGTAGGTCAGTCAACAACTTTGTATCCATTTTGGCTGATATAGACTTCTAGAAGTTATCAGAAGTTACAGCTTGCCTCGTCTGGCACAAACCCGCCCCATGTCTTTTGTCCATGATCACCCCTCTGGCTCCTGAGGTGGATGGAATTCTTTTTTTTGTTTTTTGTTGTGGCATCAGTTATTGGATCAATGGAGCACCTAAGGTGGTAATTTTGCTTTTGTTCCTTTTTTTTCTTTTTCTTTTTTCCTAAGGCCGAAATCCACCTCTTCATTTTTTTGGTGCTTCACACCGTCCTCTTCATCTGCCAAGAAAACAAAAATGGGTATAGTAAGAAAAAAAAAAGCAATTTCCACTGGATGGAATTCTAATGGTAATGTTGCTCATAGCCCAGCCGACCGCAAAGGGCCCTATCAGGGTTGTCACCACGCTGAAGTCAACCAACAAGTCATAAAAAAATATTTAAAAAATTGAAAAAAAATCAAAACGAGACCAAAGAGATTTGGATGGAGAACATAAAGGGCAAGACTGAACCGGACACAAACTCATTTGCCTTCATAAGTCAGTCCAGATCTACTTTTTTTCTGATGTATGCTTAGCATACACAAGAACACTCTCCGTAAAGACAAAATGAACATGAGATCAATATAAAATCAATCAACAAGGAAGGGGGCCGTGGACATACTCCATCTTTCAAATTTTTTTTTTTGTAAAGGAGGGAGAAAAGTGGGATGAAGGGAGGTGGGGGGGGGGGGGGGAGATACATTCTCTAACCCCTATCATAACACTGCTGACACTGACAGGGATTGTATGACTGAGATTGTATTCCTGACAGGTGCATAGGACATAGCATGACCTGATGCTCTTTGGACAAAGCACCTTTACACTGGCACACCAAGACATTCGGCGAACGTAATGTTTGCTCAAGAATTTCGCATCTAGACTTTATTTCCCCAACCTTTTTTTTCCTCTTTAGACTGTCGCTTTCATCATATTTTCACCAAATGTATACACAATACAGTGAAATCTTATGGGTTAACAGCTCTGCAACATGCACGAACATGAGTAACTGTGGATTTCGCTCGTTTTAATGTCACTGTCGTCATATAATGTGACACATTTCGTGACGCTTAGGTGACAGTAATATGACATTTCACGCTCGGGCAGACAAAATATATAACAGGTGGCAGTTCCGGGTGGTATGAACTCACCCATAAAATTCACTATCCCAGAGGTTCACACATGCCTCTAGTATGTTATGATGATCATACACAACCAATGTAAGTGCACAACTAAAACAAACAGAAAATAAATCTAGGAGTTCTCACTTCCAAGACTCTGATGGCTAAAGGGTTAACACACTTCTAACACAAATCTCTGAAACTCATTGTCACTAACTCAGTTACGACACAAATAACAGCCACTCAGAGTTGAACTGACCTTTCAACCTGTCGTTGAGCTTGTCGAGAGACTCCAGCAACTGGTTTTCTTCCATGGACAGAGCTGAGGGGCCTCCTGATGAATGTGTGAGAATGACAAATCATAGGTTGTACTGAAGATCACAATCAGACAGTCATTACAATGTGTGAGAATCACAAATCATAGGTTGTACTGAAGATCACAACCAGACAAGATAAGATAAGATAATGTTTATAGCCCAGCCGACCGCAAAGGGCCACATCAGGGCTGTCACCACGTTAAAATCAACTCACAAGTCATTAAAAAAAATAAATTAAAAAAAAAACAAAACTTTCCCACATCTCTTTAAATGACATCTTCTAGAAACGCACCAGAAACTTTGTTAAAAATCTTTCTTCCGTAAAATCTTAAATCAGATGAAAAATGTTAATCTCTCTCAAAATCTCCAAGGATCACGTCAGGCGGGACATCCCTGAACAGGATCTTCATGGACTCCACTGTAAAATGTTTGTGTCTCACATCGTGCAAGTCCCAACACTCTAAAAGAACATGTTTCATTGTGAGTGGCACATGACATGGAATGCACCACGGAGCTTCTTCACTCTTTAAAAGGTAGGAATGGGTAAAATACGAATGGCCGGTGTGCAGCCGGCACAGAACCGTTTCCTCTTTACGACCACCAGACATAGATGGGAGGAACTCCCCAAGGTCTGGACGGATCTGAAAGAGTTTGTTATCCGTCTGGGTATTCCAATCCTCCTGCCAGAGGACTCTGACATAATCGTTAATTTTGGGTTTCAGATCTGAGCAGGGGATATATATGTTGGACAGTTTCTCTCTTGTGGCATTCCACAATTGTTGTGTTGTGGTTGTGGCAACCAGACAGTCATTACAATGTGTGAGAATCACAAATCATAGGTTATCGTATACTGAAGATCATAATCAGACAATCAATAATTACAAATAATTGGTTAAGCTGATGATCATAATCAGACAACCAATGAACAGAATATACCCTCCACAGAGAGACAGACATGGTGCAATGGATAAGACAGAAACTGGACAGACTGACAGACCTGCGTGCATGCAAGCAGAAGTTAAATGTACCACAGAAAGACAGATGAGTAGGTACACAGACAGGTGGGTAATGAATAAAGTGACAGCTTGCAACTCACTGACTGACAACAAACTGTCCGAAAAATGACTGATCAATAGAGCAGTAAAATGGTATGGTGTGTGGTTGACTGACAAATCAAATAATCACAAACTGACTGATTGATTAACCATACAATTACTGAGTTAGTTAAAAGGTCAGATTTTAAGTACATTTTATGACGAAGGAATTAATTCATAACATTTCTATTTATGACGCCATGTTCATTTTCATTCATGTTCAGGGAAAAAAGAAAGTTGGCGGTGTACTTGGGCGTGTGAAAAACACTAATCCTCCAAACAACGTCATCTTTTGGAACTTTCATTTCAACAAAGGAATGAAGAACACAATTGCTGGCTAACTTGTTCATGAAAAATTCTGCCCAAGTCAGCTGGGAGGATATGGAAACTTTCTTTTTCCTTAAGGGAAATCGGACATTTACAGTTCATTCATTGAAACTAAACCGGACAATAACTGTCCACTCCTAACTTGTGGTGTTTGGTTGTGGGCGTTGTTTGTGTTTTGTGTGCTGGTGCTTGGTGATGGTGTTTCTTCTTCTTCTTCTTCTGTGTACGCAGGCTGATACTCCTGCGGACACTCCCTGTATAGACATCTGCCCAACAAAGGGAGTGGTGTTTTGTGTGTTATGACTGGTTTTTATCCGCCATTAAGGCAGCCATACTCCATCTTCGGGGAAGGTGCATGCTATGTGTAACGTGTCATCCATACCAACAGCCAAACTGGCCTTCTCTTCCGAAAGTTGGTGATGGGATTTCACGTGTGTGCAAGATGTTATGCGTGCGTTCACACACGGAACCTCGGTTTATAGTCTCATTCAAAGGACTGTACGGGAAATGGAGTCGGAACCAAAGTTTACTCTGAGGGAAAAATCCCCCTGTACCGGAACGACCCGGCGAAGATTTGAACCCGCAACCCTTAGATTACGAGTCCGGCGCCCTACCAGCTGAGCTATTCCGGCCCCTGGTGATGGTGTTTCCAAGTCATGGTCTTTTTGTCGTTTGGATCTTGGCTGGTGTGTTTCAGGTCGGCCTTCAGCTTCTTTTCTCTTATTGCTGTGTCATCCTCTTCCTTTTCTTCTTCTCTCCATGCTTTTACCTTTCTTGTTCTTCTTGGCAGGTCTTCTTCTCTCCGTGCTTTTACCTTTCTTGTTCTTCTTGGCAGGTCTTCTTCTCTCCGTGCTTTTACCTTTCTTGTTCTTCTTGGCAGGTCTTCTTCTCTCCGTGCTTTTACCTTTCTTGTTCTTCTTGGCAGGTCTTCTTCTCTCCGTGCTTTTACCTTTCTTGTTCTTCTTGGCAGGTCTTCTTCTCTCCATGCTTTTACCTTTCTTGTTCTTCTTGGCAGGTCTTCTCCTCTCCGTGCTTTTACCTTTCTTGTTCTTCTTGGCAGGTCTTCTCCTCTCCATGCTTTTACCTTTCTTGTTCTTCTTGGCAGGTCTTCTCCTCTCCGTGCTTTTACCTTTCTTGTTCTTCTTGGCAGGTCTTCTCCTCTCCATGCTTTTACCTTTCTTGTTCTTCTTGGCAGGTCTTCTTCTCTCCATGCTTTTACCTTTCTTGTTCTTCTTGGCAGGTCTTCTTCCTCCTTGGCCTTTCTTGTGATTGTGGCTGTCTTGTGGGCAATGCCATTTTCAGTCCTCTGTTTCAATCTTCTTCTCATGCATGCGCTTTGTGTTGTGTGTGTGGTGTGTGTGTGTGTGTGTGTGTGTGTGTGTGTGTGTGTGTGTGTGTGTGTGTGTGTGTGTGTGTGTTGTGTGTGTGTGTGTGTGTGTGTGTGTGTGTGTGTGTAGTGTGTGTGTGTGTGTGTGTGTGTGTAGTGTGTGTGTGAGTATGTGTGTGTGTGTGTGTGTGTGTGTGTGTGTGTGTGTGTGTGTGTGTGTGTGTGTGAATGTGTGTGTGTGTGTGTGTGTGTGTGTGTGTGTGTGTGTGAGAATGTGTGAATATATATGTGTGTGTGTGTGTGTGTGTGTGTGTGTGTGTGTGTGTGTGTGTGTGTGTGTGTGTGTGAGAGAGACAGAGAGAGAGAGAGAGAGAGAGAGAGAGAGAGAGAGAGATAATGAAACTGTTCATCTGTATTCTTTGGGCTCTCTCTCTACTCTTGATCTCTGTTCAACCAGCATTCCTCCCTGAACTGGATCTGGCAGGCTACAGAGGCTGGGCTGACTCTTAAAGTCCTTAGAGACTATCACACACACCTCAACTGCTCACAAACAAGCAGGCCCAAAACACACAAAACAAAACAAAACGCTCACAAACAAGCAGACCTAAAACACACAAAACAAAACAAAACATTTCAACCCTGACCACCCCAGTTTCTCTCTACTTCTTTCTGGCAAAACCATCCATACCTTTAGCAAATTTCTGCCGAATGGAGTTGTACATCTCCTGCTGATTCTGCGCCGATTCCATGGCAGCCACGACTCGGCTGTCACGGATGTCAGCCCCCTGGGACTGTATGGTCTGCTCTGCCGCCAGGAAACCAGCCATGCTCTCCGACACTGCGTGGGACACAGGGTGATGCTTTCACACGCCTATGACACCACTACCCTCTCCTTCTTCTCCCCATGTCCATCCGCACCCACAACACGCAATTGATTTGCAAGCGTCACTTTATACGAATAATGAAAGAGCAAATAAATCAGTCATGGAAACTCAGAAAAGTGTGAAGTGCAGGAAGTTCAACTCCGTGTTTCCGAGATGTTCACAGCATCATCACACAATTGAACTCTTATGATCCAAGGCATTCGCTGTGCAGAATCAAGATGCTTTGACTGTGTGTTTCAATGGCATTCACCACAGCAACAAAATGTAATTCTATGCTCTGAGACGTCACCTGCAGCATCGTGAATTCACCTCTAATAAGACTTTACCTGTGGCATTAAGATGCTGGATTCTGTGTCTGATTCATTCACTCCATTACTGCGTAAAGAAGTTCAGCTCTATGTACCTGAGGGAATTGCAGCATATTTAAAAAAAAAAAAAAAAATTTACCCTATGTTCTGAAACATTTACTGCAGCATGAAGAAGTTTAATTCTGTTTCTAAGATTCATTTCAGCACGTAAAAATCTAACTCTATGTCCTTCAATATTCACTGCATCATCATGCCTTTTATTTCTAGCCAGTTTGGGCAGGGGGAAGGGGGAAGGGGGGTGGGGGTGAATCAAACAGTGCCCAAGCTTTTTGCAACCAGGACAACTATCTGAACTAATTTCCCATACTTCTACAGCAAATTTAGATGGTGGAACAGGCACGACAGTCTACAACGGTAATGTTGAGAATCAAAATAGGCTTACTGCCGGCGAAAGATTTGTGTAGAACCTTGTTATGAAAAACAGATTAAATGGATTTCAATCTACATCACGTTAAGCCACAAGGTCTGCATTGACTTAAGGCTGTGTCAGACCAACTGACATAGGCCAGAACACCAAGGCTACATCAAAATGTTGTTATGCTCAGCATAGTTATGCGGCGATTGTCTTCAGTTGTGACAAGCTCCTAGCATAACATTATCAGTTTCCAAAATCCCCCGAAGTCAGAGTAGGGCTGCCCATGTGGCGGGGTAGTCAAAAACGGTCACACATGTAATGTTCTCATCCCCAGCTGATGCATTTTTACCATAGTGTTCAAGTACTTCGGCTGTTCGGATGATCCCTGGAGTCTTTTAGCCAGGGTACGACAACAACAACAACAACAAAGCCACAAGGTATGCACAGGAAGGATCAGGTATTTTCATTGGTAAATGAACTGTCATCCATCTCAATAACTAACTAAATCAATACTGACATCAGCAGGCTTTCTTCTTCTTCTTCTGCGTACGCAGGCTGATACTCCTGCGGACACTCCCTATATGGACAGGCAAGTATTAATCCCATCTGCCCTACAAAGGGAGTGGAGTTTTGTGTGCATGACCGTTTTTTATCCCGCCATTAAGGCAGCCATACTCCATCTTCAGGGAAGACATTAGCTTGTTACAGAATGTCCAGAGAAGCTCTAAAATAATAATAATAATAATAATAATGTATAATATTTATATAGCACATTTCTTGTTGTACAACTCAATGCACTTACATCCACCAATTTGCACTTATTCATACAATATTCATGCACACAGCAAAAAGAAAATACACAACGGCAGACGCACCTACATGCATAAACTGTCTCACCGAACTAGTTGTGGAGGAATTTAGGAGAGATCTAGTCATCTACAGAAGAGAATAGGCTTTTTTGAAGAGGTAAGTAACAACATAAACTTTGATACATGTCACCTAATATTCTACAGCTGACTGGGAAGGAGTTTGGCAAGCATTTCAGTACGCTGATGGGAAAGAAAAACAACAGAAACGCACACAGACATCATGTCTGTTTATAACCAAGCTTAACACAATCATGATGTTGAACATCACCTGTTTTATGAAGTATACTGTTAACTACCTAGATTGTCATTGTTGTTTGGTAAAGTTACATGGTTCAACCAGATTATGTGATTGTATGGCTGAGGGCCTATATAAACTGCTTTTATTTCTACAGTCAAAATATCTTCTAACTGAACTACTTGATTGCTTTCTGCAGGATCAATATTCTTCAGTTTTAATTTTTGACGACTGACGACTTCCAAGGAAAATGTTTTTGCCTTAACATGACTTTTCTCATATAGCTTTAGTAGCAAAGAAATGTCATGGAATCCAAAGATTTTCTTGAAAAAATATTCTGCCTACTTGCTTACATTTTCTAAGAGCAATTTACGTAAAAATTAAACAGAAAAATACCTCTCTCTCTCACTCACTCACACACACACACACACACACACATATACACCACATACACACACACCACACACTCACACATACACACACACACACACACACACACACACACACTGGCACAGCCACAGGCATTCACGGAGGCATACACTGAAGCACAAACGATGTGCATCAAACAACAGCTTCCCACAAATGCACCCACTTTCTTCTCTGGGAGCATAGCTGACGTTGACGGCGGCATGGCGGGGGTCTGAAGCATTGGTGCTGATGGGCATGGGCTGCACCGTCTGTTCCACAACATCGTTGGTACGACATGACGCCCCCATCCCCGACCGGGGGTTCTTCCGTTGCTGCAGCAAACTGTAGCGCTGAAGGTATCCGTTTTTAGTTTGACCCTCCGATTTGAGCGTGCCGTTCTGTGTGCCGTTGACTGTGGATGGCTTGCTGCTTGTCGTGTAGCCTGCCGTACGCCTCATGCCGCCGGGCATGCCCAGCGAGGCTCCGTCGATGTACTGGTGTGACACCTGAACCTGCTGCCTGGCATCGTTGTTGTTGGCCGCTGAAGTCCCCGGCGCCGCGCCCTTCCCTTCGTTCACGTCCAGCATGGTTCTCATGTTCTTCCACAGGGAGTTGATCTCGTCGTCGGTGGGGGTCCGGTCCATGCGCAGTCCGTTTTCGTTGTAGAGCGCCTTGTGCATGTTGTTGGCGTTGCTGAAGTGGGAATGGGAGGGAAGCACGGTCGCATGGGGAGTGGGCGCCACCGCCTTGCCCCGGCTCACCCTCACCTGCTCACTGGGCTGACTGAAGGTCAAGCTCCTGCCGTGTCCACCGACACTGTCAGAGTCTGCAGCTACGGTGTTGCCTCCCTTCCCTCCTGAGGTGGCATACACTGCTGTCGCAGCTGTTGGTATTTCTGCTGCGGAGGAGCTGCTGTACATGGGCACTCTGGACATGAAGTTGTTGTTGATCAACATCACCTGCAAGAGAGGGCAGCGCCTAAATCAGCTTTTACCTTTCTCACCTGGAACATGAATACCCAAACCAAAACGAACACCGGAACAGGCCATGGTTTTGGATTGGATGGAATGTTAACAGGGTTAGCTACTGCTGCCCCAGGTGCTTAACAACAGCTATCACTTGACGGCCTTTTTCTGAGGTGTCTATGTACGTTGACATGTTGACCCTCATCCATGTCTCACACAGAACCTGCACTGTTATCTTGTTAGTGTGGATCATCCTGTCTGGGTCAAGTATGATTTTTTCTTTTTTTTTCTTTGCTGAACCAACTTCTGTGCCATCTCAGTGGCATTGCACCCATGCTGCCTATTTCTGATTCCTTGTGCACAGCCACAGCCCCTGCACCGGCAATCCACAGGGAGCTGTCAATGTCAAGTCGTCTAGAGGCAACCCACCGGAGGAGACACTGCACTGCTGCCGAGTCACTTTGGTGGTGTTCAGTGGTGCCTGTTCTGATCCAACATACACAGGACATCACCTGTAAGCCCCCTACAGTTAACCATAATTGCTTAGTCATGAAGCCCATGTGACTGAGCTTTCCCTTCAGAGATCCAAGTCTAACACACCAGGACATCAATCTGGTAGTTTAGTTTAGGTTTCTTTTTTTTCAATCAAAACAGTTCTAATACTAATGTGCTCAGGTTTAGTTCAGGGTGCTCAGATTTAGTTCAGTTTTTTTGTTTTTTTTTCAATCAACACAGTCATCATGCTAACGTGTTCAAACCAAACAGTCCACTCACTTTCTTCTCTAGCTGCGACTTGTGAGCAGTGATGCCAGACTCCTGACCTCCATGCTGGCTGGTTGGATTGACAGCCTCACCGCTCATGATGATGTGGGCAGCGGCTTGGGGCGAGCTGCCTGAGGGTTCCTCGATGGACCGCATGGCTGCTCGAGGGACTCTGCTTCTGCTGTCAGCCGTTCTGGACGTGTTCGATGTTACTCTGGCTGAAACTGGGCGTGACTTCTGCCCAGTCCCTTTGGCTCCTGATTTTTTTTTTTTAAATCCATGAAAGAAGAAAAAGAAATGTTGGTGCAAACTCATTCATCTTGAGATTGTCATATTGTAATCCACCAATAATGGAAAAAATATTTTATTGTCATGAGTTGTATGCTGTCATGGTTCTCAAAATTTACTTGATTGTACCGAGCATTTTTATAAGCTGTAACACACTAGGGTTCCTGAACTTCCTTTAAAGTTTCTTAAATGTTGTTTCAACAGCATCATGATTCGCAAACTTTTTAATTCTAAATCATTCCATGCATTATATTAACTGGCTGTGCTGCACCATGTTTCTTGAGCTGTGGATTCCAAATAAACTGGGCTGACTGCGTGATCTAAGACAGTGATCTATGAATATTGTTCAGCTGAAGGATATTCTTTATTTTGGGACTACCGTGATGGGAGCCAAATGAATACTGACCTACGAATCTTCATTAAGACTTTTACCTTGTTACCAGGGTTGACTCCCCCCCCCGACTGGATTTGATTCAATGAGAGGTCAGAAATGACACTTGCTATTTAAATCCCTCAGCATTTCATATCCACTGAAGTGGCTTTACAGAGCAAGTGTTTGATTCTTCATCTTGACACTAATCTCTCTCTCTCTCTCTCTCTCTCCCCATGTATATATCTACGTATACATGCATACCAGTGCATGTATCCATCATACCGAAGCGCCAAATTGCTGCTCAAAATGTTAGCAGTCTTACAGACGCGACCTTCTGCAACAACCTATCTTCAAAACTGATTTGTGCTTCCATCCCAAGTTCAATGCACTCATCTTCCACACCTGCTTTAGCTTTCCAGTTAACTTTCTTAGTACAGATATGCTTCAATTCAACGCCCATCTTGTGCCGAATTCTACAAAGATAAGTGACTGCTCGTTCTTCACTGTCGTTGTCCTGGGTGTTGTTTATCTTGCCTGAAGACGATCTAAGAAGTCGAAACCCATCACGTTTTGTCTTGTGATTCACTGGTCCACGTTGTCTGTCTTATAAAATGAATCATCTGGGTCAAACTAGCGTGGAAATGCTGCCAGCTGGCCAACATGAATGGTCCTTTGTATGATGCTCATCCATTCACACCTCACTTGCCTACTTGCCAATGACATGCCTACGCGACATGAGCACTTGCAGAGCATGCGACTGATGAGAAAGGAGGAGACTGACCCACTGCCATGCGCTCATTGCAGTGCTCTTGCAAGGACAAAAACTGACTGCCTTACGTTGCTGTACAAGAGGAGGGTGAAAGGAAGAGAGTGTGTGTGTGTGTGTGTGTGTGTGTGTGTGTGTGTGTGTGTGTGTGTGTGTGTGTGTGTGTGAAACCAGTGGTCAGGCTTGATAAAAGACTCACTGGCCAGGCAGCTCTCCACTGCTTTCTTCTTGGTGTGTGTGTGTGTGTGTGTGTGTGTGTGTGTGTGTGTGTGTGTGTGTGTGTGTGTGTGTGTGTGTGAAACCAGTGGTCAGGCTTGATAAAAGACTCACTGGCCAGGCAGCTCTCCACTGCTTTCTTCTTGGTGTGTGTGTGTGTGTGTGTGTGTGTGTGTGTGTGTGTGTGTGTGTGTGTGTGTGTGTGTGTGTGTGTGTGTGTAAGATAAGATAAGATAATGTTGCTTATAGCCCAGCCGACCGCAAAGGGCCACATCAGGGCTGTCACCACGTTAAAATCAACTCACCAGTCATTAAAAAAAAACAAAAACAAAAAAACAAACTTTCACACATCTCATTAAATGACATCGTCTAGAAACGCACCAGAAATTGCATTAAAAATCTTTCTTCCGTAAAATCTTAAATCAGATGAAAAATGTTAATCTCTCTCAAAAACTCAAGGATCACATCAGGTGGGGCATCCCTGAACAGGATCTTCATGGACTCCGCTGTAAAATGTACAATGTCACAATCCTCTTTGGGGTAGTGTCAGTACGTCATCCAGAGGTCTGCTAATTGAGGATGTCCTTTCGGATTTGGATTTGTGTTGTCTGAACGACGGATCTGCAACTTACCTCCACTCTTCCACAGGTTCACTTTCGTGTTTAGATTTGTCGGTTTGTGACCCCTCGCTGGTCCTGGACTATGAGTGGTCTGTCCATGACGATCTGCACGGAAGTGACCATTTCCCTGTCCTTCTACAACCTGTAATAACTGAACACGTCTCTGTCTCTCAACATCTAAATTATAAGAAAGCAAACTGGGATCTATTTGCAGCCACTATTTCTAGGGAATTCCAGGACACTGATTTTCTTCAGAGTCCGGACCCAGCAGAATCACTGACTAACACTGTGATCAAGTGTGCTAAAGCTTGTATTCCAGTGTCTTCCGATAAACTTCAAATGCCAAAAACACCCTGGTTTGATTCAGACTGCCAACAAATTTCCAAAGTTAGAAAACGGGCTCAGCGTCAGGTGTACCAACGACCTTCGGGTCCCAACGCTCGAGCCCATCAGAAACTCCGTGCCAAATCGAGACACACTTTTAAAATCAGTAAACATCGGTCCTGGAGAAGTTTCTGCTCCAGGCTGACATCGAAAACTTCCAAGAAAAAAGTGTGGAACATCATTAGAAAAATCAAAGGGAAGACCACCAACCCCTCCATTCATCACTTGAAACTTGCTGATGCTCTGATCACTGACAAACAAGCTGTTGCCAATCTGTTGGCCTCCACCATCCAACAGAACTCCTCATCTTCAAATAAATCTGCAGTCTTTTTAAGAAACAAAGAGATTAGAGAGAAATCTTCATACAATTTCACATCAGACAACTCTGAAACCTATAATCTTCCTTTTTCAACCGTTTGAACTCAAATTAGCTTTACAAACCTGTACTGATTCTGCCCCTGGTCTGGATGACATTCATTATCAGGTTGTGAAACATTTTCCAGAAAGCTGTCTCCAGACTCTTCTCCTAGTTTATAACCATATCTGGACCACAGGATCCTTTCCGCCCTCCTGGCGGAAAGCCCTGATCATTCCCATTCCAAAGCCTGGAAAGGACCTTACCAACCCTTCCAACTATCGCCCAATTGCTCTGACCAGCTGCCTCTGTAAGCTGATGGAAAAGATGGTCAACTCCCGTCTGATGTGGAAGCTGGAAACCGATGGTCTTTTGGCCAGTGAACAGTGCGGTTTCCGGAAGTACCACTCGACGGTTGACCATCTAATCCGTCTGGAAACCACCATCCGCAACGCCTTTGTTAACAAGCAGCATGTGGTTGCTATCTTTTTCGACCTCGAAAAGGCGTACGACACCACGTGGAAAGCAGGAATCCTCATGGACCTGCACAGACTTGGTTTTCGGGGTCACCTGCCTCTGTTCATTCAGAACTTTTTAGCCGATCGACAGTTCCAGGTGCGTGTTGGCACCACACTCTCTGACATCCATGGGCAGGAGTTGGGTGTTCCTCAGGGGAGCATCATTTCTCCAGCCCTTTTCAGCATTAAAATAAATGACATTGTCCAATCGGTAAGCCAGGGCACTGAGTCCTCTCTGTTTGTTGACGACTTTGCGCTGTATGCAGTTGGAGCTTCTTACGCTAGCGTACAGCGTCGACTCCAACTTTGTGTCAACAGAATCCAACAGTGGGCTGAGGAAAGCGGGTTTACCTTCTCCCGTACCAAAACTCAGTCAATTCATTTCCACAATTTTTGTCGATTCTTTGCTGATCCTGAAATTCGTCTGGACAAGTCCACCATTCCAGTTGTAAAAGAAGCCAAATTCCTGGGAGTTATTTTTGACCAAAAACTCAACTTTCTCAGCCACATCAAAAACCTCAAAACTTCTTGCCAGAAAGCTCTGAATATTCTGCGGGTCGTAGCGCACACCGACTGGGGCGCTGATAAGAAAACTTTGCTGAACCTCTACAGAGCCTTGGTCCGTTCCAAACTGGACTACGGTTGTGCTGTCTACGGCTCCGCAAGACCCTCTTACCTCAAACTCTTGGACCCTATCCATCATCAAGGGCTTCGTCTCTGTCTTGGAGCATTCCGCACCACCCCTGTGTACAGCCTGTACGCAGAGGCGGGTGAACCTTCACTGTCCAACCACAGGCTGAAACTGTCTTTGAATTATTATATCCGACTGCTTTCAGAACCGCAGAATCCTGCCTATGACTGTGTTTTTGACCCTCCGTTCCAAAGTAAGTTTGAAAACAACCCGAAATGTATTCCGCCGTTTGGTCTTCGTATGCTGCCTCACGTGCGGAATGCAGGTCTAGACCTAGGAGTTGTGTCCGATTTTTCCAAGTTTCCGGATCAACCTCCGTGGACCTTTTTCACACCAGAGATTCGTTTCGATCTTGCAGCTTTTCGTAAAGAGTCTACCAGCTCTCTGGCGTACAAGGCGTTGTATGCTGAGCTCTGTTCGAAATTCCCATCCTGTCAAAAAGTTTTCACTGACGGTTCCAAGTCTGAGGATGGAGTGGCCTGTGCAGCCTACTGCCCTGGGGCTCCTTCTCAGATACTGTTGGAACATATTCATTCCAATGCTTCTGTCTATTCTGCTGAACTTACCGCTCTGGTTTTGGCTTTGAAGATAATCTCACATTCTTCGAAGAGGGAATTTCTGGTTCTGTCGGATTCGCTGTCAGCTTTGGAGGCCATAGCTGGCCGCAACCTTCAGCATCCAGAACTTTTACTTTTTTTTGAACTTTTTAGCAAGTTGAAGGCGGACGGTTACAACATTACTCTTGCTTGGATTCCTGGTCATGTTGGCATCGGCGGGAACGAAATGGTTGATCGTTTAGCCAAGAATGCCACAAGAGAGAAACTGTCCAACATTTCTATCCCCTGCTCAGATGTGAAACCCAAAATTAACGATTATGTGAGAGACCTCTGGCAGGAGGATTGGAACACACAGACGAATAACAAACTCTTTCAGATCCGTCCAAACCTTAAGGACTTCCTCCCATCTACGTCGGGTGGTCGTAAAGAGGAAACGGTTCTGTGCCGGCTGCACAACGGCCATTCGTATTTTACCCATTCTTACCTTTTACAGAGTGAAGAAGCTCCGTGGTGTATTCCATGTCATGCGCCACTCACAATGAAACATGTTCTTTTAGAGTGTTGGGACTTGCATGATGTGAGACACAAACATTTTACAGCGGAGTCCATGAAGATCCTGTTCAGGGATGTCCCGCCTGACGTGATCCTTGAGTTTTTGAGAGAGATTAACATTTTTCATCTGATTTAAGATTTTACGGCAGAAAGATTTTTAACAAAGTTTCTGGTGCGTTTTGTAGACGATGTCATTTAACGAGATGTCTGAAAGGTTTTTTTTTTTGTTTGTTTTTTTTTTTTTAAATAAAAATGACTGGTGAGTTGATTTTAACGTGGTGACAGCCCTGATGTGGCCCTCTGCGGTCGGCTGGGCTATAAGCAACATTATCTTATCTTATCTTACTACACACACACTGCACATATCTAGCTGACCATCTCATTAAAACAAAAATATTATAATGCCCTCCTCCCTTTCACCACCACCCCTCCCTGCCCACACACACATACACACACACAGAGTGACAGTCACAAACATGTATACCCTTCATACAGTTTCCATGTTCCATCTTTTTCTTCTCTTTGTACTGCCACTCCATTCCACTAACCCCCTCCCCCCGTTCTGGGGGGATGGGGTGTATAATAATAATAATAAGGAACATTTAGTGCGCTTAATCTTAAACAAAAGCCCTAAGCGTTTACAGCAATAAGCCCTAACACACACACACACACACACACACACAAACACACACACACACACACACACACACACACACACGCACACACCCACACACCAGCGAAGGAGCAGAAAGATTATGTTTTGAAGAGAGTTGTTTTGAGGGAGGACTTGAAAGAAGAAAGACTGTTTGAGTTTCGGAGTGCAGAAGGGAGATTGTTCCAGCAGGAAGGAGCCTGAAAGAAAAAGAACGTTCACCAAGTGTTCTGGCCCGAAAACGAGGGATCTGCAGAATGCGAGTGTCAGAGGAAGAGCGAAGCTGTCCAGAAGGAGTATAGGTCGACAGAAGTTTAGAGAGGTAAGATGGAGCGAGGCCATCCAATGCCTTGTAACAGAGCAAAGAAAGTTTGTACTTGATGCGTTTTTCAACAGGAAGCCAGTGCAAAGATTTAAGCAAGGGAGAAACATGAGAGGTTTTCGGAGATTTCAAGACAAGGCGAGCAGCATTATTTTGAACTTTCTGCAATTTTGCAAGAAGATTCTGTGGACAGCCAGCAAGAAGAGAATTACAGTAGTCAAGTCTTGAAAGAATGAAAGCAGAAACCAGAGTCTTGGTGGCTTCTTCAGACAGAAGGTGGCGCACAGAACTGATTCGCCGAAGCTCCGAGTAGCAAGCACGGCAGATAGAAGAAATCTGATTTTGAAAAGAGAGTGTCTGATCAAGTACAACGCCTAGATTTCGCACAGTGGTAGAGGTCTGAATGAGAGAGGTACCAAGTTGGACAGAAGAAGGAACAGAGATTGTAGACATGAGCCGTTTTGGGAGAATGAAGATCAGTTCAGTTTTGTCATTGTTTAACTGAAGTTTGTTGCAAGTCATCCATGCCTTTATGTCAGAGATGCAGAGCTGTGAGCGATCAATGATGGAGGAGAGGAAAGAAATGTCACCAGAAATGTAGATTTGATTGTCATCAGAGAAGCAGTGGTGTGAAATGTCATGATGGGCTACAATATCAGAGATGGGTTGAGTATATAGAACAAACAGAATGGGACCAAGGACAGAGCCTTGGGGAACACCATAATTCAAGTCAGCAGAGCTTGAAGAAAAACCATTGACAGAGACAATTTGGGTTCGACCAGAAAGGTAAGAATAAAACCATGCCAAAGCGTGAGAAGAGATGCCAAAAGTATGTTGAAGTCTAGTGAGGAGGGTGGAGTGATCAATGGTATCAAAGGCAGCGGACAAGTCAAGAAGAGAGAGCAGTGAAACCTGACCGTTATCCAGAGCAGCGAGAAGATCGTTTGTTATTTTCAGCAGAGCAGTTTCTGTACTGTGTCCAGTGCGATAGGCGGACTGCAACGAATAGAGCAAGTTGTTTTGGTCAAGATGGTTTTGGAGTTGGAGAAGTGCTATCTTTTCAATTATCTTTGAAAGAAAAGACAAGTTGGAGACAGGTCGATAATTTTTTAGGTTTTCAGGGTCGAGAGAGGGTTTCTTCAAAAGAGGTCGGACAACAGCAGCTTTCAGTGCAGGTGGGAAACAACCAGAAGTGAGAGATTCATTTACCACACTAGTGATATATGGCAACAAAACATCCATGCATGCAGATAATAAGTAGATGGAAGAGGATCCAGTACACAAGTTTTGATAACAGTCTTGTCGATGACTTCTTTGACAACAGCAACTGTCACAGGTTCAAAGTCAGTCAATGAAATGCCGGAAAAAGAGTTGTATGGAATATCAGGTTCAGATACTGACTGAGCATCCAGACTTTCACGGATAAGTCTAATTTTGCTAGTGAAAAAGTCACAAAATTCTGTGGAATGTCAGAGGGACAGACAGATGAAGGAAGGGGAGATGATTTTGTTCTCCCCATGAGTGTATCAGTGACCTTAAACAATTGCTTGGTTGTTGTGCATGCTAATATTTTAGCATTGTAGAAGGCTGATTTTGCTTTTTGAACAATTTCATTCACAGCATTACTAGCAATTCGCAAAATTTGTTTGTGGATCTCGAGGTTTGTCTTTAGCCACTGCCTTTCGGCCCTACGTCTAACACGTTTAGCATCAAGAACTTCAGGGCCAACTGCTGGGAACCAGGGTGAGGTGGACGGCTGGAAATCTTGCGTCTAAGTACTGGGGCATGGTGATCAAGGACATCTTGAAGTAGGCCATGGAACTGCTCCGCGGACAGTGAAGGTACAGATTGAAGGCAGGACAGCAGGTCAGCTCGGAAGATGTCAAGGTCGATGGAAGCAAAGTCCCTGGACTCGACATACCTGGGAGGCTTAATAGGAGCAGGTGTGTTCAGATTAGCCAGGATCGCATGGTGGTCAGAAGTCAGAGTCAGACTGGTGGTGGGTGACTCGACCAGGTCATCATCAGAATGGACAACCCAGTCAAGGATGTGACCTGAACGGTGAGTTGGGGAGGTGACGGACTGGTTCAGACCAAAGGACTGAAACAGATCCATCAGTTTTGCTGTATTGCAATTAGTTGGATTGTCCCAGTGGAAGTTGAAGTCGCCAACCAGTACAGAACGGCCTTTTAGACAGTTCATATACTCCAGCAGATCTGGAAACTCTTCCAGAAAGATGGAGTCTTTCAGTTGGTTTTTCTTGCTGGGAGGGGGGCGGTAAAGGCAAGAAGACGTGAAGAGAGGATTTGGGGGAAGATACAGTTAGTTGTACTAGTTCAAAAGAGGAGTGGACAAAGGAGAAGTTGGAGGTAGTGGAAACAGAGGGGGATATAGTGTCAGACACCACAAAAGCGATGCCTCCACCACGGGTTGGCCGGGGAAAGCTGAGGGTGGTGTAGCCAGGAGGGTGTGGGTGGGGGTGGGGTGGGGGAAGAGTGGAGCTAATTAACAGTAGAAGTTAAAGTGACAGACACACCTTGAGCAATTTTTCTGTCACTAGTGTCAGGAAACATCTTCTTGAATAGGGAACAAGACGATCGGTCGTTGACAGGGACAGATTCGCATCAGCCACCGGCCTACACATCATGATCATCATCTCGGCGTTTATCACCTGCTGCTCCAGGTCCCCCACTAGACTTCACCTCAGCCTTTTTCAATGCTTGTACAACTGAAGTTGTTTCTTTCATCACTTCTGACAGTTTTTTAATGCGATTTTGACGAAACAAGCTTTATGCAGTCGTTACCTCCTCCATGAGCACAACTAAAACCCATTCGCACAAAGGGCACCACATGAAAGTTGGACCTTTTCTGAGCTTGGGACTAAGCACTTCCAAGTTTGCATGATATGCATTCAGGAAAGTTTGCTCAGACCTCGTTTTGGCAACCTACTTTTCAACATCTAGCTCTTCATCACCCTCATGAACACCTAATTTCGCTGGTGGCGGCATTCTCTTAGTGGATATCTGTGTCGGTCGCTCACTATGAAAGATGGCCGACCACAGTGTAAGCGAGTACATGCCAACTGGAACTAGCGGCAATAACTCGCGTCTTCAAACAGGAAAATAGTACTTTTCTTTTTTTTAATATTTTTTTTTTAGCCAATGTTGCCGATTTTCGTATTTTTGTCATACTCAGCGTATTATTGTATTTTCCAGTCAAATTTCGTAAAATACGTTAAAAAATCGTAGGGTAGACAGGTCTGGTGTGTGTGTGTGCGTGTGTGTGTGCGTGTGTGCGCGTGGGGCACGTGTGTGTGCGTGCGTGCATGCATGTCTGTCTGTGTGCATGTGCACGTGTGTGCGGGGGTTCTTGCGCTTGCCTGTGGCAACTGGACACCACAAGATCCATGCAGGTATTTGTAAACCTCAATCATGTCCCTACGACAGCACTGACGTTCCAAACTTGGAAGCCTACAGAGATGCCTTGATGCTTGTCACCGCAAGTCATCAATGTCACTGCACAACTGTCTGCTGTGGCTGCCAGACATAATGGCCACAGTCCAGCCATAGGTGAAAACCATGGCCTCACAGAGCTGGACAAAAGTCTGCTATGTCAGGTGACTGAAGGAGATGTAGTAGATGATACCAGCACCTCTGCCTCAATACTATCCTCTAAGGCAGAGTGGGAAAAAGGGTATCCACAGGTCAGATCCAAGAAGTTCTGTGTGGACAACAGAAAAGGACTGGGCCGGCTCCTGCTCCTCTACCCTGCTGTGACAGGAGACTGAAGACAAGGAACTGTCATCCTCACCACCTAACAACAACCACATGACAAAGGTTCAACAGGAATTGAAGCAACTGATTATAGGAAATTCCACACTACTAGTGGCACCCCCCCCCCCCCCCCGCCCCTTCCACCCCTCCCCCCCCCCCCCCCCCAAAGGGATAGAAGAAGGAAAACAGCATTCCTTACCAGTCATCTTTCCATTGCTGCTGTTGGTATTGACGGCGGCAGCGTTCATGTCAGTCATACTGTCAGCACTGTCCGTGTCTTCATCCACCTGTTCTGGATAGTGCAAGTCTGCAAAGCGCACCCCTTTCTTCTGGACCTTTTGGAAATCAAAACAGAAATCATAGCACTTTGAATGCACCCACACCTGAACATGATGACATGCACACACCAAAAAAAGCATGAAATCCAGAAGCCTTCCAGCAGTATGCACATGGTGTATATCTATCTGTCATCTTTCTCATGTCCAAGCCTCATCACCTTTGCACTTGAGTACCTCATTTATCCTCCAACTTCCCCCGAAGTCGGAGTGTGGCTGTCGGAGTGTGGCTGCCCATGTGGCGGGGTAATCAAAAACAGTCACACATGTAATGTTCTCATCCCCAGCTGATGCATTTGTACCATAGTGTTCAAGTACTTCAGCTGTTCGGATGATCCCTGGAGTCTTTTAGCCTGGGTATCACTGTCTTAGATCACTCAGTCAGCCCAATTTATTTGAAATCCACAGCTCAAGACATCCTCCAACATTTTGCTAATTCCATACAGAAAACAAACAAACAAAATCTCAGTATCCGTTCTTGTTTCACTGTAAATAAGGCTAGCCAAAGAACAACGGTGATTCAAGACTACAACAAAAGAACAAAAATGCATGAAAACTTGGTATTAAGCTGTCATTAGCCACTTGCACTGAAAACAAGAAAGAAGCTGGTGCTTTTCTCAGATTTACTTACCTTCTTTCGTTTGACCTGTTCGTGGTTCCTCATGTGCATCTTGGCAATCTCCAGACTGTCCTGAACGTTGAACTTGGTCTGTCCCCCGGCTTTCAGCATATCCTTGTTGACCTTCTTCAAAATGCTGCGGACCTCTTTGTTATCACCCGTCTGATCTTCCACCACCGTGATTTTCTGCTCCTGCCGGCTGGTTCCTTCCTGCGCTGCGCTCCTTGTTGTCAGCCTTCCGTTCACCACACCCACAGCGCCTTGGGCAAGGCCTCCGTCTCTGGTCTGCTGGGGTTCCATCCCAGACTCTGACTGGTTCTGACTGGGGTAATGGCCATAAGGACCTTGAGGATTATTCTGCTGCTGTCTGTTCTCTGATGCCTGCACATAATCCTTGTAGGAAGGTGGCGCCGCGGCGATAAACTTCAGACCTGTCATTGCCGGGTAAGTGCCAGCTGCAGTGAGAATAGTCCCTGGCTTTTGTCCTTGGCCCCTGGGTATTTCGACCTGGGAGGAGTTTGTGCCAAACCCTGCCTGTTGGGTGGAGGTCATGTTGTGGATGCTGGCCTGGGAATAGGCAGCTTCTCTGGTAGGACCTGGATTCACTGTCTGATACACACAGGTAGTGGTAGCAGCCGTGCTGATAGCACGGCAGGTCTGAGGGTGAAGGTTTGTTGCCATCACACGATCAGCCACCATGCTGGCAGAATAACTGCCAGAGTTATTACCAGAATGCCCAGTGGAAGACACTGTGTTGGGGTACTGTTCACTTTCTTCCGGAGGAGGAGAGGTCCAAGCGTATATGTGAGCTTTGGGTCGCTCCTTTGGATGCTCGCTCTGAGTCAAAGCGGAGGTCAGCTCCTCAAGAACTTTGGAAGTAGAGTACTTTGTGTTGACCTCTTGCTGGTAAGTATTCCTATGAGGCACACCACTGTTCTGGTTTGGGTGAGCGTCAAACTTCCGATGGGCCAGAAGCTGACTGTCATACTGCAGAGTGGGTGGAGGCTGCTTTAGAGGTTGGTTCACTGGAGGTGACTGCTGTGGCAGCCTCAGTGCTGTTCCCACAGTGACCTGTCTCTCGGCATTGGTCTGCACGCCATCTGAACAGTCTGTGTAACAGTTCAAGTTCCCCTGAATGACCGGGGTGCTGGACACGGGGACACCAGCTTGTGGAGTGTGATAACCCTGAGGGATGGGGCCGATGATATGAGCATTGCCTGCAACACTTATTGTATCAGCTTGACTCTGACCAGTCGTGTGTCTCTGTGAGTTTTGTTGCAGTCTGGTGATTGGCACTTTTGCTGACTGAGGTCTTCCTATCCGGTCTTCAGGGGGCTGTTCAGGTTGTGTCATCATGGTGGCAGTCATGTCATTGTAACCTTGTGTCTGCATCTCTTCTCTCTGTTGATGGAAGTTCCTCTGTGCCTGCTGCTCTTGAAAAAAGCTGTTCAGAGACTGGTTCCCTTCCTCCAGGCTGTCCAGAGATGACAGACTCTCACTCCTCAGTGGAACATCTTGGGCTTCATTCTCCTCCAGGCCCTGCACCTTGGTGTCTGCATCGATCTCCTTACGAATGGCCTGGTTAAACTCGTGCAGTGACTTCTGCTGCTGCTCCACCAACAGCTGCTGGTGCTGCTCCAGCTGCTGTTCAAAGCGACTCCGACTGCTTGTGAAGTTGCGCATGCTACGTTCCATCAGCTGCGCTCGCATCGACGCATCTAGAGGGCGCCCTGATAATGGCCTGTCATGACTCTGGCGACTTTCTCTTTGGCCAGCACTGCTGGCCCGACTGCTTCTCATGTGAGATCTTTCCAAAGGATCCCGGCCATTCTGCTGGTTCTGCTGCATGCGCTGAATGGCCTCACGGCTCTGTTCATTGGGAATGCTTGATGCTGAACCGCCACGGATCAATCTCAGAGCATCTTCGATGTTCACGTGATTCCTGGTTGGACTATGACCTCGTCGACGACGGGAAGGAGACAAACGAGGACGGTTTCCCACATGACAACGCTGGTATTTTTCTGTCGCTTGTTTCTGTTCCTGATGCCTCTTATTCAAGATGTCTTGACGGCGTTTCTCTTCACGTGCTGCCTCTTGTTTTCGCTTTTGCGCTAATAACCTGCAAATGAGAAAGCACACTTATTCGTCTTGTTCATTAACAGCCTTTAAGAGTATCCTTGGTATTGCTTATTCTATCCTCTCACAGGGACTAAACAGTGACTTCAGTCAGTTTCTGTTATATAAGCTTTTCCTGTAAAATAGATAACTATTAAAGGCTGAAATGACCTCAGTCAGTTTCTATTATATAAGCTTTTCCTATAAAACAGATAACTATCAGAGGCTAAAATAGAAAATTTGACAAAACCTTTATAGTCAAACTTGTGGACTTTTTTTTCAGTACATCATTGAAAACAAGAAGAACCCTACCTGATAAGAATTTTAAAGAGTACTGTGATTTACCTCTGGTAGGAGCTGGATTCACTGTCTGATACACACAGGAGGAGGGACAGTATGTGATTACACCCAGTGAAATGACAATTTCATCCTCAAGAGAATCTTTAATTTTGTTCATCCTTGTTGCTAACTATGGTAAATTTTCAGCACATGCATACAGCAGCTCTCCCCAGCTGCATGCACTATTACCGCATCCTCATTAAGAATATAAACACGCCTGATTGAATGCCTTAGATGGTACACCAGCAGGTACAGAACAACAAAACTACAAAACCAATTTGGCAAGTAGCAATACATAAAATATGTGACACAACCAAACCCTAACACTGCATCCAAGCACCATGCAGACTGCCCCTCCCCCCCCCCCCCCCCCCACCCCCTGACTCTCATACAAAAATGTTAACAAATAAGTTGATAATCACTGGCTTCCAAGCACATACAACTACTTCCAAACAATACTAGCACGTTTTGCCAACTAATTATTAGAGTGGAAAAGAACCTATACATTAAAAAAAAGAGCAAAAGCCCAAAAAGACAGGAAAGAGGGAGAATAACACCTTTCATACAAAAGAAAATGTACACAACAAATGCAAAGTTTATAAATATCTAGAGTTTTACTACTTTAACCCATAAGTGATGGCCATATTTAAATACAATCAAAACACATGAAAAAAAAAACCATGCTACTGATTTTTGCGCACATCAACAGTTGTAGCTGCCTAGTTATACTCCTCCTTTGTCAATACTGTTGTAAAACATCTAATACAAAATGAAATATTTACAACAATATGACAATGACACACAGCAAACTACTATGATTTCTCAAGTTTTTCATGAGCAATGTAACTTATAAAAGAGAAAGAAAGAAAAAAAAAACGCAAGTTTTTCAAAGCATACACACACACATACATACACACACACACACAGAACATGTTTGCATATGACATCGACCATACAAAGAAAGGAGTCTCAATTATAACTGAAAGCAATAAAATAAAAGCAGTACCAAAAAAACATATTCAAATTTGTGAAAACATGACACTGACTTTCTTCTCTTATTTGTTTCTTGTGACAGTCGTCGGGCTTTGGCAAGAACATCATTGCTTTGAAAACTGCCATCGCTGTTCAGGTTTTCAATGTGATCTCTTTCAATGTATCTGTAACGTTTTCTATCAGAAGTTAAGTGAAAAACAATCAGAATCATTTCAAAAACATCTGTTAAAAACAAAATAGATAATAAGCCTAAGCCTAGAGACAGAAAGCGACACAAAAAGAAAAAACAAAAACAAATCAACATAAATGAAAACTTGATAAATCAGTGACCACTTCCTATGTCTTCTTGATTCCACCTGTTTCATTTCAAGTTAGTCATGTAAACTGTTTCTGACAATCTATCTATTGCTTTCTGATAGACATCAAAACCTTCACTCTTAAATTGTGTGACATATGCCCCAAATACACTGTTCTTACAAAAAGAATCACCCGCTGATTATTCTGACACTTGTGATGGATGGGTAAGCACAGGAAAAAAAAAAAGAAAAAAAAGAAAGAAGAAAGCTTGTGAGTACTGGCGCGCTGGTGACCTACTCGTTTTTGAGTGAACCAGTATTTTAGGAAGAAGAAGAAGAAGAGTTTACGAGCTCCCGACGTGAACACGCCAAGAGACGCAGCTCCAACCACAGCCTCAGTCAGTGATTCATTCCAAAACTACTTCTTATGATCATCATGTACAGTTTGTCACAAACATTTGACTAATGACCACCATCTGCACCTATTTTTTCTGTTAACTTTAAACCGTCTTTCTTGGAAAGGCGCCAACGGAATCGTTGTGGCTAACACGAGAATAGTACTCAAAGAGAAACTTCAAAACTGTTTAAAACAAAAAAGAACATTAAAACTTTACGTATTCAAAATTAAGACAAAACACACAATGTGCAACCCTGGCTAAAAATACAACAGTTCAATAACAAAGCTATGTCATTTTAATCATTGGGACGATGATGTTGAGAGTAACTTCAGTAAAATAACCTCGAGAAGTCTGTCTGAACATGCTGAAGTTGAGCTAATCCTACAAAAGTAAGACACAGGAAACACAGTAATCACAGTCAAAGGATACGAATAAGCTCCGGCTAATAATCTGCTATCCATGGTTCCTGATGAATCTGAATTGAAAAAGGAACACCTTCAAACTGCAAAAGAAAGTGGAAGTTTTTGTTGTGGTCATGTTTCCTTCTGATGACAACCACTGTCCGCCATGTTGTTTTAGTTACGATGTGCGCAAGAATGCCAGAACAACGCTCGCGCTGCGCAGTGCTTAGAGTGCTGTCCCTTTGGAAAAAAAAATGACGTCTGCAACTTTTTTCCTGCCCGATAGAACAGAAGAGCTTTTGCGGTTTTCGTTTTGTTTTTATGCTGTTGAAATAGTCAAATGAATGAATTAGAAATTAAATCAAAATGATCAAATAAATCTGAAAACAAATATCCATAGAAGGACACTTTCCCATTGCCCCCTCCTCTCCTCCCCTCGCCTCCCCAAACCGAAATATTATATAAACCCCTGCAAAACAAAACCAAAAAAACTCGCAGAAGAACACGACGTTTCAGTGCGTCTTATTCAATTCCACTATATGAAGACTCGATGATCTATTGTGTTTCTGCTCCACCTTTTCAAAATAGGCTGTGTTCCACCATGTTAAAGTTCTACTGATCCAATAGGCTATGCCCGCTTTCCTCACCTCTCTCTCGCTCTCTCTTAAACCTCACTCTGTATATCTCTGTCCCCAGTTCGAAGATACTCTGTATGGACAATAACATTCAGAGAAGAAACTTTCTTCAGCCATTTACCGCACAGAATTAAATTCAAATGATTTTGAAGATAGCTTACATGATGCCTGTCAAATTCTTGATACCGATGTAAATATTGTCATTGAATTGTTCATTAAATCTGTTTGCAGCGTGCTGCTTAGTACATGATCCGAGCAAAGATAGTTCGCCCTACGGAAGGGCGTACAGTCTTTGATCCGAGCTATGGGAAATAAGAAAAAAGGCAGACGACTGGTATGGCAAAAAATGTGATCAAAAGAAGAAGAAAAAAAGGTGGTTATTATAAAAATTCTACGCACTTGAAAGAAAATACAACAGAAAAAAAAAGAGAAGCATGCATTAGAGAAAGAAAAGCATGTAAATTCATGTTAAAGAGGGGGGGGGGGGGGGGGGGGAGGGGGGGGAAACCGGGTTTGATCGAACGAGCTTATGTAAACTTGAACAATCGATTGGTAATCCAAAGTTTTTTTTCGGAAAGTCAGTCATATACAATTGTATTAAAATAGCACGGTATATTTAGATTTCCGCCTGCAGTCATCTCACTTTGCAACTAGATCCATTTCCGTAATTTGTTTTCATTTTTTCATGTGGGTGTGTCGTCTTCACTGGAGGAAAACATTGAGGTTAACGAAGATGGTGAAGTAACGGACGCTTTGTTCAGTTCAGTTCAGTTCAGTTCACTTGGGACTTAATGAACCCATTTCCAGATTTGACGTTCAAACCAGTTTGTCTGTAATCTCAAGATTGGAAAAAAGTGCTTGTGTCCCGACAAAATTATCAGTGAGATATTGAATTAAGCAAATGAAAAAAAAATATTGATTTCTTTAGGATTGTTGTTTTTTTTTAACCAGTAAACTGTCTGATCCAGGTGTTTTCCTATATGAGTGTTACTTGAACCAATACATACAAAAGGAGATGCAAACCTGCCTGATAACTATCATGGCATCGATTCACAAGTGTTGTAAGTAAGATCTATACACGTATTCTAAATAAATGACTTTTAAAGTGGAAAGAAAGAAAAAAAAATGTAATGGAAGAACAGGCAGTATTCAGAGCAGGCTATAGTAACCTACTGTTGATGATATCTTCACCCTGTATGCAGTGGTACAAAAGTTTTGAAAAATGTCATTTATATGTGTTTTTGTGGACTTCAAAAAGACTTTTGACTCTCTGAATGGGAACACTCTATGGGCAGTTTAGAGAAAATTAAATAAAAATTTACAAAGCTATACGAAGTGCTTATGATTCTGTGTTAGTTTGTGTACACGATAAGTGTTGTTAGTTTGTGTACATGATGAATGATGTTAGTTTGTGTACACGATAAGTGTTGTTCTTCTGACAAATTTCGAATGCCCGTGGGGTGTGAAACAAGAACTTCTTCTTGGCCCTCTCTCTTTTCATTTTTCATCCATGAATTGGCCGTTGATTTCTCTAGTAATCAAAAATAATATAATAAAAATAATTCCTTGTGCAAGTGAAATAATTTTTATTCCCTTTGTTATTTACCGATGATGTCATCTTAATTATCCGACGCTGATATGAGGCTTCAAAATCAACAATTTTATAGTTTAAAAAGAGGAGCAGATCGATGGCAGTTAACAGTCAATCTAGAAGAAAACAATCAAATTTCATGTGTTTTTTTTTTATAGAAAAGGTGGCTATTGGAGTGCG
The DNA here is from genome assembly GCA_018398815.1 of Conus ventricosus. Classification (NCBI taxonomy): domain Eukaryota; kingdom Metazoa; phylum Mollusca; class Gastropoda; order Neogastropoda; family Conidae; genus Conus; species Conus ventricosus. The sequence goes on from CM031610.1 coordinate 13,182,190, forward strand.
AGAAAAAGATGGTTATCTGGGAAGGACAAAGTAAGCGATGGGCTTCACTACTAAGTTGAACACCAGCAATGCTTTGTTATATGTTTGTAATAAAGTGCCAAAGGGTGATAGAAATAATGAAGTTATTAAGAAAACTAAGCACGATAGATACGTGTTTGTTTCAAAAGTTATTTGACTTGCAAATTGAACCCATTCTGACATACACACCGGAAGCGTTGGGATTAGACCGAGGTAATAACCAAACTGTCCATATATTTGCCGTAGAAGGATTTCAGAACATTTTCTGCATATGCCTACATAAACAGCTGGATTACAGAGAAACTGGAGATATTCTTAATGTGGTCCAACAGATATAAAGTGCATTAAAGATGGGTTAAAATTAGACTCCCCATATCAAGAATGTACAGTCAACGTTATGAAACCATCTTGTTACAATACGAATTGGGTCACTTTAATTGAGCTGGTGTCAAATGTACAGAAGACTCGGGCCGAATATGACTTTGGTATTGTTTGGATGGGCGAAGGAATTGGTCATCTTACTTTTTATTTGTATTTTTTCTGCATGCGCAGGCTGATACTCTTGATGCTCCCTGTATAGACAGGCAAGGATTAATCCCATCTGCAGTATGTTCAATTCCTATCAATGTTGAAGAAGTAGCTCAGCTGAAACCATGTGTGTGAGAGGAACACAAAGATCATCGAACAGTCAGTTTCGGGATGATCCCATACGTGTGTGTGTGGGGGGGGGGGGGGGGGGGGGGGGGGGGGGGGGGGGGGGGGGGGGGGGGAGGGGGGGGGGGGGGGGGGAAGGAAGCGAGTGTTGCCAAATTTTGCTCCAGGGGCCAACAGACTGAGTTGCATTTTCTTTTTTTTAACATGCGCGCTGGTGATCTACTCAATTTCGAGTGAACCAGTATGTTAGGAAGAAGAAGAAGGGGCGCAAAGATGAGGGGAGAAGGAGAGTGAAGGGGACGGGATGGGAGAGAAGGAAGAACTGAGACGTGTGTTTGAGCGACGTGAAATAGCAGCTTTTGGGATCGGTGAATACGATTGTTATCCCCCTTTTTCACAGGGCTCAAGTGCTGAAAGGACAAACACACACACACACACACTCTCTCTCTCTCTTGTGTCTTTCTGTAGAGCGCCTGTGTTTCTGTCTTTGAACAAGCTTACCGTATCTGTGTTTTCACTCTTTCTCTGTTCCGCTCGTTCGTGAATGCGGCGTCAACTGTCGGCTCTCCTCTCTTTCATGAACTCGCTTCAGTCTGTTCAGTCCTTGTATAAAATTGTGTGTGTGTGTGTGTGTGTGTGTGTGTGTGTGCATGCGTGCGTGCGTGTGCATGCGTGCATGTGTGTGCGTGCGTGTGTGCGTACGCGCGCGCGCTTATTTTCATTAAAAAACAAAATAAAACTATTTTACGTTTCCGCCACTGTTTTCTCTATGATGCGAGTCCGTATGCCACACCACATACTTTCTTCCTAGTGTTCTGTTGCAGATTCAGAGCCAACTGTCCAAAGGAGAGGGGTGGGGTGGGGGTGAGGGTACAGGGATGGTCTGGTGCCCACAAGAAAAGACAATACGCCTCTAGCCGAGTCATTTCACTGGTGCTCAGTATGACCTGTAGCGATTTTGTGTCTGCAGAACTCAACCAACATTCTACGCCCATCTTGTGCCAAATTCGAGAAGTGAATGCTCGTTCTCCGTTTTCATTGCCCTGAATGTTGTTTTTATCTTGCCTGATGAAGACCTGAGAGGTTGAAACGCGTTGTATTTGGTCTAATAATTTGTTTGTCCATGTTAACTGGTGAAGTCACTCAAAATTATCTTCCAATATTTCTTCAACCAACCAAGTCCTTTTCTGGTATCAAGGACTGATTAGACATGCAGCCAGGTAAGGTAAGGCTATTCTGGAGAGTACACCACAACATTCCTCCCAGACCCTTGCCCATGACTGAGCACACCAAACATTTCAACCAAATTCAGCAACACTATGGGTGTGGATGGAAAACGGAAACTCAGATCAGCATACCAGCAGGGGGATGGGGAGCCACCACTGATTTGGACACAATTTTCCTACACTGTACGACTACTGATCCGGATGAAAATAGAAGATGCTCTGAGTTCCTTCTATGTTTGCGACTACTTCGACTGATTGGACTGAATCCAACATTTCCTTTAAAATCCTGGCATTAAGCAGATCTGATCAACTGACACCTAAAGGGTTGGTCTGAAAGTGTTTAGCAACTTTGGGTAGAGTTGACTACAGCTAAAAAATTCCACATCATTATGCTTCTAGGATGTGAACCAGCAAACTCAAAACTGTTAGTCCATCAAGCTGACCACTGTGCCATGGTAACTGGTCTACTCCATTTCTGCGATGTCATAGGTCAGACCTGCGCTCTGATTTAAGTGAACTAAGTGGAACAAATGTTCTGCTGCATTCAACATAAAGATCAGCACCGAAACAACAAAACTTACGACCAACAAAACCAACAGCATCAGTGCTAACATCGCTATTAAAGGAGGAAAAACTAGAGACAGTTCAGAACTTCAAGTACCTCGGGGCAGTTGTTTCAGATGAGGGATCAAAACCTGAAGTGCTCTCCAGAGCTGTGCTAACGACAGCAGCGCTAGCCAGACTAAGACCCTTGTGGAATGACAGAAGTATCACAATCAGTTCCAAGATCAGACTGATGCGCTCCTGGTCACTGCCATATTTCTTGATGCCTGTGAGACGTGGACTCTGACAGCTGAACTTGAGAGAAGGATTCAGGCATTAGAGATGAGGTGCTTCCGCAAGATCCTTGGCATCTCATACGAAGACCACATTACCAACCTGGAGGTCCAGACCAGAGGAAGGCAAGCCACTGGACCTTACGAAGACCTGTTGTCTACAGTGAAAAGAAGGAAAATGAGATGGTATGGTCATGCATCAAGATCCACAGGACTTACCAAAACCCTTCTACAAGGAACAGTGCGAGGAGGCAGAAGGAATAGCTCAGTTGGTAGAGCGCCGGACTCGTAATCTTGGTGATCCTGGGGTTGCGGGTTCTAATCTCCACCGGGCCGTTTTGGTACAGGGGGATTTCTCCCTCGGAGTTATCATTGGTTCTGACTCCATTTCCCATATGGTCCTTCGAATGAGACTATAAACCGAGGTTCCGTGTGTGAACGCATGCACAACATCTTGCACACACGTAAATCCCATCACCAACATTCGGAAGAGAAGGCCAGTTTGGCCGTTGGTATGGACGACACATTACACATAGCATGCACCCTGCGTGAGAAATGGAAAGAATGAAGGAAGTAAGGAAACTGAGTGAAAGATATTGAATGATATGAACTGGATGACACAGGAAACGACTGAATGAAGCGCCAGCTGGCAGCTCTTCAGTTGGCACTACCCAGGTAGGCAGCCCGTTGTGTAAACGAGTGTGGATTGTAAAGCGCTTAGAGCTTGGTCTCTAGCCTAGAATAGGCGCTATATAAATATTCATTATCATAAAAAAGGAGAGGAAGACGGAGAAAGAGACGGGAGGACAACATCAGTGCATGGACTGGCCTCACACTCACCAACTGCCTAAGAGCGTCTGAGAACCGGGAGGAGTGGAAAAAGTTGGTTGCAAAGCCTTCTGTGGCGCCCCAACAGTCTTTTAAGTCCAAGGGACAGGTGATACATGACAGGTGAAGTGCATCTCATACAATGTACATGGTCATCCAACACTTCTGGTTTATGACCACCAGCGTGACAAACAAATCTGATTCTGACCAATAACAGCCCAAACACCATCTACGTGTGTATAGTTCATCTATTCAGTCTCTTCTGCTTCTTCATACACAAATGCTTTACACAAAACACAATAGTCAATCATTCTCTGCAATAAAATCACTATAAGTACTACGAGAATTCAAGTGCGACAGAGATGTGCTATTTTTTTTTTTTTTTCTTTCTTTTTTTTTTAAAAACAATTTTCTTAAATGAAAAGGTATTATGCTTAAACATTGAGCAGATTGTTTTTGTATTTTCAGTGACAGAAATGTTATAAATCAATATGTACAAACTGAAAGATTCTAAATGATGTAAATAATTGGAAAACCAAATTTCTACAACAAATGAGAATACACTCACATAGAGTGAGAAAGAGAGAGAGAGAGAGAGAGAGAGAGTGTGTGTGTGTATGTGTGTGTGTGTGTGCGCGCGCGCATGTGTGTGTGTGTGTGTGTGTGTGTGTGTGTGTGTGTTTAAGTGTGAGTGAGAGAGAGAGAGAGAGAGAGAGAGAGTGTGTGTGTGTGTGTGTGTGTGTGCGCGCGCGTGCGCATGTGTGTGTAAGTGTGTGTATGTGTATAAGTGTGTGTATGTGTATAAGTGTGTGTGTGTGTGTGTGTGTGTGTGTGTGTGTGTGTGTGTGTAAGTGTGTGTATGTGTGAGTTTGAGATCGACTAACTGTGTACATATAGCTTCACATGCATGTTTTTTTTTTCTGCATGGTATAAGTACATAACACCGAAAATGTACAGAACAACTTGATGTCAGAAACAATACATTCTGACACCTGGACACAATCACACCGTCTGACACTGATACCCAGACAACAGAATAAACACAGAATAAACACTGACATACATAGCAATCACAGATAAATCAATATCCAAAACAAAAAAGACTGAATCATTGAAGTCAGTCTTTGCAATAAAAAAATGACATTATATTATGACACTTTAACAAAAAGACAAAAAAAATGGGTTAACAAAAACAGTGATGAACTGTTTTTCCAAGTTCAACAAAAGATAATTAATGACAACAACAACAACAACAAATTATCACAGGAAACGAGCTGTACACTGCTGCATCAGATTCACTAAAGTATGTTGCTTTGACCCCTTTTATGCGGTTGTGCCTCACACTGCCCTCCCTTCCCTCCCTCCCCCTCTCTCCATCTCCTCCTCTTCATCTCCTGTCTCCCGAAATGTTTATAAGGATTTTTTTTTTCTGTTTATTTACATGGAGAAGGAACATTTTTGTACGCTCGTATACATTTGGAAAAAAAAAAAGAGAAAAAAACAACACAAATTATATCTATGAAAACACAGTTGCAAAATAACATTTCCAGTTTGAATCTGATAGTGCCACAACAAATTTCTCCATTCAGATATTCTATGACCCAAAGAAATCACCATAGTTCTCAAAACTGCACTTGCAAAACCAAAAAATAAGTAACAAAACAAACAAACAAAACTAGAACCACTATAACTATGTTAGGCTTAATCTGATCAGAAACTGCATATAAAGAGAAACAAGATGGATTCAATCGTTACCAACAGATACATGTATATGCATAGTGGAAATTATGCATGAATTTAGGAAAAACAATTATCACCATAGGCATGATTTGATTTACCATATATCACTGTAAAAGAACAGTTTTACAACAAACTACTTTTTGCCTACTATGCATGCTACTGTGACAAACCTGTGTAGAAAATAAAAACAAACAAGAATAACACAGGAAAGAAGGGGATCAGGGCAAATGATAACATGCTAAACTTGCATACAGTGTAAGCCTCACAATTGTTCAGAAATGAACCATTGGTGATTTTGTTCTCCTTAAAAAATCACTTGTAATGAACACTGTACACGGAGTTGCACAAGACGCAGAATAATCTCCACTGCTTCTACCTGCGTCATTTACATTTCTGACATTCTGTGTTGTACACATTTGATTCGTAGAATAAGACACCTAAATGTCAGTAAAGAGTAGAAAAGCCATCGTCAGGAACTTTTTTTTTAATGTGGAATTTCATGTGCATGAGCAATTTGTTGCTCAGGATTCTGAAAATGTTGGTCAACATGTCTGTACTCTTCACCTTCTATATATTGCCAAATAATGTAAATACTCTGGAAAAAAATTTTTTGTCATTAGAAAGAAATTTTCAAATACTATTATAAATTTACTTTACAGATGATTATCTTTAACATTCTTTTCGCCTGTCTCATCGTCTGTGCCGCTCAATCCTGCTGCCTTTCCACAGCCACACCCTGGCTTGTCCCCCCCCCCCCCCCCCCTGATGCAGACCCAGCACTCTGGAAGAGTCGATGTCACATCACCATGAGGCAACCCACCAGAGGAGACACTGCACTACTCCTGAGCCACTTCGGTGGTTTCAGTGGAGCCTGTTCTGATCCAACTTACGCAGGAGACCACCAACTAAGCCCCCTACTGACGATGACAACTGCTTAGCAAGCTGCAGAGCTGGCATGAGTGAGTGTCCCCCCCCCCCCCCCCCCCCCCCCCCCCCCTGTGAAGGACGCCACCAGGTCTGTCCAACGACAGTCCCTGTGAATCGCCAGTGACCTTGACCTGAACTCACCAAGGGCATGCACATAGAGAGGAAATTGAAACTGAGGTCACCATGAGAGCAGGGCATGAACATCCACATGATTTGAGACTTTTTTGGGGTAAAAAGCTGATTGATGTGGATGAGGATGATGAAGATGATGCTATGGAGTTCTACACCGGGCTGAGATTGCATGACAGGGCTGTACTCTATGCTCTCATGATATATCCCAGCATCAACCAGACCTGAAAGATAAAGATACCGACCATGTTGGTGAGCAAATTTAAGCAACACTCTCAGTGCTGCATCCATTAAATGGATGAAACTCCTTTGTGTGGTTCTTGTCTTCTCAGTTGAGCTCACAGCAAACCCGGCTCTGGTTTAATGCTGGTCGGAGCAGAACATCCCACACACAAATGGCTCTGATGGGCATTGAGCCTGTGACCTCACAGCGAGGGATCACAATGCTAATCACCGTGCATCAGCAGCTGATGTACTTTAGAAATTAAGATCTCACGGCAACAGGGCATAACACAGAACTTAGTCTGTCAATGTCATGTTCAGCTTGGACTACGAACATACCAGAGAACTTGGCTATCAGATTTCCCAGCCTTCTGTTATCTAATGTCATACAAGCATATCAACTGCTAAACATCAACCAATTATAAAGTACTACTTTCTTTAAATGCCTCGTTAAGTTTCTGCTATAAAATTCAAGCAATAAAAAAGTGACTTAACCACTGTAAAGAAACATGAAATGATATTAACACTACTGAGTGAAGAATCTTCCGCTTTAATACACTACCCCCTCACAAGTATTCTTTGATGAAAAGAAATAATATTTCCTGCACTGTTTCTGGCCACATGAACGTGATAGTAATTCTAGTTGCTAGGAATATAGTGTTCATTTTTTTTTCTCTCATCATGTTACGGTAATTTTCAATATCTGTCAGATATATTAAACATGAGTTGAAAGCCTCTTTCTTGAAGCAAGAACAGCTGACGAGGAAAGACAAAGAGAAAAAAAAGAAGAAAGAATAACCACAGTTCATCACAATTAGCATGACAAATCATTTAGTCCATGCTTCGTCACAGCCCGCATTGGGAGAAGTAATTGTGTGTGTGTGTGTGTGTGTGTGTGTGTGTGTGTGTGTGTGTGTGTATGTGTGTGTGTGTATGTGTGTGTGTGTGTGTGTGTGTGTGTGTGTGTGTGTGTGTGTTATGTGTGTATGTGTGTGTGTGAGAGAGAGAGAGAGAGAGAGAGAGAGAGAGAAAGAGAGAGACAGTGTGTGTGTGTGTGTGTGTGTGTGTGTGTGTGTGTGTGTGTGTGTGTGTGTGCATATGTGTGTTTGGGGATGTATGTGAACACAGAAAAAGAAAATACAATATCAAAATCATACAGCAAGATTGTTTTCTTCAGACAATGATCGATGCACATTCCCACAGAAGATCCACTTATTTGCTATAACTGACTAACAAAAGCTGCCAGAGAAAGATGTTTACATTAGAAATGGGAAAAAAGTAGCATACTTGTAGCTGTCATTTATAGGGTTTTTTGTACATACAGGATATAGATGCAAACTTTCATAGTCTTATGATTTATTTCAGATTTGTATAAAATGCATTATGCTCACAATTCGAATGGAGGATAAAATTCTTTAGAAAGTGTCTAAAATCATAAATCATTATCTCACACACACACACACACACACACACACACACACACACACACACACACACACACACACACACACTTCAATTAAGAAACACCCTCTCCCCTTTTTTCTTTTCTGGTATATAAACATCACAGTCAATGTTTGTCTTTCTTCATTTTTCAGAATTCTGAGCCTGGCATATTTCGCTCCTTTCAAAGAAATCTAACTGAAAAGACTGATTTTATTTCTCATTTCCCCCCGAGTTCTTTCCTTCATGCCATTTCAATTTGGAACCAAAGTAAGCACACTATCTCCTCAACAGACAGCAATGATGAGGATACACTGAAGCCAGTGGAGCACTGTGCAGCTAAAACCTAAGGAGCCAGAGGACCCGTTAGAAGCTCTACGCTTTACAAGATGCACATAGTATGGAGTAATTGATGAGCAGGGGGGCACTGACCAAGACATAATAGCCAGGATAGGCAAGACGCGAGCAGCATTCATCATGCTAAAGAAGATCTGGGCCTCAGGAGAGATCAGAAGGACAACAAAATTGCGTCTCTTCAATTCAGATGTGTAGTTGGTTCTGCTCTACGGCTGCGAGACTTGGAGAATGACCAAGGCAATACAGCAAATTCAGACCTTCATCAACACCTGTCTGAGGCGCATCTTCAAAATCAGATGGCCAGAGAAGATCAACAATGAAGATCTATGGAAGCAAGCAGGACAGGAACCAGTGGCCAAGCAGATTCTGCGGAGGAAGTGGGGCTGGACTGGACACACTCTCAGGAAGCCAGCATCCAGCACCACACGCCAAGCCCTGACATGGAACCCGCAGGGGAAAAGGAAGAGAGGCCGACATCGCAGCAGCTGGAGGCGAGACACTGAGGCAGAGATAAAGAGGCAGGAGACCAACTGGACAGGCATTCAGCGAGCAGCCCAGAACCGAGTGCGATGGCGGAGTGTTGTCGATGGCCTATGCTCATCCTTGAGCGATGGGCCTAAGTAAGTAACATAGTATGGAAATGAAGAGAAGAACCATGTGAGCATACAGACCAGAACAGCTGAACAGACAATGTGCAGGCTCCTTTCCATTCCAGCTCTGGACAACCTGAAGGATAAGCATGTGGAGTGTTCAACATCAAAACCACCATCAGATGGTCTGCTTGTTGGCGAACAGTATGATTACTTTTGAATAGACAGCTAGTAACAGACTGTGGTGTACGTGTATATGTGATGCACAAAGGACTGTGATAACAGGAACCTTTCATTTAGTTCTTCATTGACTTACAAAAAAACAACATTTTATTTATTTACTATAGCTCTAACCCTTCATCAGTATTGTCAAATTATAGTCAGAAATGACTATTAAAAAAAACAAAAAAAACACTCTGCAACAGAAACACAGCAAACACTCCAATAATGACAGCGAGCTTCTACAAAAGGAAACAATGTACAAAAACACTCTCACCCTGCATATACTTACCACCCAGTGCAATTGTTCACCAAGGCATTGCTTTCACTTGCAATACTACAGCTGCATAAAAATGGCAAGTAACAGCCAACAGTAAACTCACACCCAGGTGGACTATGGAATACAACTGACAATTTGAAGCCTTGCTACTGACAAAACAACAACAACAACAACAACAACAAACATACAAACAGCAAGGCCAGACAGCGAAAGTCTGATGTGCATTTTGCTTCGAGTGACTGACAGACAATTGTTTCAGGCCAACGCAACTAGGTGACGCCCATGGGGTGATCAGAAAGAAGCCGATTAAATCCACAGCAAACAGCCCAGAGAGACACACAAGGAAGGGTGTTGCCTTACAGGCTGCAGGCTGAGACGTCGTGTGTTCGTCACTATGTGGGATTTTTTTCTTTTAATCCACACTAAAGAACCCATAGAAACAAACGGGAAAGGCTCAGCCTTACATGCTGTGATGTCATGCGTTCATCACTACGTGGGATTTTCTGGCTTCTGCCCACAGGTAAATGTAGTATGGGCTGAAAGGAGAAGATTGCAGCCTGCAGTTGAGTTTCCATTCACTCTGTGGACGTGTCTCCCAAGTATTGTTCCAATGTTCAGACCAACAAAGCATGTGTCTAAGAGTCTTTCAGGCCCGGGTGGCACCAAAATGGAACTCCACATTATCATCTTCGTCATCCTTATCAATCAACACACCTTCTCTCATGGTTGCCTCACTCTTCTGTTTTCTCTCTGCGTCCATGCCCTGATGATTGCATGTCAAACTCAAACTGAGTGCATGGGTGGGTGACCTATATACATCCAGAACTCATCAGCCTGGGGATGAGTGCATGGGTGACCTGTATACATCCAGAACTCTGGGGATGAGTGCATGGGTGACCTGTATACATCCAGAACTCATCAGCCTGGGGATGAGTGCATGGGTGACCTGTATACATCCAGAACTCATCAACCTGGGGCTTGGTGCATGGGTGACCTGTATACATCCAGAACTCATCAACCCGGGGCTTGGTGCATGGGTGACCTGTATACATCCAGAACTCATCAACCCGGGGCTTGGTGCATGGGTGACCTGTATACATCCAGAACTCATCAACCTGGGGCTTGGTGCATGGGTGACCTGTATACATCCAGAACTCATCAACCAGGGCTTGGTGCATGGGTGACCTGTATACATCCAGAACTCATCAACCGGGGCTTGGTGCATGGGTGACCTGTATACATCCAGAACTCATCAACCTGGGGCTTGGTGCATGGGTGACCTGTATACATCCAGAACTCATCAACCCGGGGCTTGGTGCATGGGTGACCTGTATACATCCAGAACTCATCAACCCGGGGCTTGGTGCATGGGTGACCTGTATACATCCAGAACTCATCAACCCGGGGCTTGGTGCATGGGTGACCTGTATACATCCAGAACTCATCAACCTGGGGCTTGGTGCATGGGTGACCTGTATACATCCAGAACTCATCAACCCGGGGCTTGGTGCATGGGTGACCTGTATACATCCAGAGCTGCCAATCTGTGAAGTGACTTGAGGGGAATAGTTTTGAAACTTGAGAGGAATTTCCAACTGTTGAGAGGAATACATCGTTATCACACCTAAAACAAAACAATGACATTCCAAGTTTCTGGCTGTAAACTGCACAGATGACTGGCGTGTTTCTTGCTGTAAACTGCACAGATGACTGGCGTGTTTCTTGCTGTAAACTGCACAGATGACTGGCGTGTTTCTTGCTGTAAACTGCACAGATGACTGGCATGTTTCTTGCTGTAAACTGCACAGATGACTGGCGTGTTTCTTGCTGTAAACTGCACAGATGACTGGCGTGTTTCTTGCTGTAAACTGCACAGATGACTGGCGTGTTTCTTGCTGTAAACTGCACAGATGACTGGCGTGTTTCTTGCTGTAAACTGCACAGATGACTGGCGTGTTTCTGGCTGTAAACTGCACATTCACATGTCCTCCAAATACCATTCAAAACAGTATTCCAGAACAGAGACTCAGTTTGCGTCCATTTGCTTGCATGGTGTCAAATATTACAGTGCTGGAAAAAACTCATTCTTTTTTGTTGGTGGAGTTCCTAAAAGCTGAACATGAGCCATGATATGATAAAAGGGAAAGGAAAATGCCCCCCCCCCCCCCCCCCCCCCCCCCCCACCCGAGAGCACTAGAAAAGAGGAAACTGCTAGTGCACAATTTCTTGGTGGGGAGACCATTCCAGTCTATGTAAAAGGCCGACAAGATTCCCAACTTCAATGAAGACATCTCCTCCTACTCCTCCCACTTTAAAACCCCTCTCCCTATACATGAAAAAAAACCCCAAAAACAACTGAGACCATCATGGCCATCAGGAAGAGCGAAATCCCACAAGAATGGAGAGGTACGAACAGAACGGCCAACTTGCTGTCATTCCATCATCAGACCTGCTTACCCCAAATTCGTGTACCTGCAATATCTCAGACAAAAACCTGTAATTTAAAAAAAAAAAACCCGTCATCTTCATAATCGCAACACTTTCGCAACTTTTGAAGATTTGGAAGAGCCGGCCATTGGCACGTAAGACCGCTTCGTCACCTTCTGTGACAAGGTAAAAGACGCAAGGCACGCTGGGAAATGTCTTCTTACTGCTTTTGACTGAAACGGTAGCAGACAAAACTTTGCGTTTAACCATTTTCTTTCTTTGACTTTTGTTCCTGTAATTTGGGAGGGTGTGTGTGTGTGTGTGTGTGTGTGTGGTAATTCCCGTAATTTCAATTTTTTCCCGTAAAAATTACGGCAAAATGGTAAGGGTAAACAGGTCTGCATCATGCATGACCTACAGGAAAGCAAAGGGTGCAAAGTGAATCCGTTCGTACATGCATGACAAGACAGCGTCAATTTAACACTGAAAACATCATAGGACTTTCTGGACAGAGGAGGGCACATACCTTTTTTCGTTTTTTCTTTTAACTTAAACGTTTCTTCAAGCATGACACGGAAAGCGCAAAAGTCCTAACTGAGAAGGAGGAACAGTTCCATTCATTCATCTATCCCTTCCTGCTGCATAGAGACCAAGCAGCCCACTGGAAAGGCTGCCCCCAACGCCATCAACAACTTCACAACGCCCTGATATCCACAACAAGAACAATGTGTGCCAATACATGTGACCAAAATATGTACACAATAACTTGAGCACAAACATTATTCTACTTACATACTAAGATCAATTCTTTCAGCGTTTACAAATTACCAAGAAAAAGACTAAAACAAAAATTTCTAGTAACAATTAAATCATCTGGCCCTTCAGGAGCCAAATTTTTTTAATGTAAGATTCCTGCAACCACAAGATTATATTCATAGAGTTCAAAATTAAATTAAGCAAAACTTTTGAACCTTAGATAGTACCTAAAAAATAATCAAAGAAATACTGCAAATCTAAACCCCCCCCCCTAAAAATCAGTAGCGGGTGGCAGTAGCTTGCTATACAGGAGTCTGCTTCTGTGTTGTTCATGTCTGTAACTAACCATTGCAACAAATTGACTACAGGACATCAGAATGCCTTGATAACCTTGACGCTGACATGCCACTTGTTGATTGTCACACATTTCCGATGAAATGTGAACTTAGTGCAGACACACCAGTGCAGTCTATACAGCTTTCTGAGCTGTTGTATCAATTCAGAGACACCTGGACCATGAAAGTCAGCAACTGCCTTACAATGGAAGTCCCCAATTGCTGTCTCTGACAGTCACACTCCATATGCACTTGAAAATTAATGTCTCCAAACTGTTTGAGGCTCACTCAAAGCACTCTGCAAATGGCAGCCACTTTTGCAACAGTAGCTGTCCTCAAACAGTGCATCTTAAGGCCAAAAGCTACCAAATAACCAGCACAGGTATAAAAATCCAGGGTTCTCCAAGACTGGCAGAACTGGCAGCACCAGCAGTGGACATGCTATGACTCACTAGTGCAGATCTTAAAGGATCTGTATTCATGTCTTGTCTGAAATGCAACTCTATGAAAACAGTTCTTATTCTAGATCTAATCCTAATCAAAGAAATGACAGCACACGCTACAAAGGGATTTTTAAAAAAAAGTAATAAAATGTATAAGATCACAATAATCACTGTCTTGCATAAAAATGGCAGAAACAATAAAATAAAAAAACAGTAAAAGCTCATCACATCTACGCATTTACCTTTTCGAACACAGTCTGTTCTGGTACTTTGATTTGGCGAGAAAGACACAACAACAACAAAATCTAGCGTTTTCTGTTACTCTAGGTGTTCATTTCCTACTGCCTCATTTAAGGTGTGGGAAACAGGATTGAGGAGAAAACTGGAGAAAGTTATTTTTGCAACACTTTGAGGGGAGAGCTTCTTTCTCTTCGAAGTTTGTTGTTTCATTTTCTCTTACAACGAACTGTGGATATTGATTGGAATGACACAATGCTAAACAGGTATGTAGCACTTACATCATAAAGAGTTTACATGTAAATAACAGCACATTGCAGAATAAATCGTGATCACAATCGTTATTTACATATCGTAATTATTATCAAAGGACAAGAACAATATAACGTACTGGATTTCATCAGTTCCTGCGAGTGCAGTGTTCACTGTCGGTCAAGTAGAGCAATAGCCAGACAGAGTGAGAAGGCAGGGGGAGGGTAGAAAGGGGATTGTGGGGGTGGGGTGGGGGGGGGGGAGGAGGGGTGGTAGAGAGAGCAGCTGAAGGGTGGGTTAGGGGCTGAGTGGGAGGACATGGAGGGGGTGGGGGGGGGGGGGGGGGGGGGGGGGGGGGGGGGGGCGGGGTTAGCTTCCCGTTGAAATTAGCTGTTTGTCTTGCTGTTTCCACACACCAAATATTTCTAGGAGCATCCTTCTCTCTCAGCTGTCTGAGATTCTTTCCGTGATTTTTGTGAACAAGAATACCCTTTAACATTGAACCCCCCTTGAGGTTTGTGTGTAGGTGTGTGAGGGGTGGGGGTGGGGCGGGATGGGGATGGAGCAAGTGCAAGCGGAAGCTTCTTGATGAGGGTAGGGGTGGCCGGATGGCCCAAAGAACCGAGAACTTAGAAAGTGTGCGTGAGGGAGGAGGGGGAAGGGGGCTGGAGAGGGAGGGGGAAGAATAGTTTGTTTAAAAAAAAAGCGCTGTCATTCCCCATCCCACCATTCAAGCCCAGTGATTGCACAATTCATTCTTTGAGCCGGTATGGCAAACTCAGCAAAGAAAAACAGGTCAAACAAAATCAGTTAGCTGGTCATAGAAACAGGTTAAAAAGCCAAGCTGACTACCAAAAAACAGGAAGATAAATAATGGCTGTTTATTTTTTTTTTAAAAAGAAAAAAAAAGGTCACTGGTAACTTTAATGATTGTGAAGGAATTCCTGTCTACAAACTGAAAAAGCAGATCCTCTACAATACTGTTATTCGCTGGATCGGGTTACATGAAACAGCTGTGACCATTCAGTTCAGATTACGCCTCTGCTTACAGTATGTCACACCATTAGATTCGGCAAAAAAATCAAAGGACCACAGCTCTTTTTTTGCTTTGTTTGATACACTGTGAAGCAAGAGCAAGTGAGGGTGATACGAAGAGGGTTGATAAACATTTGCCAGCTACGACTGTTCGTTTTCTGCTATAATTCATAGGGAGGATATTGTACAACATATTCCATACATTACATATGTATATATGATTTGCATCAATATGTCATCGGAAAGGGTATAACGTCACAACATAAGAAACACTGGTAAAGATAGTTTAATGTACATTATGTTTATACAGTAAGGCAGAATGCTACGTATAATGCATTGCTCGCAGACGCACCTATGTACAATTAAAGCACATATGAACGTATCAAGCACTAATTTTGTGCCTTTCTTTCATACGGTTCTTTTCAGTACACGCTTTTTCATTTGGGTCGTCCTTAATCTGGGCCTCAGACTACAGAGTTCAGATCAAGACAACTTCTTCAGTTTGGAAAGGGGGTGGGGTGGGGGTGGGGGGGTGGGGGTGGGGGGTAGGGACAGGGGGGGAGGACGGTGGCATTCCTTCGTAACAACGTGCGATCAATAACTCGGGAAAAAAAAAAAAGAAGACGACTGAAAATATGCATACATTCATAGAAAAAAAACAACAACTTTGCACTTCACATTTATACATCTATCCCTGACACTTGTCGCCGTTATATCACAAAGAAGGGAGACAGAAAAGAAAACTCATTCATTTATTTTCTCTTCCCTTCACTCTGATTTCATGTTTATATGACCACCGATTTCAAATTCGGTCTTCACAGCTTTAAAAAAAAAACGGTCAATTTTTTTTTAAAAGCAAACTACGGGCAATCACAAATAAATGTAAAAAAAGTGTGTTGACGGCTTCGTTACTGAATTAGTTAGAGGATATGCAGGTCACTCAGGAATGTACTTGCTGATTTTGTTTAGGTTTTGAACTTCTTCATTCTCAGTGAGTGGAGGACACGACTCCAAAAAATGTCAATGCAGAGTGAATTGAAATTCAACAGCGTTCGAAACAGATATCTCATTTTTCTTCCTGTGATCTAACTCTTTCTGCGAATGTGTGTGTGTGTGTGTGTGTGTGTGTGTGTGTGTGTTGTGTGTGGTGTGTGTGTGCATGTGTGTGTGTGTGTGTACATGCGTGTGTGTGTGTGTGTGTGTGTGTGTGTGTGTGTGTGTGTGTTGTGTGCTCATATGTGCATGTCAGAGTGTGTGTGTGTGTGTGTGTGTGTGTGTGTGTGTGTGTGTGTGTGTGTGTGTGTGTGTGTGTGTGTGTGTGAGCACTTACATGTGAGCTTGAGAATGTGTCTATTCCATCTGTGTGATGCATGGATTTAGTAAGCACTCAACTATACCACTAGAGTCACAACTTCATCACAATAAGAAGGTTCACACAAAAAAAACCCAACTTCTTTTTTCTCATCTCCAGCATCAACATGGGATAAAACAAAATTCTCATACACTATGATGGCATTTTCTATTAGATACAACTACATTAAAATTCGTCACTGACAAAAGTAAAAGTGTCGAGCCCTCTTCCTCATTTTGAACAGAAATCCATCACACATGCCACCAAAGAAACCTAAGAGATATGTACAGTCAGTCCATATGTAGACATGTCAAGAAGATTTGAGATCAAAAGGATTCCGCGGTTCACATCATTCAGATCTGCCTACGAGTCCGTTCCATGGGCAGAGAACTTGGTTCAGACCATTCCATATCCCTGACTTCCACACCGGAGAGCTGTCAGCAGCCGATCCTCCAACACAGCCTGACTGGGGTACTCAGGCAGTCGCAGCAGGTTGATGCTGAAAGTCAACAAAAGGAAAAACACGTTATAATCATTTCATTCAAAAGTCAGTCCACTATTTCAGATTTTTAAAAAGAATTGTTAGTGAGTCTGCCAAACAACTGGGGACAAACAAATTACAAGACAAAATGCGACGCGTTTCAACCTGCTAGGTCTTCTTCAGGCAAGATACAAAACATTCAGGAGCCTGAAAATGAAGAATGAGCAATCACTTATCTTCTCAACCCCTCGATTTCACTCAAAGCCCATCTTGCACCAGATAAGTGATTGCTTGTTTTTTGTTTTCAATGTCCTGAATCTTGTTTATGTTGCCTGAAGAAAACGTAACAGGTCAAAACACATCATGTTTTGTCTAGTAATTCCTCTGTTCCTGTTGTTTGGCGGACGCAACTACCAATTCTTTTTAAAATTCGTTTCAATTTCGCCTGCAGTCACCTCACTTTTAGACCCCCTCTGTCAGGCTCTCCACTGACCAAACAAGTTTCATCATTCCAGCTGACCACAGTTTGCAGACTGTGACCACACACACATGTCCAGACTTGTCAAATCAGTTGCTGATTCAAGCTGTCAAGCTGCGAAAAAACAACAACTAGGAATCCAAAAACGAGAAAAACAACGTTCAGCTATTGTAAGGTAAGTCTGGACAAATATAAATAATACACAGCTGTCACATCATACAGGCATTACACAAACACAGACACATGATCTCAAATGGGCTCTGTAACATATCCTCATATGCACATTGTCGTAGTTTTCTCTCTCTCTCTCTCAATCGAACAAAGAGTCAGAGTCTTTCTCACACACAGACCTACACACACACAAACACACACACACATGTACACTCACACACACACATGCATGTATGTACGCATATATGCATGTTTGTTCATAGACCTTTACCCTTTCACATCTTCACAACTAGACGACAACTTCACACCTTGGCTTAAGGCAATGTCAGACCAACTGACAAAGGCTAGAATACCTAGGTTACATCAAAACGTTGTTATGCTCTGCACAGTTATGCAGGGATTGTCTTCAATTGTGACAAGCTCCAGCATAACACCATTAGTCTCCAAAATCCTTCAAAGTCGGAGTGTGGCTGTCCATGTGGTGGGGTAATCAAAAACGGTCACACATGTAAAGTTCTTATCCTCAGCTGATGCATTTGCTCCATAGTGTTCAAGTACTTCGGCTGTTTAGATGATCCCTGGAGTCTTTTAGCCAGGGTACGACAACAACAACAACAACAAATGACAACTTCAATGATACTCATCCATGAGAACTGAAGTGTTACAGGCACTGACCATGTGCTGGCGGTGGGCAGAGGAATGGAATGGTCCTGCGGGCACGGCTGACGACTGATGGTGAACAGCTGGGTGGAGCCGCCGCTGGACAGCTGACTGAACCCTCCAAACGGAACCCTGGAGCTGAACACACACACAAGACCCTGACACTAAAGGGGAACAAGAAACTCTGGAACTAAACACACACACAAGACTTTGACACTAAAGGGGAACAAGAAACCCCGGAGCTGAACACACACACAAGACCCTGACACTAAAGGAGAACAAGAAACCCTGGAGCTGAACACACACACACAAGACCCTGACACTAAAGGAGAACAAGAAACCCTGGAGCTGAACACACAGACAAGACCCTGACACTAAAGGAGAACAAGAAACCCTGGAGCTGAACACACACACAAGACCCTGACACTAAAGGAGAACAAGAAACCCTGGAGCTGAACACACACACAAGACCCTGACACTAAAGGAGAACAAGAAACCCTGGAGCTAAACACACAGACAAGACCCTGATACTAAAGGGGAAAAAGAAACCCTGGAACTGAACACACAGACAAGACCCTGATACTAAAGGGGAACAAGAAACCCTGGAACTGAACACACAGACAAGACCCTGATACTAAAGGAGAACAAGAAACCACGGAACTGAACACACAGACAACACCCTGATACTAAAGGGGAAAAAGAAACCTGGAACTGAACACACAGACAAGACCCTGATACTAAAGGGGAACAAGAAACCCTGGAACTGAACACACAGACAAGACCCTGATACTAAAGGGACAAAAGAAACCCTGGAACTGAATACACAGACAAGACCCTGATACTAAAGGGAAAAAAGAGACCCTGGAACTGAACACACAGACAAGACCCTGATACTAAAGGGGAACAAGAAACCCTGGAACTGAACAACACAAGACCTGATACTAAAGGGGAACAAGAAACCCTGGAACTGAACACACACAGGACCCTGATACTAAAGGGGAACAAGAAACCCTGGAGCTGAACACACAGACAAGACCCTGATACTTAAGGGGAAAAAGAAACCCTGGAGCTGAACACACAGACAAGACCCTGATACTAAAGGGAAAAAAGAAACTCTGGAACTGAGCACACAGACAAGACCCTGACACTAAAGAGGAAAAAGAAACCCTGGAACTGAACACACAGACAAGACCCTGATACTAAAGAGGAAAAAGAAACCCTAAAACTGAACACATAGACAAGACCTGATACTAAAAGGGAAAAAGAAGAAAATGAAACCCTAAAACTGAACACACCGACAAGACCCTGACACTAAAGGGAAAAAGAAACCCTGGAACTGAACACATGGACAAGACCCTGATACTAATGGGGAAAAAAGCTGGAACTAAACGAGAGAGGGTTGGTGTTAAACGTTCAACTTGTACTGTGCACCACAGGTCAGACATAGAAACATGGGTGAAGCACCCAGATGTTATCAGGCAGCACAATAGCAGTGTTTCACATCTTTCATCAATCAGGGGCCAAGTCCAGCACTAACCTCCCAGTGACAAACTGTAAAAGCTGCACTCTCTGCTGTTCTGTCATGCTTTCCACGTAATCCCAGAACCACTGAAACAAAAACAAAAGTCCCATGTTCCAGCCAGCATTAGCACATGCCCAAAGCACTTTCCTTTGATGTGACTGGGTCCCTTTCCTTCCCGCCTCCTTTTAAATTTTTTTCAAATTATTTACCAATTCATTTATCTATCCTTTTATTTGTTAGAAAACTGTGCAACGTGACGATAGGCAAGATAGTTTTAGACAAACCTTGTAGGATTGTAGAATTGTAGATGGATATATTTGTGAACACTGTCAACTGACAGACTTTGTGAGTCAACACCCCGAGGGTTGACTACGAGAACCCAGTATCTCACTTACATATATGTATATCAAATTATTCGATTTGGTACAACACTTTGACAGAGCACTTGGCTTGCAACACCCAGTGACCTGTTCTGCGGATGATCCATTCCCACATCATGAGTCATAGGTCACTCATCATTCTCTTTCTGGAAAGCTTTGAGAAGCTTTGGGCTTCAGTAATACTGTTCAGACAAACTGACATATATCATACCATTTTGGTTTCAAAAGAATGTAACATTTTTGTTTACAATACATATATAAGTGCGTTTTATTTATGGCAAAAGTAAACAACAACAACTCTACAACTGTTTCTGCATTTGAATGTCTGTCAGACTCACACTCTTCCCATAAAACTATCACTGCAATAGTAGCACTTTAAAAAAGACTTTTTGATCAACCAGTTCACACTGTTCAGTGACTCAAAAAAGAAGGGGAGAGAAACCTGAGGGTGAGGGTGGGAGAAGGAGGGGAGCAAGAGCAGACAACCCACTGACCTGTATCACTGGAGTGTCGGCAGAGTATCCCGTGTAGTTGGTGTTGGCTCTCCAGTCGTTCAAGTCTATTTCTGGCATCCCAGAGAGCAACAATTCCTAAGGAATGTACAGAAAAATTTTTATCAAAGAACAGTAATACAAAGAAAAATCCTCTCAATACATTTCAAAACAACACCAACTACTGTGTGGATTCTGAATGATCTGAAATACACACTTTGTGCTCAAATATAAATAACCTCAAATTTCCAATGCCTCTGTACAATTCATTCTGAAGTGTAAAATCAGACTTCAAAGACTTTCTGGGAGACACTTTGATTTGTTATTGAACAGAATTGACTCAAACTGAACTGAACTGAAATAGACTGAATCAAATTGAACTGAAATGGAAAACAGTTCCTATGATTTTCAAGAGTGTTGATGTCAATGTAACCCACCTCACAACAAATTTAAAATACCATATTTGACTTTTGCAGAAAAGAAAAAGAAACACCGAAGGTGCATCTTTGATTTGTTTGCAAGTGAATGATAAAAGGCTATTCTGAACCTAAAGATTGAGTTATTCGCGTCAGTGTTGAAATCATGCTTTTTTTCCCCTTTCTTTTCTTATTCTTCGCCCCAAAATGAAATCTAAGCTGAGTAAGTTTCTTCTTCACCAACTAACTGAATCTGTCACTTATTACTTGTGAAAAAAAAGTCAGAAAAACAGGGACAAAAATGTCAGCTTTGAGCTACACCGTAGAAAATAATGCTCAATATTCATCCGACAAACCTTTTCTTCTAAAAAAAAAAAAAAGGTGAGATTACTGCAGAGTGGAACATGCAATGCCTGAAATTTCAGAGACAAACGATTACGTTGAACACTTCTACCAGTGCAACAAATGTAAAAATACTTGGACTCTGGAACCAAACAAGCTGAATGTGAGATGCAATCAATAGAACAGTCACTTTTTTTCTGAACGTTACAGCTCAGTCAGGATGCCATGCAAGGTTTCACTCAGAAAAAATAAAAGACAAGCTACGAATCCATCACCCCATCAGCCCTTGCAAAAATGCGCATCTATGAATACATAGAATGAAACAGAAAACTGATCTGTTATGGAAACACGACTGAATCTTAAGGGCTCATCTCAGAAAGCCAAACATTATTGCTGTACACTTTGATGGAGATGTACAGGATGTAAAACACCATTAGCAGAATGCAGCAGCTCAAAAGAAAATTTGTTAAAGGGTACCCTGTTATCTCTGCTTACCAATGGGGTTGAGACACAGAGAGAGACAGAGACAGAGAACTATAGACAGAGACAGACAGAGAGAGAGAGAAGATGGAGGAAGGACCGGGTGGGTAGAAAGAAAGTGAAAAGGAGACAGATGATAATGCATGCAAGAGAAGAGAGAGTGAGAGACAAAGAGAGAGAGAGAGAGAGAGAGAGAGAGAGAGAGAGGAGAGAGAGAGAGAGAGAGAGAGAGAGAGAGAAAGATGGAGGAAGGACAGGGTGGTAGGAAGAAAGTGTAAAGGAGACAGATGATAATGTATGCAAGAGAAAGAGAGAGAGAAAGAGAGAGAGAGAAAAGAGAGAGAGAGAGAGAGAGAGAGAGAGAGAGAGAGAGAGAAGGAGAAGAGATTGAGAGAGAGAGAGAGGAAGAGAAAGAAGAAAAGCGGAGGGTGGTGCTGACGGAAAGAATGAGAGAGGGAAGAGAGATGATAAGAAAACTGAAGTGAATGACGAGGCAAAGAAAGGAGGGACACTGAGCAGTCTACTGACAGAAAGGACACTGAGCAGTCTACTGACAGAAAGCGAAACACTGAGCAGTCTACTGACAGAAAGGACACTGAGCAGTCTACTGACAGAAGACACTGAAAGGACACTGGAGCAGTCTACTGACAGAAAGGACACTGAAAGGACACTGAGCAGTCTACTGACAGTAAAGGACACTGAGCAGTCTACTGACAGAAAGGACACGAGCAGTCTACTGACAGAAAGGACACTGAGCAGTCTACTGACGAGAAAGACACTGAGCAGTCTACTGACAGAAAGACACAGAAAGGACACTGAGCAGTCTACTGACAGAAAGGACAAAAATGAGACAGTCTACTGACAGAAAGACGACACTGAGCAGTCTACTGACAGAAAGGACACTGAGCAGTCTACTGACAGAAAGGAAACACTGAGCAGTCTACTGACAGAAAGACACAGAAAGGACACTGAGCAGTCCTACTGACAGAAGAACACAGAAAGGACACTGAGCAGTCTATGACAGAAGACACAGAAAGGACACAGAGCAGTCTACTGACAGAGAGACACAGAAAGGACACTGAGCAGTCCACTGACAGAGAGACAAGAAAAGCCACTGAGCAGTCTACTGACAGAGAGAACAGAAAGGACACAGAACAGACACTGAGCAGTCTACAGGAACAGAGAGGACACAGAAAGGACACTGAGCAGTCTACTGACAGAAAGACACAGAAAGGACACTGAGCAGTCTACTGACAGAGAGACACAGAAAGGACACTGAGCAGTCTACTGACAGAGAGACACAGAAAGGACACTGAGCAGTCTACTGACAGAAAGGACACTGAGCATCTACTGACAGAGAGACACAGAAAGGACACTGAGCAGTCTACTGACAAGAAAGGAGCACTGAGCAGTCTACTGACAGAGAGACACAGAAAGGACACTGAGCAGTCTACTAAAAACAGAAAGGACACTGAGCAGTCTACTGACAGAGAGACACAGAAAACACTGAGCAGTCTACTGACAGAAAGGACACTGAGCAGTCTACTGACAAGAGACACAGAAAGGACACTGAGCAGTCTACTGACAGAAGAAGGACACTGAGCAGTCTACTGACAGAGAGACACAGAAGACACTGAGCAGTCTACTGACAGAAAAGGACACTGAGCAGTCTACTGACAGAGAGACACAGAAAGGACACTGAGCAGTCTACTGACAGAAAGACACAGAAAGGACACTGAGCAGTCTACTGACAGAGAGACACAGGAAGGACACTGAGCAGTCTACTGACAGAGAGACACAGAAGGACACTGAGCAGTCTACTGACAGAAAGACACTGAGCCTAGTCTACTGACAGAGAGACACAGAAAGGACACTGAGCAGTCTTACTGAACAGAAAGGACACTGAGCAGTCTACTGACAGAGAGACACAGTAGGACACTGACAGGCTACTGACCAGAAAGGACACTGAGCATTCCCTACAGAGAGACACGGGAAAGGACACTGACATTCTACATGACAGAGGACACAGAAAGACACTGGCAGTCTCTGACAGAAAGGACACTGATGCAGTTGTCTACTGACGGAAAGACATGAGCAGTCTACTGACAGAGAGACACAAAGGACACTGAGCAGTCTACTGACAGAAAGACACAGAATGGACACTGAGCATCATTCTGACAGAAGACACAGGAAGACACTGAGCAGTCCCTACTGACAGAGAGAACCAGAAAGACAGAGCAGTCTACTGACAGAGAGACACAGAAAGACACTGAGCAGTCTACTGAGAAAGGACACTGAGCTTCTACTGACAGAGAGCACAGAATAGACACTGGCATCTACTGACAAGAGCACAGAATGTATGAGCCAGTCTACTGACAGAAGAGACCAGAAAGGACACTGAGCCATTCGCATGACAGAAGGACACGAAGGACATGAGCAGTCTACTGACAGAGAGACACAGAAAGGTACACAGAGCAGTCTACTGACAGAGAGACACAGAAAGGACACTGAGCAGTCTACTGACAGAAAGACACAAAAGGACACGGACAGTCTGACTGAAGGAACACAGAAAGGACACTGAGGCAGTCTATGACGAGAGACACAGAAAGACACTGAGCAGTCTACTGACAGAGAGACACAGCCTGAGGACCGACCAGTTCGTATTCATTGAAGAGCTGCACCGGCTGAAGGAATGTAGTCATGGAAACCTGAGAGGAAGTGCGTCAATCTGAGGTTTGATGGCACGCGTCATCCGCAGTTCCGTCACCAGCTGTACGTATTCTGCCTGCATGAATGCAAACGAAATGAAAAATATCATGAATTCAGCCCACACACCATTCATGATTCAAATGTATAGTCGCAGCAAGTGGGAATAACAACCTCATATTTCGCTCTATATTTCACCTTGCACATCCTAGAGGCATCTAAATATGCATAATTTGCCCATCTAAATTACACACAAACAAAATATCATTCAAGATAACAGACAAACACTACACTCACAGTTACTGCAATCACATGAGCACACAACACCAACCCACAAGGAGAAAGAGAGAGAAGAGAGGCGGTTCACCAATTATAAAACAAATTCCATATTTTTTGCCATACTTTCAAGACCGGCAGATTTTCAGGACCAAAATCCAGGACTAAACCCCCCCCCCCCCCCCCCCCCATCTCACGCCCACTCACCGCACCCTCACTTCAATTATACCACCCACAAACACACATACTATAGATAAACAACACTCACAGGGCACAAATGAATGAAGAAAAAGAGATGAACATCATTACACAACGAAACACACTATCATTCACAGTCACAGTTCCTTTACCATTAGTTAAATTTAAAAAACAATCCACTCACACCTGAAAAGTATGATCCCAGTTTACGGGGATTTCTCCTTGGGTGCAGGACTTAAGCAGGTCTTTACACAAAGTCCAGTTGCTGGGGGCACAATGCCAGCACTTGGGAATCACACACAGAAACAGCAACCTTACCATGCAAAAGAGAACATTGATAATGTAAAATTACACTTACTCCAACCTTATAACATACATACTTAATCTTTAGTTGACTTTTTGATTTCTTCCACTTCTCATTTTTTGGCCTCAAGAAAGTTCGTCAGCGTCTTGTCCTTAGCAGATCTACAGCGAGTTACTTTACTGAGGTGGTTTGTGTGTCTTCTGTTTTCGTGTCTGGTCAGACTGTATGCGGTCTTTGACACAAATTTTTCAGTTCCTTTTTTTGCTTTGTCACTTCTCTCAAGTTTATCCAAGATTTTTTCTCCGCAAGCTCTTTCCTCCTGTCCCCTGTCGCAAATACGAATTGTATCTGATTTAGCCACTGGCGAAAGCAAGTTGTTGGGTTCACTTCGTTACCCCAAACTGACAAATTATGATCAGCAAGGAAATGTATGCTTCCAAACCCTGCTGGTAAATGCAAATTTTCCAAGACTTTCACCCGGAAAAGCCTTTCCCATTTTCCCAAGACTTTTCCAGTCCAGACTTGGTATGAACCTGGAGAGAGAGAGAGAAGAGAGAGTTCATTGATTCAATTGATTCATTGATATTTTAATGTCAATAGCTACAGCCATCAGACATGGGCGTATCACCCATGAAATGATCTAAGACATGTATAGCGACTAACTTTAAAATATACCATTTTATATAGGTACAGCTTATTCTATCTACATACCGCACACATGCTACTGCCTACGCACATACTCATTGCCCACACCCCACACAACACACACACACACACACACACATGTACTTTTAAGTTTGTTACATTCTAATCCCTAACCAATGGGATAACCAAAAACCACCGGGGACTGAAAAGGAAGAATTTACCAACAGAAAATCAGAGAGAGAGAAGGGGGGAGAGAGAGAGAGAAAAAAAAGAGGGAGAGAGAGAGAGAGAAAGAGAGAGAGAGAAAGAAAGAATAAACTAAATGTACACAACAAACACACACCACCAAACCACCATCAAACGGCTTATGAAAGCTGTGTAATATTTCAAAAGAGACACTCAAATACACTGAGAGAGAGAGAGAGGGGGGGGGGGGGGGGGGGGGGGGGGGGGGGGGGGGGGGGGGGGGGAGCGAGAGGAGAGAGAGGAGACGAGAGGAGAGAGAGAGGAGAGAGAATGAGAGAAGGCAACACACAAGGAACATGACAGACTGTATCTGTCTGTACATGCCTACTCGTTATAAGCATACAACTCACCTTAAATCTATAACAAGAATTGGCTCTTACTATCTGTGTGGTGTGTGTGTGTGTGTGTGTGTGTGTGTGTGTGTGTGTGGTGCGTGCGTGCGTGCGGTGCATGCGTGCGTGCTGCGTGCGTGCGTGCGTGCGTGCGTGCGTGCGTACGTGCATGCGTGCGTGCGTGTGCCCGCGCATGCGTGTGTGTGTGTGTGTGTGTTGTTGTGTGTGTGTCTGTGTGTTGTGTTTGTATGTGTGTGTGTGTGTGCACATTTTCTGCAGATTTATCCCAAATGAACTTTTCCGTCCTGCAGAAGTCTGCTGCTCAATCAAACATGACACCTGTACCTTATTCTGCTCAGTGACCAGCATCTTGGATCCCCCCGGGAGAAGGTCTACCTCCTGCATTGAGCCAAACACATCGGTTTCTATGCTGAAGCTGAGGTCAAGGCCAAGGTCACTGATATCATGGTCGAGTAACCACTGCAAGAAATAAAAAAGAAAAGAAAAAAGAATTTTACTACTAAAAGTAGTTAATGATATATTTCACCTTTCCAAACAAATGCCTTATCCACTTTTGGTGAGGAACATTGCCGTTACATCTACCAAGAGGAACATTGCCGTTACATCTACCAAGAGGAACATCTGCCGTTACATCTACCAAGAGGAACATGCGATTACGTCTACCAAGAGGAACACTGCGTTACATCTACCAAGAGGAACACTGCCGTTACATCTACCAAGAGGAACACTGTCATTACATCTACCAAGAGGAACACTGTCATTACATCTACCAAGAGGAACACTGCCGTTACATCTACCAAGAGGAACACTGTCTTACATCTACCAAGAGGAACACTGCCGTTACATCTACCAAGAGGAACACTGCCGTTACATCTACCAAGAGGAACACTGCCGTTACATCTACCAAGAGGAACACTGCGTTACGTATACCAAGAGGAACACTGCCGTTACATCTACCAAGAGGAACACTGCTCGATTACATCTACCAAGAGGAACACTGCCGTTACATCTACCAGGAACACTGCGTCCATAACAGACGGGGAAGCAAGGACTGACTTTACCTCAATCCTGAGGCCAGCCAAAGTGATCGCCCTTAGCGGAGTTCACAATACTCTGCCACATCCTTCGCACCTTTTCCTGCACCTTCAGCAGGGAGGTGTCAGGGTGTCCTAATGTTCGGACAGCTAAGTTATCGTAAAACTGCATTTTGTATAAAATTCCTTTTCTCATAGCTGTCCAAACTAATGCCTGAATAGTGACAAGACTAGTAAAAGCATGATCACTCCAGTCATTGAGGCATTGTCTCTATAATTCAGTGAGAATGTCTCTGTACAGTTCCCAGCCAACCACTCTGCCCTTTAGGCTCAACAAGCCATCTAGAAGTGGTCTCCCTTGACAATCTGGATATGACGTGCATAGTCCCCTCTCTCTTGAAGCAGGGATAGAGTGTATGATCAGATCTTCTTGGCCCTCGCAATCCAAACAGATGAACTAAGTTTAATTGATCTGAAACTGCATACTCAGGTGAACAAAGAGCTGAGAAAGGAATTCTGTCTGACTTCTCCAGGTTCACCAGAAACCCCAGTGAGGGAGAGTTTGTTCAAGGACATCCAGGTCCTTGGCTGGGAACTCTGGATCTGACTCTTTTGGAGAAGGTCGTTCAGATCATTTGTCAACAAGGAGCTCATCTGTCATCTGATGGCTGCGATGACACGGTCCTTCACACCTGGTGAAACCCATGGACTGGGGGGACAGGCCAGCAGGAAGGGCTTTGAAGGGAAGACCTGCCCCGACAGGCGAACTGCAGTGTTCGAGAAGCAGAACAAACTGGAACATGGAAGTCACGGGCGAAAGGTCGAAAATGACACCCCAATTCTTCAGGGTGTGTGGAGTGCAAAGTCTGCGTTCTGTCTCCGTGGAAAAGTTTGAAAGGAGGTATAAAGATTCAGTCTGATGAGATCATTAACTGGTCCAGTTTCCCATTCTTCGTGGGTACCAGAAAAAGACTGGCAAAACACCCTGGGGACAGGGAAGAAGCACTGTTTTAAAACTGCACCCTTTTGAAGGAGAGAATTTACCCTCTCCGTGAGAACCACAGCCTAAGTAAGGCCTGTTGGAAACTTGGTCCAAAGTGGGGACAATGTCAAGGGAGGAGGGGGTTAAAAAGGAAATCCTCAGCCCCTCCTTTATCATAGACAAAACCCCAGTTTGACATGACAGCCTTCCGCTGTGGAAAAATGGCTGAAAGATGACCCCTCACTGGCACTGACTTGAGAGGAGGAAGACAGTCATCGCCTCCGACCACAACCATGGGAGCAGCCCCTGCTTGAAGGTCAGGAGCAGGCGGGGACAGAAAGAGACTGAGGGCTTTCCTGTGGAAAGATTGCTGGTCACAAGAGGAATCCCATCGAAAGGGGGGGGGGGGGGGGGGTCAAACGCTGGCTTGAAAAGAGCAAGCGCAGAAAAAACATGATTTGCAGAACTCTCAGTGTCTTTAAGAAGAGAATCCCTAAAAGGGAAAAAAAACAGCAAACCGAGCTAGTTCTGAAATAGCCAAATGTTGAGAACACACTAAGGGGGGTCATTCTGGCTGGCCTACCTGGAGACTGAGGCAAAGTTAACTCCCTGCCCTCCCAGTTTTATTTTTGGGAGACCTGATGTTATGCTAATGTTCCTCCCCTAGTTGTTTGGACAAGTAAAGTATGAGAAAAACAAGAAACCTACATGGACAGGAGAAAATGTTGATCTTTTGCACCCAGTCTTCACAATCAGAATCAATGAAATGAAAGAAGGAAGACTAATACAAAAACGTTACTGGACATTAAAGATCACAATAAACATCAATTTATTAAATATCAATCATTTCATCCAAACTTTGCTTTTCATGATGGTAAACTCTTTAAAGAAGAAAATGAAATGCAGCATCTGTTTCAAACACTGAAAATCTATAATGTTGAAAAAAAAAAAGTCTTCTGCAGCAAGTTTGGCACAGGCATTTAATTTCGTCAACACAAATGGAACAAAGAACTGAGGAGAAGAGAAAAACAAAACAAAACAAAAAAACCGTTAACCACTTACCTGAAGACTTTAGCATTTCTGGGTCAATGGAAGTACGTCTGGTATTGACAGGTACACCTGAAATCCCAAGATATTGCTGATTACTTTACAACATAAACAGGAATTTTCCCACTGAAAGCATTTTTAAGATATATTTATCTGTCCAAACAAGTGCCTAAATCCTAGACTTACCAGCAAACACTGTTCTGTTTGGTTAAGAAGCTCCCCCCCCCCCCCCACCCCCCATCAGAGAAAAAATCCACACACAAATGCGAATGACTAGCAGGATGTGGTGTGGACAATTAAGAGTTTGATAATGCATCAACTCTTATTCTGTATGGCTTCCTTGCTTTGGCTAACAGCACAGAACATTGGCAAGTGTTCCAAAGAAGGGCCTAACAGCTTAAAAAAAGGCCTGAACAAGTGTAAGGCTTTAGGCCTACAATTAAAACACTTTAGCTACGTCCTTAAGAGTAAGCACATTCAGAGTCAAGTGCAGGTGTATGCACCTGATGCGCATTTGCCCGAGTTGTTCCCTACCTAGGATATGTTTGTAGAAAGATCTGGTGAAGTAGGTGGACAGCAAGTGCCTGTGGAACAACGCCAGCCCCAACCGATCGGCCGGCAAACCTAAAGTAGCTCAGGTGGTCAGGGTTGATGGAGGAGTTACTGCTGGGTTGAAACGTGCAGCCTGTAACAGTGTGGCAACACATACACGCACGCACACACCCACACATATATTATGGCTTGCATTTGCATACAATCATAAACACACACACACACACACAAAATAAACTAACAGACTTATACAAAATGAACAGCATGTGTAGGGACATATAGTTTCTATTCACATGCAAAATTGTGTTACCATGGATGCAAAACCATCACATTCTTCACATTGTAATCACACGAACATCACACAATTATCTAACTACTCAAGAATGGAAAAATACAGAGAGAGAGACAGACACACAGACAGACAGAGACTGAGAGAAGATAGAAGAAGAGCAGGAGGCAGGTCAGTGAACAGCAAGTAAGACAAATCAATTAAAAAAAAAGATTCTAGCAGAAGTCTATTTTCCATATTGACACATCTTCACATTAGCCACAAATCTACTTGGCATGGAATCGCATCAACAGTATGCAAGCTACCAAAAAGGGATTGAATCACCCCTCAGTGTGAACTGCTCCATGAGCCCGAGTCATGCGTTTGAATCCAAATCTGTCTCTTCCTGGCAATAGGCAGTTTCAGTTTCAGTTTCATCAAGGAGGCATCACTGCGTGTGGACTAGTCCATATACGTTACACCACATCCGTTAAATTTTGAGACCACACTGCGATATGATTTTAAGCTGATGGATAAATGAATTTACAACTAAGATGAGAGAATTGAAGAAGAGGGTCTCGTGGCTACGACTTAGCAGATGCCTGACCTATGCAATAGCCCAATGCGCTGGTCAGACCTTGAGTGCCTACCTAAGACCTTGAGTGCTTACCTTACAAGACTGTTGTTAAGCAATGTGCACTTTACTAATAATGAGGACCACTTTCATAGCGCCCATCCTAACAATGAAGGACACAGGGTGCTTTACAAGTCTAACATTTCAACATCTAAAATATATACGGGACACACACACACACACACACACACACACACACAAACACCACATGTGCATGTGCACGTACACACACACACACATAACACACACGCACAATTCTGCGTTCACAAGTCATAAACATATGCATGCACTCAGACACACACACACCACACACACACTGACGACTGAATCCAATTTATTGTCAGATTAACCCGTGGTTGTACTGACTCTCGCACGCACACACACACACACACACACACACACACACAACACACACACACACACACACACACTCACACTGGGACACAATGTCACATACATAACATATACACTACATAACACGGTGAACAGCTCATTCGTACACAAGCAAATCGGGCTGCTGCTCTCACAATGGACTTTGCTGAGCATTCCGCTGCAAATTAACCCCGACCCATGGAATTCTACTCAGACTCCTAAATGCAGCTGCTCCACAATGAGAATGTTCACAGGAGTTTGAACAGCAAGACAGAAATTCAAATCATCACATTTTCCAGCCCTTCAGTGTCTGGATCAAAGGACTGTTTGTCAGGCACAGGCCCAGACCCACAACTGTTTCAGATGAGGGATCAGAACCTGAAGTGCTCTCCAGAGTGGCGCAAATGACAGCAGCGCCAGCCAGACTAAGACCCACCTGGAATGACAGACACATCACAATCTGTTCCAAGATCAGACTGAGGCGCTCCCTGGTCATTGCCATCTTTCTCTGTGCCTGTGAGACGTGGACTCTGACAGCTGAACTTGAGAGAAGGATTCAGGCATTAGAGTGAGGTGCTTCTGCAAGATCCTTGGCATCTCATACAAAGACCACATTACCAACTTGGAGGTCCGGACAAGAGTACGGCAAGCCACTGAACCATACGAAGACCTGTTGTCCTCAGTGAAAAGAAGGAAAATGAGATGGTAAGGCCATGTATCAAGATCAACAGACTTGCCAAAACCATTCTACAGGAACAGTGTGAGGAGGCAGAAAGAGAGGAAGACAGAGAAAGAGATGGGAGGACAACATCAGTGCATGGACTGGCCTCACACTCAGCAGCTGCCTGAGAGTGTCTGAGAACCGGGAGGAGTGGAGGAAGCGGGTTGATAGTTCTCTGTGGCGCCCCAACGCTCTTCAAGACTCCAGGATAGGTGATGGGCCAGTACACACAAACCTTCCCTGCTGGGTTTAACCTCAAGGCTCATGAGCTGCAGTCAGTCAGCCGGCAGTGCGCTCTGGAAGCATCCAGGGAGACAATGTCATCCCTGTAGATCAGCATGTTCAGATCGCTGTCAGCTGGTTTCATGGTGAAGATGTTGCTCTGGACTTCCCAGGCATCTGTGCAGTCCTCTGCTAGAATGATGGCTACATGATTTGAATGCTAAAGTCTCTGTTCCTTTAATGTGCTTTTGTGTAATGCCCCGACACATGACAGTAAACTGTAAGGGTACAGAAGAGACTCTGTGACCTGGACCAGGTGTGTCATGGACACACACAATAACCACCATTCAGACACCACAGAGATAGCTGTGACCTGGTCCGGCGTGTCATGGACACACACAATAACCACCATTCAGACACCACAGAGATAGCTGTGACCTGGTCCAGGCGTGTCCATGGACACACACAATAACCACCATTCAGACACCACAGAGATAGCTGTGACCTGGTCCAGGCGTGTCATGGACACACACAATAACCACCATTCAGACACCACAGAGATAGCTGTGACCTGGTCCAGGCGTGTCATGGACACACACAATAACCACCATCAGACACCACAGGATAGTTGTCATTGTAGCCCTTCTCTGTTCACTGCTCTGCCAACTGAATGTAAATGATGGTAAAAAAAAAGATATTTTCTCTTATATCAAAACACTCTTTTCAAAATGCTTAGAGAAAAAAGGAACAGCCGTTTACATAGTTCTTTCCCCCTCCCTAAAAAACTTCCAGTCCATACATTACTACACTCCTCACCTCTCCTACCAGCATTTAAAAGTCGGAACTCATCTGAATTTGACTCAATTTGATGCGATAGTCATGCCAAAGATAGAGTCCCCCAAGACTGGTGACAGAATTTCATGATTTTTGTGTGTTGCTTACTGGATGACTGAGTAAATATATAGTTAGCTGCAAAGTGATGACCGCGCAGATATTTTTTTAAATCTTAAAAAGTACTTGGACAAATCCGCCAGAAAACATGAACAAATGAATACGGACAAACACGATGCGTTTTGCCATTTTGTGCCGAATTTTGAGAATAGGTGCCGTTCTTCAGTTTCATGTTCTGAGTGTGTTTATCTTTCCGAAGAAGACCTAAGATTCAAAACCTGTGTTTTGTCCGTAATTCTTTGTCATGTGCTGTGGTTGTTGTCGAACCCTGGCTTAAAGACCCAGATCACTGAACAGCCAAGCCTGAACACTATGGTACAAAATGCATCAGCTAGATGAAACAACTGTGTGACAGTTTTATTACCCCCCACGTGGCCACCACACTCGACTTCAGGTATGTTAACCTGGCTGAGTTTAAAATCAAGTGCATGTTAATCATAAATCAAGTACCTTTAAAAGGTAACATATAGTTATGTTTATCCCATGATAGTAAAAGTAGAAATAACTACTCATCAAAAAAAGCCCTCCAAGCCCTCACATCTAGTAGTCCATTATCAGCAACTCACACACACACACACACACACACACACACACACACACCCAAAAGCATGCATTTACCATACTGACAGGAGAGACACAAAAGGCAAGACCTACCCCCCCCCCCCCCCCCCCCCCCCCCTTTCCCTTTTCCTCCCCACACACAAGCAGAATAGCATTCCATGAATGATCCAGATAATACACTAGTATAACACAACTGACCGTCGGCTGACATGGTAACAGTGCATAATCCGGTTCAGTATTTCTCTGGAGAGCAGTCGAACCACTCTCACCAACCGCCTGACCCTGTGTATGGAAAAAACAAAGAGGCAGGATTTACTGCTATGAAGAAGAAACTATGCTTTTTTTTTACAAACATACAGTCGTGCGCGCGCATACACACACACACACACAGACACAGTCCTCTCTCTCACTCTCACCACACACACACACACACCACCACACACACACCACACACACACACACACACACACACACACAGAGTCTCTCTCTCTCTCCTCTCTCTCTCTCTCACACACACACACACACACACACACACCACACACACCACACAAACACACAGATCACTCAGAAGCGTAACGGAAACCCAAAACATGAACAAACAAACAAAGAAAGAAAAGCAAAACAGCAGAAACCTTTAGATGTTAATCAGTTTCATCTAGCTTCTACAGCTTAAAACAGAATCATAACAGCTCTGGTTCTGAAGATCTCCTCATTCCTTCCCCTCCCTCCTTCACCCTCCTACACCTTCCCATGACCTGTTCCTCCCGTGTCCCCAAACACCCCCCTTCATGGACTCATATACCCAGAACACCCCCCCCCCCCCCCCCCCCCCCCAGCCCATATTCATTTAACACATCCAAGCTACATTTTACTCCCTGACTAAGCAAGCTGAAGAGATCACTGCTGACAGATATATATACAAGCTGAATCTGGTGAGAATCACTGACAACAGACACTGTGAGGAAAATGTTGCTTTCTCTTTTATCACTAACACCTATCCAGCAGAACCTCCTGCCCTGAATCAACTGACCAGTCCTTCCTCTCCACTGAACTGCACGGACAGCGTGGTCTTCAGCTGGTCAGGAGGCCGGAGCAGGACCTCTTCACAACTGGTGCTGAACAGCTGCTCTGTGGGATTCAACACCATCACTGGACGTCAGCACCACTAGTGGATATCAACACCGCTACTGGACATCAACACCATCACTGACGTCAACACCACTACTGGACATCAACACCACTACTGCACATCAACACCACTACTGGACATCAACACCACTACTGGACATCAACACCACTACAGGTCATCAACACCACTACAGGACATCACACCACTACAGGTCATCAACACCACTACTGGACATCAACACCACTACTGGACATCAACACCACTACAGGAAATCAGCACCACTACAGGACATCAACACCACTACAGGACATCAACACCACAACTGGACATCAACACCACTACAGGACATCAGCACCACTACAGGACATCAACACCACAACTGGACATCAACACCACTACAGGACATCACACCACTACAGGACATCAACACCACTACTGGACATCAACCATTACAGGACTTCAGCACCACTACTGGGACATCAACACCATTACTGGACATTAACACCACTACTGGACATCAACACCATTACGGACATCAACACCACACTGGACATCAGCACCACTACTGGACATCAACACCACTGCAGGACATCAACACCATTACTGGACATCAACACCACAATTGGACGTCAACACCACTACTGGACGTCAACACCATTACTGGACATGAACACCACTACTGGACATCAACACCATTACTAGAAATCAGCACCATTATTGGATATCAGCACCACTACTGGACATCAACACAACTACTGGACATCAACACCGCTACTGGACATCAACACCACTACAGGACATCAACACCACTACAGGACATCAACACCACTACTGGACATCAACACCACTACTGGACATCAACACCACTACAGGACATCAACACCACTACAGGACAGGACACCACTACAGGACATCAACACCATTACTGGACGTCAGCACCACTACTGGACATCAACACCACTACTGGACATCAACACCGTTACTGGATATCAACACCATTACTGGACATCAACACCATTACTAGACATCAACACCGTACTGGACATCAACAACCACTACTGGACATCAACACCACTACTGGACATCAACACCGTACTGGACATCAACACCACTACTGGACATCAACACCGTTACTGGACATCAACACCATTACTGGACATCAACACCACTAAAGGACATCAACACCATCACTGGACGTCAGCACCACTACTGGACGTCAGCACCACTACTGGACATCAACACCACTACTGGACATCAACACCAACAACTGGACATCAACACCACTACAGACATCAACACCGTTACTGAACGTCAACACCACTACTGGAAATCAACACACTACTGGACATCAACACCGTTACTGACATCAACACCATTACTGGACATCAACACCGTTACTGGACATCAACACCACTACTGGACATCAACACCACTACTGGACATCAACACCAATACAGGACATCAACACCACTACAGGACATCAACACCACTACTGGACATCAACACCACTACAGGACATCAACACCGTTACCATGGGTGAAACCTACAAAACTTGATTTGACTGAAATTAGGCCGGGTCCAGGGGCCGCCTAGGCCCCGGCGGGGTACGGGTTGGGGAGCCCAGGGGGCGAAGCCCCCTGGGCGAAATTGATTTTAAATTTTTTAGGCCAATTTCGTTGGCTCTCCTGCACCAGAAAGAGCTTAATTGTAACATGATTTCTGCAGTAAAAAGCTTAACTGTAACATGCTTTTGTGAGTTACTGTTAGACTTTATGTTCCATTAATTCATTTAAATGAATAAAAATAATATTCATGGCTTATTGTACAAGCTCAGGAAAGTTAAAGTCTAAAAGTGTAGAAATAAACCAGAATATAAAAACTCAAAAGGGAAATTTTTCTCACCCATCTGAACTGATCAAAACATTCCAAAAATCAACAAAATTTCCCCCACAAATTGTTTAAAATGGTCACTTTACTATTTGAATCAAGACTGTGTGTAAAAAAGAATATACATGCTCACACATTTGAGATGCACAATAAGGAACCAAAGTAACTTATTCTTGCCGGCACCATTTGTCTTTTAAGTTGGCTTCACAAGGGGAGTATTGTGCATGTTTATGTCTGTATTTTTTTGTCGCTGAGGAAGGCATTTGCCGAAAATTTCTTGTCCTGTTTTGTGTCGTGCATTAAATCGTCGTTACTTCACACTTTGTTTTGTGTGCTCTTCTGCTTTTTTGTCGTGTTTCAGTAACGCCGCAGTCTGTTTCATTTGCCGTTTTAAGTCCAAAGAATCCACACCATTTAAATAAGGAAAAATCAAAGTTGACATGTTGTCAGCACATTTTGTCTTTCCTAGCAACCACACCACATATAGAAAATGGATGAACAAAGGTGGCCTTCTATCTTGTCAGTTCCTCTTGTCCTCACTGTCAAAAGCCACCATATACAGAAGTATAATTCATCCTTCAATCATTTTCCAGATTGTCCATCAATAAAGTGCTAAGCTGTCATCCACATTTCTATCATTTCCATGGTGTCAAACAAAAGCAAGGACGAGTCATTATGATTCCTGTTGATTTTGATTAAGCAGTCATATATAATGAAATTCTCTTGCCCTGTCAAACAATGATGGTAAAGAAAACTAAAAAAAAAAGAAGAAAAAAAAAGGAAAGATGAAGAAAAAAAAAAGTCTTTCAGTCAGTAGTGGGCGCTTGAAAAACTGCCCGATGTCTGCAGCACCAGCTTTCGTTTTCTACTGGAGCCAGGTACTGGAGATAATGGAGCAGCTGAAAAGCAGACTGAACATGATGGGGCACAGATGGACATACAGATGTAGAAATGTTGACAGGTGGGGCTGCAGCTGGAAATAGCTAACGTGGAGGAGACAGTAGCTACTTTTTTTTTTTTGGGGCTGCTTGTGATAAATATATTCCGAGGTGGGAATTGGTGAAAGAAAAAAATTTAAAAAAAGTAAAGTGTAGGGAGGATTCAGGTCATTTCTGTTTTTCCACCTTTTCTTTTCCTAAAAAAGTATCATAACAACAGATTTTTTTAAGGAAAGGAACAAAAAAAAATAAATAATAAACAACAAAATGAAAACTGACAACAACAAAACCCCACTCACAATAATAAAATTCTAGAATCCCATCACCCCCCACCTAAAAGTAATATAAAAAAAAAAGGAAATTTACTCTTTAAAAAAATCCAAGCAATAAAAAATTGAAAATTTTCCACCCCTGATATACATTGAATTACTCCCACCCCACCAAAAATATCAACTATAAGTATAATTAGCCCCCCCCCCCCCCCCCAATCCCTCCCCCACCCCCCCCCATCAACTTTTTAAATTTGATTCTAATTACTTTAGCAAAGAATACAAAAATGTTAACTCGCCTTCATGTTTTTCTTATGCTCTGGGTGATCAGCATGGCTTCGAAGTTCTTTTTTCCGTTCGCTTTCCGTAACTGATCGTTTTGAACAAACGATACAGAAACAGTGCCGGCCACATATATTGTTCTTGCACCACTTGCGATATTCATTGCCGTCGTCCATCAGTTACGTTTAGCCATGTGTCATCTCCATTTGTTTTTAATTTGGCCCTTGACGCATGCTACTGGATCTCCTTTAAAAAAAGCCATGACTACTTAATTTCTGGAGCACCGTGCAAACTTTCGTTGTCAGTCAGACGCGCCAATGTTAGCCTGTGAAGATGCCGGAAACACAGAAACAGCTACTTCTGGTATGAGATGGAAAACTTGGATCGAACACAAAATCGGAACCGATATATCGGTTTTTTTTTGTTTTGTTTTTTTAAATTGACGAAAGTTCCGTCAAGACTGAAAGTCATTTTGACGGATTTCCGTCCATAGATGGAAAAGTTTCACCCATGCGTTACTGGACATCAACACCACTACAGGACATCAACACCACTACAGGACATCAACACCGTTACTGGACATCAACATCACTACTGGACATCAACACCGTTACTGGACATCAGCACCATTACTGGACATCAGCATCATTGCTGGACATCAACACCATCACTGGACATCACCCCACTACTGGACATCAGCACCACTACAGGACATCAACACCATTACTGGACATCAACACCGTTACTGGACATCAACACCACTACTGGACATCAACACCGTTACTAGACATCAGCACCATTACTGGACATCAACACCATTGCTGGACATCAACACATTACTGGACATCAACACCACTACTGGACATCAACACCATTGCTGGACATCAACCCCACTACTGGACATCAGCACCGCAACTGGACATCAACACCACTACAGGACATCAACACCGTTACTGAACGTCAACACCACTACTGGACATCAACACCACTACTGGACATCAATACCCTTACTGGACATCAACACCATTACTGGACATCAACACCATTACTGGACATCAACACCACAACTGGACATCAACACCACAACTGGACATCAACATCATTACTGGTCATCAACACCACCACAAGACATCAACACCGTTACTGGACATCAACACCACTACAGGACATCAACACCATTACTGGACATCAACACCATTACTGGACATCAACACCACTACAGGACATCAACACCGTTACTGGACATCAACACCACTACAGGACATCAACACCATTACTGGACATCAACACCATTACTGGACATCAACACCGCTACAGGACATCAACACCACTACAGGACATCAACACCACTACAGGACATCAACACCATTACTGGACATCAACACCGTTACTGGACATCAACACCGCCACAGGACATCAACACCACTACAGGACATCAACACCACTACGGGACATCAACACCATTACTGGACATCAACACCACTACAGGACATCAACACAGTTACTGGACATCAACACCACTACAGGACATCAACCCCATTCCTGGACATCAACACAGGTACTGGACATCAACACCGTTACTGGACATCAGCACCATTACTGGACATCAGCATCATTGCTGGACATCAACCCCATTACTGGACATCAACCCCACTACTGGACATCAGCACCACTACAGGACATCAACACCATTACTGGACATCAACACCGTTACTGGACATCAACACCACTACTGGACATCAACACCGTTACTAGACATCAGCACCATTACTGGACATCAACACCATTGCTGGACATCAACACCATTACTGGACATCAACACCACTACTGGACATCAACACCTTTGCCAGGGCTGCCTAGCCCCTTCCGCCTCTTTCAGGTACATACTTTTTCAAAACCAGGGACACTGACTGATTTCCAGGGACACATACAGCGGTAGCACATATCACAACCACATCAACATTAAAGTGAAAGCTTACCTTTATTTACACTATGTACAACTTCTACCATGCTACTTTGCTTCTAGCGCACTGAAACTTCTTTGCGATGTCCGAGTCAGGAAACATCAATTTAACGCCTCTGTTTAGCTTGTCCAACACGGCCATCGGCAAATTCAGTTCAGCTGCAAGGTCAACCATCATCGTTTCAGCAGTTATGACGTCAAAAGTTTCCTGACTGGTTGATGTCTGAGCGCTTTGAAAGAATCCCTAATGTTACAAGATTTCTCGCTCTCACAGATTTTTGTGTTCTTGTGCTTTTCAGTGGCGACATGACGGGTTATTTCGTCCCTACCTCCAGATCCGATGGAGAACTCACACGCACAAATTTCACAAGACGCGCGTAAGTCTCGATCTTGCCACACTTGATGAACGGCCAGGTTTCCGTATATTTTGACAGGATTGTCTGCTGATGTTCTTCTTCTTGAGAGAAGCCCCATTGTCGAGATCGCCGTCGGCATTTTACGCTTTCCCTGTTTCGCG
This sequence comes from Conus ventricosus, assembly GCA_018398815.1. NCBI lineage: Eukaryota > Metazoa > Mollusca > Gastropoda > Neogastropoda > Conidae > Conus > Conus ventricosus. The sequence goes on from CM031610.1 coordinate 13,222,970, forward strand.
TCCATTTTTCTTGCTGTCAAAACTCGGGAAGACGGTGTATGCGCATGCGCACTGGTCAGTTCGGCAATGTTCGGGTCTTTTCGACGGATTTGGTCAGGATGGTCACGACCGAAGTCGGTCAGTCAGTGATCAACCAGACCTGCCTACCTCATGTTGTGCTCATCAGTAATAACCACAGAGATTTTCAGTAATTTTGCATTTCCTTCAGTAATTCCACGGACGCGTAATACACGGCGTTTTGAACAAATGTGTACAAAACTCCAACTACATTTTTAACATTGAACAAATAATGTGTACAAAACTCCAACTACATTTTTAACATTTTAACAAAAAATATAAACAGTAAAAAAGGAACAAAAACAACAAAGCAGAATTAAAATACCTTGGGATGATGGCAGATGACGGACTCAGGACAGGAGTTTCAGGTCAATTCAAAGGTGATATACTTGACAGTTTGTAACTTACACAGCAGTCACCACAGATGACACCACTGATGAAGAACCTAATGTACAACCCCCCCCCCCCCCCCACAAAAAAAAAAAAAAAAAAAATATATGTGTGTGTGTGTGTGTCCCTGAGCTGTGCTGACAAGATAGTGGCGAAAATGAAAAGGACCTTTTCATTTTCGCCACTATCTTGTCAGCACAGCTCAGGGACAAGTTGTTTTCGCAGATCAGCTCACACAACAGTCTTTCTGCGTTGGTGATCTTCCGTGTGTGGGTCTGACGGCTGCTCTCGCTGGATTTCGTAAACAACGATGTGATCTTCTGACTGGAGGCACTCGCAGCTGTCTCTTTGTGCATTTCCCCGAGATATGGCGCTTGCAGTCATTTGCTCCCCCATGTCCGATGGAGAAGTCTGAATTGCACACCGAGCAGAAATGAGTATACAAATCCAGGTCCATGACAAGGCCAAGTCCGCGTGTATTTACTTCGGAACACTTGCTTCTTCGCCTTCTTCCGTTGTGGCACAGTGGTTTTCGAACCCTCGTCATCGGTTTCATGCAAACGTTTAGAAGATTTCTCCGCCATTTTCACAATCGCCGGCAAAAAATCGGTTGAAACTTTGTCTTACAATGGCTGAACAAAAGCTTCGAATGGCGCGCACAGATGTGATGGTGTGTCGTGTTGGCCCACAGCACCACATTGACCAATCGCAAGTTCCGAACCATCTGGTTTCGGCTTGAGTCAAGGGAAGTTACTCTGCGGTCTCGGAAAGGTCTAGCAGTCGACAATTTTTCGAGTCTGAAATTTGCGTAGTTTTTCAATTTTCTTTTCCGTAATTTCGCACGGAAAATCGTACCTCCGTAATGGGGGGTTAATTTCCGTAAAATTACGGACGATTACGGAAGGGTAGGCAGGTCTGGATCAACTGATGAACTCAACTTCGTTTTTTTTTTTGTTGTTGTTTTTTTCTCCCGAATTTTTTTTTCGTGGGACATAGAATAAAAAAGTGGATTCCAGGGACAGGCTGCATGATTTTATTATTTCGGGGGACAAATACGGATACTCCGGGACGGTAGGCAGCCATGCATTGCTGGACATTAACCCCACTACTGGACATCAGCACCACTACTGGACATCAGCACCACTACTGGATATCAACACCATTACTGGACATCAACACCGTTACTAGACATCAGCACCATGACTGGACATCAACAGCATTACTTGACATCAACACCGCTACTGGACATCAGCACCACAACTGGACATCAACCACCACTACTGGACATGAACACCACGACAGGACATCAAACCACACTACTGGACATCAACACCATTACTGGACATCAACACCGCTACTGGACATCAGCACCACTACTGGACATCAACACCACTACTGGACATGAACACCACTACAGGAATCAACACTACTACTGGACATCAACACCGTTACTGGACATCAACACCACTACTGGACATCAGCACCACTACAGGACATCAACACCACTACAGGACATCAACACCATTACTGGACATCAACACCACTACTGGACATCAGCACCACTACTGGAATCAGCACCATTGCTGGACATCACACCACTACTGGACATCAACACCACTACTGGACATCAACACCATCACTGGACATCAACACCGTCACTGGACATCAACACCACTATGGACATTAACACCACTACAGGACATCAGCACACTACAGGACCATCAACACCACTACAGGACATCAACACACTACTGGACATCAACACCAAATACTGGACATCAACACCACTACAGGACATCAACACCATTACTGGACACCAACACCACTACAGGACATCAACAACAGGACATCAATACCACTACTGCACATCAACACCATTACTGGACATCAACACCACTACAGGACATCAGCACCATTACAGGACATCAACACCATTACTGGACATCAACTCCACTACAAGACATCAACAACAGGACATCAACACCACTACAGGACATCAACACCATTACTGGACATCAACACCACTTCTGGACATCAACACCACTACAGGACATCAACACCACAACAACATCATTACTGGACATCAACACCACTACAGGACATCACACCACTACAGGACATCAACATCAACACCACAACTGGACATCAACATCATTACTGGACATCAACACACTACAGGACATCAACACCGTTACTGGACATCAACACCACTACAGGACATCAACACCGTTACTGGACATCAACACCATTACTGGACATCAACACCACTACAGGACATCAACACCGTTACTGGACATCAACACCACTACACACTACAGGACATCAACACCGTTACTGGACATCAACACCACTACAGGAAAATATACACCATTACTGGACATCAACACCGCTACAGGATATCAACACCCTACAGGACATCAACACCACTACAGGACATCAACACCATTACTGGACATCAACACCATTACTGGACATCACACTGCCACAGGACATCAACACCACTACAAGACATCAACACCACTACGGGACATCAACACCATTACTGGACATAAACACCACTACAGGACATCAACACAGTTACTGGACATCAACACCACTACTGGACATCAACACCACTACAGGACATAAACACCACTACAGGACATCAACACCATTCCTGGACATCAAAACCGTTACTGGACATCAACACCACTACTGGACATCAACACCGTTACTGGACATCAGCACCATTACTGGACATCAGCACCATTGCTGGACATCAACACCATTACTGGACATCAACCCCACTACTGGACATCAGCACCACTACAGGGACATCAACACCATTACTGTCTATCAACACCGTTACTGGACATCAACCTCACTACTGGACATCAACACGTTACTAGAGATCAGCACCATTACTGGACATCAACACCATTACTGGACATCAAACCACAACTGAACATCAACACCATTGCTGGACATCAACCCCACTACTGGACATCAGCACCACTACTGGACATCAGCTCCACTACTGGACATCAACACTATTACTGGACATCAACACCATTACTAGACATCAGCACCACTACTGGACATCAACACCATTACTGGACATAAACACTGTTACTGGACATCAGCACCGCTACTGGACATCAACACGTTACTGGATATCAGCACCACTACTGGACATCAACACCATTGCTGGACATCAACACCACTACTGGACATCAACACCACTACAGGACATCGACACTATCACTGGACATCAACACCACTACTGGACATCAACACCACTAGAGGACATCAACACCACTACAGGACATAAACACCACTACAGGACATCAGCACCACTACAGGAGATCAACACCACTACAGGACATCACACCACTACAGGACATCAACACCACTACTGGACATCAAGACCAGGACATCACAACCATTACTGGACATCAACACCACTACAGGACATCAGCAACAAAACATCAACACCACTACTGGACATCAACACAATTACTGGACATCAAAACCACTACAGGACATCAGCACCATTACAGGACATCAACACCACTACAGGACATCAACTCACTACAGGACATCAACACCACTACAGGACATCAACTCCACTACAGGACATCAGCACCACTACAGAACATCACTCCACTACAGGACATCAACACCACTACAGGACATCAACAACAGGACATCAACACCACTACTGGACATCAACACCATTACTGGACATCAACACACTACAGGACATCAACACCACTACAGGACATCAGCACCACTACAGGACATCAACACCACTACAGGACATCAGCACCACTACTGGACATCACACCACTACAGGACATCAGCACCACTACTGGACATCAACACCACTACTGGACATCAACACCACTACTGGACATCAGCACCACTACTGGACATCAGCACCACTACTGGACATCAACACCACTACTGGACATCAACACCACTACTGGACATCAACACCACTACAGGACATCAGCACCACTACAGGACATCAACACCACTAAAGGACATCAACACCACTACAGGACATCAACACCGGACATCAACACCATACAGGACATTCAACACCACTACAGGACATCAACACCACATCAACACACTACAGGACATCAACACTACTACAGGACATCACACCACATCAACACCACTACAGGACATCAACACCACTACAGGACTTCAACACCACAACTGGACATCAACACCACTACAGGACATCAACACCACTACAGGACATAAACACCATCACTGGACATCAACACCACTACAGGACATCAACACCACTACAGGACATCAACACCATTACAGGACATCAACACCACTACAGGACATCAACACCACTACAGGACATCAACATCACTACGGACATCAACACCACTACAGGACATCAATACCATTACTGGACATCAGCACCACTACAGGACATCAACACACTACAGGACATCAACACCACTACGGACATCAACACCACTACAGGACATCAACACATTACTGGACATCAACACCACTACAGGACATCAGCACCACTACTGCACATCAACACCACTACAGGACATCAGCACCACTGCAGGACATCAGCACCACAACTGGACATCAACACCACTACTGGACATCAACACCACAACTGGACATCAACACAACTACAGGACATCAGCACCACTACAGGACATCAACACCACTACTGGACATCAACACCACTACAGGACATCAACACCACTGCAGGACATCAACACCACTACAGGACATCAACACCACATCAACACCACTACAGAACATCAACACCACTACAGGACATCAATACCATTACTGGACATCAACACCACTACTGGACATCACACCACTACTGGACATTAACACCACTACAGGACATCAGCACCACTACTGGACATCAACACCACTACAGGACATCAGCACAACCACAGGACATCAGCACCACTACTGGACATCAACACCACTACAGGACATCAGCACCACTACTGGACATCAACACCATTACTGGACATCAACACCACTACAGGATATCAGCACCACTACAGGACATCAACACCGTTACTGGACATCAACACCATTACTGGACATCAACACCACTACAGGACATCAACACCATTACTGGACATCAACACCACTACACCACTACAGGACATCAACACCACTACTGGACATCAACACCACTACAGGACATCAGCACCACTACAGGTATCAGCACCACTACTGGACATCAGCACCACTACAGGACATCAAAACCATTACTGGACATCAACACCACTACAGGACATCAGCACCACTACTGGACATCACACCACTACAGGACATCAGCACCACTACTGGACATCAACACCACTACTGGACATCAACACCACTACAGGACATCAAACACCACTACAGGACATCAACACCACTAAAGGAGATCAACACCATTACTGGACATCAACACCACTACAGGACATCAACACCACTACTGGACATCAACACCACTACAGGACATCAACACCACTACCGGACATAAACACCACAACTTGACATCAACACCACTACTGGACATCAACACCACAACTGGACATCAACACCACAACTGGACATCAACACACAACTGGACATCAACACCACTACAGGACATCAACACCACTACTGGACATCAACACCACTACAGGACATCAACACCACTACTGGACATCAACACCACTACTGGACATCAACACCACTACTGGACATCACCACCACTACTGGACATCACCACCACAACTGGACATCAACACCACTACAGGACATCAACACCACTACAGGACATCAACACCACTTCTGGACATCAACACGACTACAGGACATCAGCACCACTACTGGACATCAACACCACAACTGGACATCAACACCACTACAGGACATCAACACCACTACAGGACATCAACACCAATACAGGACATCAACATCACTACAGGACATCAACACCACAACTGGACATCAACACCACTACAGGACATCAACACCACTACAGGACATCACTACAGGACATCAACACCACTACAGGACATCACTACTGGACATCAACACCACTACAGGACATCAGCACCACTACAGGACATCAACACCACTACAGGACATCAACACCACTACAGGACATCACTACAGGACATCAACACCACTACAGGAAATCAACACCGAACATCAACACCACTACAGGACATAACACACTACAGGACATCAACACCACATCAACACCACTACAGGACATCAACACCACTACAGGACATCAACACCACAACTGGAAATCAACACCACTACAGGACATCAACACCACTACAGGACATCAACACCATCACTGGACATCAACACCACTACAGGACATCAACACCACTACAGGACATCAACATCATTACAGGACATCAACACCACTACAGGACATCAACACCACTACAGGACATCACACCATCACTGGACATCAACACCACTACAGGACATCAACACCACTACAGGACTTCAACACCACAACTGGACATCAACACCACTACAGGGCATCAACACCACTACAGGACATCAACATCATTACTGGACATCAACACCACTACAGGACATCAGCACCACTACTGCACATCAACATCACTACAGGACATCAACACCACTACAGGACATAACACCACTACAGGACATCAACAGACATCAACACCACTACAGGACATCAACACCACTACAGGACATCAACAGGACATCAACACCACTACAGGACATCAACACCACTACAGGACATCAACACCATTACTGGACATCAGCAGCATACAGGACATCAACACAACTACAGGACATCAACACCATACTGGACATCAACACCACTACAGGACATCAACACCATTACTGGACATCAACACCATTACTGGACATCAACACCACTACAGGACATCAGCACCACTACTGCACATCAACATCACTACTGGACATCAGCACCACTAAAGGACATCAACACCACAACTGGACATCAACACCACTACGGGACATCAGCGCCACAACTGGACTCAACACCACTACTGGACATCAACACCACAACTGGACATCAACACCACTACAGGACATCAATACCATTACTGGACATCAGCACCACTACAGGACATCAACACCACTACAGGACATCAACACCACTACTGGACATCAACACCACTATGGACATCAACACAATTACTGGACATCAACACCACTACAGGACATCAGCACCACTACTGCACATCAACACCACTACAGGACATCAGCACCACTGCAGGACATCAGCACCACAACTGGACATCAACACCATACTGGACATCAACACCACAACTGGACATCAACACAACTATAGGACATCAGCACCACTACAGGACATCAACACCACTACTGGACATCAACACCACTACAGGACATCAACACACTGCAGGACATCAACACCACTACAGGACATCAAAACCACATCAACACACTACAGGACATCAACACCACTACAGGACATCAACACCATTACTGGACATCAACACCACTACTGGACATCACACCACTACTGGACATTAACACCACTACAGGACATCAGCACCACTACTGGACATCAACACCACTACAGGACATCAGCACCACGACAGGACATCAGCACCACTACTGGACATCAACACCACTACAGGACATCAGCACCACTACTGGAATCAACACCACTACTGGACATCAACCCATTACTGGACATCAACACCACTACAGGACATCAGCACCACTACTGGGCATCAACACTACTAACAGGACATCAACACCACTACTGGACATCAACACCACTACAGGACATCAGCACACTACAGGATATCAGCACCACTACTGGACATCAGCACCACTACAGGACATCAAAACCATTACTGGACATCAACACCACTACAGGACATCAGCACCACTACTGGACATCAACACCACTACAGGACATCAGCACCACTACTGGACTCAACACCACTACTGGACATCAACACCACTACAGGACATCAACACCACTACAGGACAGCAACACCATTATTGGACATCAACACCACTACAGGACATCAACACCACTACTGGACATCGACACCACTACAGGACATCAACACCACTACAGGACATCAACACCACAACTTGACATCAACACCACTACTGGACATCAACACCACGACTTGACATCAACACCACAACTGGACATCAACACCACTACAGGACATCAACACCACTACGGACATCAACACCACTACTGGACATCAACACCACTACAGGACATCAACACCATTACTGGACATGAACACCACTACTGGACATCACCACCACAATGGACATCAACACCACTACAGGACATCAGCACCCTACTGGACATCAACACCACAACTGGACATCAACACCACTACAGGACATCAGCACCACTACAGGACATCAACACCACTACAGGACATCAACACCAATACAGGACATCAACATCACTACAGGACATCAACACCACAATGGACATCAACACCACTACAGGACATCAACACCACTACAGGACATCACTACAGGACATCAACACCACTACAGGACATCAACACCACTACAGGACATCAGCACCACTACAGGATATCAACACCACTACAGGACATCACTACAGGACATCAACACCACTACAGGAAATCAACACCGAACATCAACACCACTACAGGACATAACACCACTACAGGACATCAACACCACATCAACACCACTACAGGACATCAAACACCACTACAGGACATCAACACCACAACTGGACATCAACACCACTACAGGACATCAACACCACAAGGACCTCAACACCATCACTGGACATCAACACCACTACAGGACATCAACACCACTACAGGACATCAACACCATTACAGGCCATCAACACCACTACAGGACATCAACACCACTCAACACCACTACAGGACATCAACACCATCACTGGACATCAACACCACTACAGGACATCAAACACCATACAGGACTTCAACACCACAACTGGACATCAACACCACTACAGGACATCAACACCACTACAGGACATCAACACCATTACTGGACATCAACACCACTACAGGACATCAGCACCACTACTGCACATCAACATCACTACAGGACATCAACACCACTACAGGACATAACACCACTACAGGACATCAACAGACATCAACACCACTACAGGACATCAACACCACTACAGGACATCAACAGGACATCAACACCACTACAGGACATCAACACAACTACAGGACATCAACACCATTACTGGACATCAGCAGCACTACAGGACATCAACACAACTACAGGACATCAACACCACTACTGGACATCACACCACTACAGGACATCAACACCATTACTGGACATCAACACCATTACTGGACATCAACACCACTACAGGACATCAGCACCACTACTGCACATCAACATCACTATGGACATCAGCACCACTAAAGGACATCAACACCACAACTGGACATCAACACCATACGGGACATCAGCGCCACAAACTGGACATCAACACCACAACTGGACATCAACACCACTACAGGACATCAGCACCACTACAGGACATCAACACCACTATTGGACATCAACACCACTACAGGACATCAACACCACTACAGGACATCAACACCACATCAACACCACTACAGGACATCAAACCACTACAGGACATCAGCACCATTACTGGACATCAACACCACTACAGGACATCAACACCACTACAGGACATCAACACCACTACTGGACATCAACACCACAACTGGACATCAACACCACAACTGGACATCAAGACCACTACTGGACATCAACACCACTACTGGACATCAGCACCACTACAGGACATCAACACCATTACTGGACATCAATACCATTACTGGACATCAGCACCACTACAGGACATCAACACCACTACTGGACATCAACACCGGACATCAACACACTACAGGACATCAACACCACTACAGGACATCAACACCACATCAACAACCACTACAGGACATCAACACACTACAGGACTTCAACGCCACAACTGGACATCAAACACCACTAGGACATCAACACCAATACAGGACATCAACACCATCACTGGAAATCAACACCACTACAGGACATCAACACCACTACAGGACATCAATACCATTACTAGACATCAGCACCACTACAGGACATCAACACCACTACAGGACATCAACACCGTTACTGGACATCAACACACACTTCAGGACATCAACACCACTACTGGACATCAACACCACTACTGGACATCAACACCACATCAACACCACTACAGGAATCAACACCACTACAGGACATCAACACCATACAGGACATCAACCACCACTACAACACCACTACAGGACATCAACACCATACTGGACATCAACACCACTACAGGACATCAACACCACTACAGGACATCAACACCACTACAGGACATCAACACCACTACTGGACATCAACACCACAACTGGACATCAACACCACAACTGGACATCAAGACCACTACTGGACATCAACACCACTACTGGACATCAACACCACTACTGGACATTAACACCACTACTGAACATCAACACCACAACTGGACATCAGCACCACTAAGGACATCAACTCACTACTGGACATCAACACCACTAGTGGACATCAGCACCACTACAGGACATCAAACACTGTTACTGGACATCAATACCATTACTGGACATCAGCACCACTACAGGACATCAACACCACTACAGGACATGAACACCGGACATCAACACCACTACAGGACATCAACACCACTACAGGACATCAACACCACATCAACACCACTACAGGACATCAACACCACTACAGGACTTCAAACACCACAACTGGACATCAACACCACTACAGGACATCAACACCAATACAGGACATCAACACCACTACAGGACATCAACACCACTACAGGACATCAATACATTACTAGACATCAGCACCACTACAGGACATCAACACCACTACAGGACTCAACACCACTACAGGAACATCAACACCGTTACTGGACATCAACACCACTACAGGACATCAACACCACTACTGGACATCAACACCACTACAGGACATCAACACCATTACTGGACATCAACACCACTACAGGACATCAGCACCACTACTGCACATCAACATCACTTCTGGACATCAACACCACTACTGGACATCAGCACCACTACAGGACATCAACACCGTTACTGGACATCAATACCATTACTGGACATCAGCACCACTACAGGACATCAACACCACTACTGGACATCAACACCATTGCTGAACATCAACACCATTACTGGACATCAACACCATTGCTGAACATCAACACCACTACAGGGCATCAACACCACTACAGGACATCAACACCATTACTGGACATCAACACCACTACAGGACATCAAAACCACATACAGGACATCAACACCGTTACTGGACATCAACACCTCTACAGGACATCAACACCATTACTGGACATCAACACCACTACTGGACATCAACACCACTACTGGACATCAACACCGCTACAGGACGTCAACACCATTACTGGACATCAGCACCACTACAGGACATCAGCACCACTACAGGACATCAACACCACTACAGGACATCAACACCACTACAGGACATCAACACCGGACATCAACACCACTACAGGACATCAACACCACATCAACACCACTACAGGACATCAACACCACTACAGGACTTCAACACCACAACTGGACATAAACACGACTACAGGACATCAACACCAATACAGGACATCAACACCATCACTGGACATCAACACCACTGGACATCAACACCACTACAGGACATCAACACCACTACAGGACATCAACACCATTACAGGACATCAACACCACTACAGGACATCAACATCACTACAGGACATCAACACCACTACAGGACATCAATACATTACTGGACATCAGCACAACTACAGGACATCAACACCACTACAGGACATCAACACCACTACTGGACATCAACACCACTACAGGACATCAACACCATTACTGGACATCAACACCTCTACAGGACATCAGCACCACTACTGCACATCAACATCACTACTGGACATCAACACCACTAGTGGACATCAGCACCACTACAGGACATCAACACCGTTACTGGACATCAATACCATTACTGGACATCAGCACCACTACAGGACATCAACACCACTACTGGACATCAACACCATTGCTGAACATCAACACCATTACTGGACATCAACACCATTGCTGAACACTCAACACCACTACAGGACATCAACACCATTACTGGACATCAACACCATTACTGGACATCAACACCACTACAGGACATCAACACCACTACAGGACATCAACACCACTACAGGACATCAACACCACTACAGGACATCAACACCATTACTGGACCATCAACACCATTGCTGAACATCAACACCACTACAGGACATTAACACCATTACTGGACATCAACACCATTACTGGACATCAACACCATTACTGGACATCAACACCATTACTGGACATCAACACATCATTGAGGTGAAATTTATTGCAAGCACTTTCTACTGGACATGTATGACACCTCAATGGTAACCACTATGTAACAGATTTTGCATTTCTAATTTTAGTCAGCATGATAATCCACACACCCAAGCACCCAAGCCCATTTAGGATTTCTATAAGTACACCACATGGATGGATAAACATGCTCAAGTGCACACATACACACACACACAATGCGCGTGCACACACACACACATAGGCATCCACATGACCAACCTATACAACACACACGTACATAAAGGTACAGTCATGCACGGATATACAAAATGTGCATGCAGTCCTAAACACACACACATTTTCACACAGTTACAATTCTCACTGAGACCAACCGACTCTGCTGATTTTCACTGTGGTCTGACTGTCTCCTCGCTGGCCGTGGTCCACTGGGAGGGGACGGCAGATTCTCATAGAACCACTGTCGTCTGCTTTCAAAGGGCTGTTGAGAGAGAGAGGTGATCCACATATATAATCTCTCCTTTAAATGTCCCTAATCCGAAGCCTAAAATCAGTCACCCTGACTGGGTTAAAGTAAACAGAACAGAAGACTTGTCTGTTAGGAAAGGTTTCCCAACTTGACAATCATTTTGGTAGTAGAAACTATTGAATCAGTTCAAAGTAGAAATTTCTTTTTTTACCCACTCAAAAAAAAATCTATTTCTGCCTGGATAGATCAACATCAAACCAACCACAAACCAATAAACAGCTAAGAAAAACAAAAAACCTGTCATGTTTGTTGTTGGTTTCTCTCTGTAAATGAAAACAGAACTGTTTACAGGTATATAAAAACGTTAACAAATGATGAGTGGTAGTGTGTCAGTAACGGGTCAAAAATGACAAACGTTGTTTCATCCAATGTGAAAAGCTACTGATACTACTTTTAGGGCGCTGACACCTGACGACTTATAGGCATTCAAGAGGTTAATGAAACAACTGTTTCCTCTCCATTGGCTCCGTAATATACTCGCTCTCATGAGCACCAACCAAATCAACCACCCAGGCAACTAGCAAGAAAGAATCCCTCAGCTTTCAGCCATCTATTAGTGTACTCACTGTCCAGCCTTATCCATCATTTCAGATGCATACAAAGTTATCTCTGATAACTGAGATGTATTTCAACAGTCTAGATTATAAGAGAGCAATAAAGACCAATGGTTTCACTCCAACTATCCAACTATGCGCGGGGGGAAAAAAACAACATGTGCTGTATGTTTTAATTGATTTACTTTGCACTGTTTCTGTTCACTCATTAACTATCTATTGGGTGGGTGGGGGGGAGGGGGGGGGGGGGGGAGGAGCAATAAACAAACAAACAAAGACATAAAAAAAAATTGAGTAAAAAAACTCTGATGAACATTGGCCAAATTTCATTTGTATTTCTTTTATGTGACTTTCTTCCAGTCTATTTCTCTGCAGCTGTTTTCTTCACATCCAAAACGTGTGAACTGTCCCTGAACTATCCATTCCTTGCTAAAGCCACCTTCACAACACTGGCCTTGGGGGCCGGAGTAGCCCAGTGGTAGAGCGCGGACGCGTAATCTTGGAGTTGCAGATTCGAATCTCCGACGGGCCATTTCGGTACAGGGAGATTTTTCCCTCAGAGTTAACATTGGTTCTGACTCCATTTCCCATACAGTCCTTCGAATGAGGACTATAAACTGAGGTTCCGTGTGTGAACGCACGCATAACATCTTGCACACAAACGTAAAATCCCATCACCAACTTTCGGAAGAGAAGGCCAGTTTGGCCATTGGTATGGATGATATGTTACACATAGCATGCACTTTCCCCAAAGATGGAGTATGGCTGCCTTAATGGAGGGATAAAAAACAGTCATACACACAAAACTCCACTCCCATTGTTGGGCAGATGGGTTTAATCCTTGCCTGTCTATACAGGGAGTGTCTGCAGGAGTATCAGCCTGCGTACACCAAAAAAACAAAACAAAACAAAAAAACCCTACTTGGCCTTCCTAGTTTTCTCATTCATCAAACTAAAAGAAAAAAAAAAATCACAAACATTCATCAGATCAGGAGAAGCTACATAATGAGATAGCAATCATCCACTAGAGCACGAGAAACAACCAAATAAATTGCAATGGTTGATCAGGTTTGACCAACTGAAAAAAAAAAATGATCTACTGTTGTTATCTCCGTTTCATTTCAGATTTTTTTTTCTAATTTAAAGCAAGCGGCATCATTCACCATTCCAGTAGAAACAATAAGCAGCTACAGTCATTCACATCAGTTTCTTTTTTTTTTCTTATTCCCATGGATCATCATATAATTTTTTTTTAAAGGCCCCTAAACCTAATTACACCACATTCAGAGACACAGGCTTCTGCCTCTGATGTCTCGCTATGTATCTTGAATCTTCAAAGAAATTACAACAGATGGAGCAGAAAACCCTGTAATGACTGTCCACCCTGAAATGACTGTCCACCCTGTAATGACTGTCCACCCTGTAATGACTGTCCACCCTGTAATGACAACACCCTGTGATGACTGTCCACCCTGCAATGACTGTCCACCCTGTAATGACTGTCCACCCTGTAATGACTGTCCACCCTGTAATGACAACACCCTGTGATGACTGTCCACCCTGTGATGACTGTCCACCCTGTGATGACTGTCCACCCTGTAATGACTGTCCACCCTGTGATGACTGTCCACCCTGTGATGACTGTCCACCCTGTGTAATGACTGTCCACCCTGTAATGACTGTCCCCCCTGTAATGACTGTCCACCCTGTGTAATGACTGTCCACCCTGTAATGACTGCCCCCCCTGTAATGACTGTCCACCCTGTGTAATGACTGTCCACCCTGTAATGACTGTCCACCCTGCAATGACTGTCCACCCTGTGATGACTGTCCACCCTGTAATGACTGTCCCCCCTGCGATGACTGTCCACCCTGTGATGACTGTTCCCCCTGCAATGACTGTCCACCCTGTAATGACTGTCCACCCTGTAATGACTGTCCACCCTGTAATGACAACACCCTGTAATGACTGTCCACCCTGTAATGACAACACACTGTGATGACTGTCCACCCTGTGATGACTGTCCACCCTGCAATGACTGTCCACCCTGTGATGACTGTCCACCCTGCAATGACTGTCCACCCTGTAATGACAGAAAACCCTGTGATGACTGTCCAACCTGTGATGACTGTCCACCCTGTAATGACTGTCCACCCTGTGATGACTGTCCACCCTGTAATGACTGTCCACCCTGTAATGACTACACCCTGTAATGACTGTCCACCCTGTAATGACTGTACACCCTGTAATGTCTGTACACCCTGTAATGACTGTCCACCCTGTAATGACTGTCCACCCTGTGATGACTGTCCCCCCTGTAATGACTACACCCTGTAATGACTGTCCACCCTGTAATGACTGTACACCCTGTAATGACTACACCCTGTAATGACAGAAAACCCTGTAATGACTGTACACCCTGTAATGACTGTACACCCTGTGATGACTGTACACCCTGTGATGACAGAAAACCCTGTAATGACTGTCCACCCTGTGATGACTGTCCACCCTGTGATGACTGTCCACCCTGTGATGACTGTCCACCCTGTAATGACTGTCCACCCTGTGGTGACTGTCCACCCTGTAATGACTGTCCACCCTGTAATGACTGTACCCCCTGTAATGACTGTCCACCCTGTGATAACTGTCCACCCTGTGATGACTGTCCCCCCTGTGATGACTGTCCATGACTGTCCACCCTGCAATGACTGTCCACCCTGCAATGACTGTCCCCCTGTGATGATTGTCCCCCCTGTGATGACTGTCCCCCCTGTGATGACTGTCCCCCCTGTGATGACTGTCCCCCCTGCGATGACTGTCCCCCCTGCGATGACTGTCCCCCCTGCGATGACTGTCCCCCCCTGTGATGACTGTCCCCCCTGCGATGACTGTCCACCCTGCAATGACTGTCCACCCTGTGATGACTGTCCACCCTGTGATGACTGTCCCCCCTGTAATGACTGTCCCCCCTGTGATGACTGTCCACCCTGTAATGACTGTCCACCCTGTAATGACAACACCCTGTGATGACTGTCCACCCTGTGATGACTGTCCACCCTGTGATGACTGTCCACCCTGTAATGACTGTCCACCCTGTGATGACTGTCCACCCTGTGATGACTGTCCACCCTGCAATGACTGTCCCCCCTGTGATGACTGTCCCCCCTGTGATGACTGTCCCCCCTGTGATGACTGTCCCCCCTGTGATGACTGTCCCCCCTGTGATGACTGTCCACCCTGTGATGACTGTCCCCCCTGTAATGACTGTCCCCCCTGTGATGACTGTCCACCCTGTGATCAGACACAGAGAATCAGCACTGAGCTGAAGAACCAGTCACTGGACCTTGAGTGACACTGACAATATCAGTCACGAAGTCATGAAATGGAGACACAGCCAATGAGGAATGACTCACCTGGCTGTGGATGATAGTGAGGAAGTCACGTAGTCATCAAATGGAGACACAGCCAATGAGGAATGACTCACCTGGCTGTGGATGATAGTGAGGAAGTCACGTAGTCATCAAATGGAGACACAGCCAATGAGGAATGACTCACCTGGCTGTGGATGATAGTGAGGAAGTCATCAAATGGAGACACAGCCAATGAGGAATGACTCACCTGGCTGTGGATGATAGTGAGGAAGTCACGTAGTCATCAAATGGAGACACAGCAAATGAGGAATGACTCACCTGGCTGTGGATGATAGTGAGGAAGTCACGTAGTCATCAAATGGAGACACAGCGAATGAGGAATGACTCACCTGGCTGTGGATGATAGTGAGGAAGTCACGTAGTCATCAAATGGAGACACAGCCAATGAGGAATGACTCACCTGGCTGTGGATGATAGTGAGGAAGTCACGTAGTCATCAAATGGAGACACAGCCAATGAGGAATGACTCACCTGGCTGTGGATGATAGTGAGGAAGTCATGTAGTCATCAATGGAGACACAGCCAATGAGGAATGACTCACCTGGTTGTGGATGATACCCAGGAAGTCGGTCATGTAGTCAGGCAGGACAGCAAGAAGTGGAAATGATTGAAAATCAACTGGGGATCACTGAAACGATGGAATTTAGAATAACCCGTGTAAGCATGTATAATTACATTTGAATAACATTTCTACTGTATGTTTCAAATCATTTCTGTAATTAGACATTCTTGGCCTTGTACTTTGTCAAATGCGCATTTGTCAGTGGACAGAGATCTGCAGGTGAATCATAAAACCTCAGTCTATGACGTCTTGGCTTGTGCTTTTCGTCAAATGCGTCTTTGTCAGCTGATAAAGATTTATATGTTGATTATCAAATTCCAGCCCTGAACTTTTGGTGACAAGACAAGACAACCTTGATCAACATGAAAAATCAAGAAAACTCAAAGAGTAGTCTGAACTGCCTGCATTTCATCAAAGCGAAGAATGCTGAAATCACTCATGCAACTTCCGGCAATTTTCAATGAATTTTCACTAACTAGTGAACTGTTGGCAAACTAGCACAGAAAGACATGTGAAGGAGCACAGGACACAGAAGCGGTATGTCATTTTCCCATACTTACCTTTCCAAACAACTGTCTTCCCTCCACTTGGCATGGAACATTGCCATATTATCAGAATCCTATTTAAAAACTGAAAGAAAATAAAGGGAGCTAATCACGCCTCCATTCCTCTGGCTGGAAGTACTCACCCTTAGTGAGTTCACTTCATGACTCCTCTCCAAATATAGTTCACATTCCCAGTTTTTTTTTGTTGTTGTTGATACTGATAATTTGGCGATGTTCCCTGTCAAGTAGGGACAAGACGTTTGTCTGGACAAGTAAGTATACTGTAAAGCTACTTTTAGCACTAAAATTCCTTTTTGACGACATGCCGCAGGGTGGTAGACCGACAATTTTCTACATTTTCCAAATTCAAAGGGAGAGAACTGAAAAGCCAGCCTGATGGGATGACATACAACAACAAAAAGAAAAGAAAAAGAAGAGAGAACTGCTCACCTTTCTACAAATGTTTTCAGTGTAGTGATATGTCTCTGAAGGAAGGATAAGAACTTGGATGAAGATCTGGAACTGAAACATAAAAGGACTCCTATAAAGACCACCAACTCACCTGTCTTAATAAGTATTGGCCAGTGTATGAATATATATGGTGTGTGTGTATATATATATATATACACCACAGAATTATGGACTGTGGTGTGTCTCTATCTGACACCAAGAGCACAGACACAATCAGCCGTGTCTCCCTGATGAGTCCGATCCAGCGGACGAAAGGCCTAGGAGCAGGCAATACAAATAAATGTGCCTTCGAGAGGGATTACGATGCTTCCCTCAGGCAGCTAGTGAAGGGCTTCTCATATTTATAATATATTCTCCCCAATTTCTTCATTTTCTTTTTTCTTATTTATAAGTTCAAATCTTTGCCAAGTCATTACTATAACGACTGAAGAATTGTTAACCTGCACTTGTTTTCTCCCACTACTTAATTGTTCAGCATTATATTGTTTGGTCAATCAGTGGGAGATTGCATCTCTTAGGAGATCCAAGTAAAGGCTGTTCTGTACAATTCTTAGCCACTCACAACGCTTGGGTTATTGAACAGCAGAGCTGACCACTCAGACTGTTCCATATCTTTTTGATCTCCCTTGCATCCTTGAATGGATCCTCAAGCATAGGCTCAAAGATTGTCCCCTATATTTTATACTGTTTGAATAATGCTTTTAGTTTTTCAGCAACTTTTTTCCTCTCCACACTTTTGTTTTGTTCCATTTACTGCCCTCCGCTGGCTGCTTTGAGGGTGCTGTTGGATTCTTTTTTGAATCCTTGGTGGTGAGAACACCACAGAATTATGGACTGTGGTGTGTCTCTATTTGACACCAAGAGCACAGACACAATCAGCCGTGTCTCCCTGATGAGTCCGATCCAGCGGACGAAAGGCCTAGGAGCAGGCAATACAAATAAATGTGCCTTCGAGAGGGATTACGATGCTTCCCTCAGGCAGCTAGTGAAGGGTTTCTCATATTTATAATATATTCTCCCCAATTTCTTCATTTTCTTTTTTCTTATTTATAAGTTCAAATCTTTGCCAAGTCATTACTATAACGACTGAAGAATTGTTAACCTGCACTTGTTTTCTCCCACTACTTAATTGTTCAGCATTATATTGTTTGGTCAATCAGTGGAGATTGCATCTCTTAGGAGATCCAAGTAAAGGCTGTTCTGTACAATTCTTAGCCACTCACAATGCTTGGGTTATCTTTTTGATCTCCCTTGCATCCTTGAATGGATCCTCAAGCATAGGCTCAAAGATTGTCCCCTATATTTTATACTGTTTGAATAATGCTTTTAGTTTTTCAGCAACCTTTTTCCTCTCCACACTTTTGTTTTGTTCCATTTTACTGCCCTCCGCTGGCTGCTTTGAGGGTGCTGTTGGATTCTTTTTGAATCCTTGGTGGTGAGAACACCACAGAATTATGGACTGTGGTGTGTTTCTATTTGACACCAAGAGCATAGACACAATCAGCCGTGTCTCCCTGATGAGTCCGATCCAGCGGACGAAAGGCCTAGGAGCAGGCAATACAAGTCATTACTATAACGACTGAAGAATTGTTAACCTGCACTTGTTTTCTCCCACTACTTAATTGTTCAGCATTATATATATATATATATAAATGACAAAGACATACATATAAGAACACAGGAAGGCAAATCTTCTATACAAAAATACAGATACACACATGCTTAAACACTAGTACTCATGTGTTCACATCCAAGATTGTGTACAAACATGCATGCACGCACACACACACACACACACACACACACACTTTCTCTCTCTGAGAATTTTCTGTTCATCTTACAATCTCAAAAGCAGTTACCTTCACTTGCTTCCAACTTTGCTTTTCTATTCCATAAGTCATACTTTACAACTGAACTTGTTATCTATTTGTAAATGTAATTATTCTATGCAGGCTGAAAACCTGTAAAGTTAATGTTCAAAATCAATTTTTAAAAAAGACACCTCCTTACAAACAATCACAATACATCTATGTGCATGCAAACACACACATACATACTCACACGAGTATGTGCATACACACACATGAGCCACACACACACATGCACATGAGCCACACACACATACACACACACATGTGAGCCACACATTCACATCCGCGCAGGCACTCACACACACACACACACACACAATGAGCCACAAACACACACAAGCCACAAACACACACATGCACTCTCTCTCTCTCTCTCTCTCAAAGACCTACTTTCATACTCTGCTCCTCCATTGCCCTAACATTCCCGTCACTAATACCCCAACCCCCACCCCTATACCTCTCCTGAGAAGAAAGGTGTAAAAAACTGAAGAAGAGTGAGCACAAACATAACAAGCAAAGAACTGACTTTTTCTTGGTGGGAGTCTGTGTACACAAGTAGAAGGCTTGAATCAAGGCACAAATCTGAGAAATGGCCGGAGACTGTCTCTGCGAGCCACCACCAGATTTTGAGTCAGAAGGAATCACCATCGTCTGTTTCTCTGGATCCCCTTCATGCGTCTGCAAGACACTCTCCTCCTTGATGGGCTTCACCACTTTCTCCGAAGCCACGGTGGAAGAGGAATCGATTAATCTGTCTTTGCGCGTCTCTTTGACACATTTGGCCTCCAGGTCGGAGGACAGAGTTTCGAGCGCCAGGGCGGTGCCGTTGCATGGAGGGGGTTGACGGAGATCGTTGTTGACCTGCGTGGCCTCGGAGCTTGTGTGTGTCTGGGCGGTGGAGTTGTCGCTGTCCAGGAGCATCATCCAGTCGTCCAACAGCTGCCACAGCGTCAGCAGACACTGAAAGCACAGTCAGTGACTTACGATTCTGCCTGGCAAATGTGTGTGTCACTGTCAAACTGCAAGCTGGTGTGTCTCTTGCCAACAGAATTTCATAGGTAAAGTAAATCTGCACAAATTCACATCTACAAACATCTACACTCTATCAGTAAACTTGTAAACTCTACTTGACATATACACACCCATACAAGTGCACACACAAACATATGTACACACAGATGCACACAGACATGGGCACACACAGATGTATGTACAAACACATACACAGATGAGCACACACACACATACATCACAGTTATAAACAGCAAGACTGACATATGCAGACACACACATATACTGTCCTGTTCACGCATACACATGTAGGCACACACACATGCACAAGCACGCACATACATACAAACACAAATATACATATGAATATGATCGTTTTCAAAATGTGGATCCGGCAATAACTGAAGTTTCTATGTTCCTAAATGCACACCCACACCCAGAAAGACAGAGAGAGAGGCAATGTTGCTTACAGCCCAACCGACCGCAAAGGGCCATATCAGGGCTGGCATCGCATTGAAGTCAACTCACAAGTCATTCAAAAGAAAAAAAGAAGAAAAAACTCATTTACACAACCCTTTAGAATACACCTTTTAAAAACACACAAGAAATTTCGTTAAAAATCTTTCTTCCGTCAAACATTAGATCAGATGAAAAATGTTGATCTCTTTCAGAAATTCAAAGATCACATCAGCTGGGATATCTCTGAACCAGGTTTTCATGGAGTCTGCTGTAAAGTGTTTATGTCTCACATCATGCAAGTCCACACTTGCATCAATCAAACACACTGCAGCAACAGATTGTCCAAACTCTGTTGAGTATTTCAAAACATTTAAATTCTAGACAAGAATCTTTAATCTGGCAACACTTACTGGTCGTTCAAAAACAGGAGTATGACATCTTGTTTCTGACATGCTGTCCAAGGTATCCTGACTCAGACTGTCAGAATGGCGGGAAGAGCGCTGGACCTTCTCCACGTTCAGCAACACCCGAACCGCCCGGATCAAAGAGTCTGTGGCTTCCTTGCCTTGAGTGGTATCGCTGTTGGACAACAAAGTTTACAATGGGATGGTAGACTGGACGCTTCTGCTTGAAAGTGATAGAATGGAACAGGTGTGGCATCGCTGTTGGACAACAACGTTCATTATGGGATGGTAGACTGGATGTCTCTGCTTGAAAGTGATAGAATGGAACAGGTGTGGCATCGCTGTTGGACAACAACATTCATTATGGGATGGTAGACTGGATGTCTCTGCTTGAAAGTGATAAAATGGAACAGGTGTGGCATCGCTGTTGGACAACAAAGTTCATAATGGGATGGTAGACTGGGTGCTTCTGCTTGAAAGTGATAAAATGGAACAGGTGTGGCATCGCTGTTGGACAACAAAGTTCATCATGGGAAGGCAGACTGGGTGCTTCTGCTTGAAAGTGATAAAATGGAACAGGTGTGGCATCGCTGTTGGACAACAAAGTTCATAATGGGATGGTAGACTGGGTGCTTCTGCTTGAAAGTGATAAAATGGAACAGGTGTGGCATCGCTGTTGGACAACTACATGGGATGGTAGACTGGGTGCTTCTGCTTTAAAGCGATAAAAGGGAATAGGTGTGGCATCGCTGTTGGACAACAAAGTTCATCATGGGAAGGTAGACTGGGTGCTTCTGCTTTAAAGTGATAGAATGGAACAGGTGTGGTATCGCTGTTGGGCAACAAAGTTCATCATGGGATGGTAGACTGGACGCTTCTGCTTTAAAGTGATAAAGGGAACACGTGTCGCATCGCTGTTGGACAACAACATTCATTATGGGATGGTAGACTGGACGCTTCTGCTTTAAAGTGATAAAAGGGAATAGGTATGGTATCGCTGTTGGACAACAAATTTCATCATGGGATGGTAGACTGGATGTCTCTGCTTAAAGTGATAAAAGGGAATAGGTGTGGTATCGCTGTTGGACAACAAAGTTTACAATGGGATGGTAGACTGGATGTCTCTGCTTAAAGTGATAGAAGGGAATAGGTGTGGTATCGCTGTTGGACAACAAATTTCATCATGGGATGGTAGACTGGATGTCTCTGCTTAAAGTGATAGAAGGGAATAGGTGTGGTATCGCTGTTGGACAACAAAGTTTACAATGGGATGGTAGACTGGATGTCCTGCTTAAAGTGATAGAAGGGAATAGGTGTGGTATCGCTGTTGGACAACAAAGTTTACAATGGGATGGTAGACTAGATGTCTCTGCTTAAAGTGATAGAAGGGAATAGGTGTGGTATCGCTGTTGGACAACAAAGTTTACAATGGGATGGTAGACTGGATGTCTCTGCTTAAAGTGATAGAAGGGAATAGGTATGGTATCGCTGTTGGACAACAAAGTTTACAATGGGATGGTAGACTAGATGTCTCTGCTTAAAGTGATAGAAGGGAATAGGTGTAGTATCGCTGTTGGACAACAAAGTTTACAATGGGATGGTAGACTGGATGTCTCTGCTTAAAGTGATAGAAGGGAATAGGTGTGGTATCGCTGTTGGACAACAAAGTTTACAATGGGATGGTTGACTAGATGTCTCTGCTTAAAGTGATAGAATGGAATAGGTCTGGCATCGCTGTTGGACAACAAAGTTCATCATGGGATGGCAGATGGTAAAGCTTCTGCCTACAATGGTAAAAGGGAACAGGTAACATTATGGCCATGATGGTAAAGCTTCTGCCCTACAATGGTAAAAGGGAACAGGTAACATTATGGCCATGATGGTAAAGCTTCTGCCCTACAATGGTAAAAGGGAATAGGTAACATTATGACCGAGTTACTTACTGCATGACATTGATTTTAGAGTTTAACAATTTTTTTTTTTAATGTATGTGTATGCGTAAATGTATGATTGCAGTCAAGAATGCGTGTGTGCGTGCGTGTGTGTGTGTGCATGCATGCTTGCATGCGTTTATGCATGCATCTGTGCATGAGTGTGGTGAGTATTATCATCACCTGTGTTTGAAGACATGCACATGTGAGAAAGTGCATGGGTACTTGTTTTGCTGTTCAGTTTGCTTTGAATGTTGTATGTACAAAGTCCAGACCAACAGCATCTTTGCCCCGACTTCTGGTCAGAAGGTCCAGAAAGTGCATGAGCTGGCTGCTACTTTGAAAGCATTCTCTATGGCGAACGCACATTTCATGACAGTATCCCTATGGTCTTCGTCAACCATTCCCTCATTGTGTACTCCTCACGCTCGCTTATTTCACTGGTGTTTACCTTGGTGTCGTCATGCTGACACTCACCAGACATACACTCTATGCACGGCTTGGGAACTGGGATGATGAGGGCTTTCCACCAAGAGGGTGCCAAGTACTCTGTGGTCCAGATGTAACTGCAGACTTTTAGAAAGGTCTGGACACAGCTTTCTGGGAGATGTTTCAGAGGCTGGTTGGTAATGGCTAGGAGCAGAATCTCTACAGGTCTGCACAGCCGAGTTCAGCTTGTTCAATGATCATGGCTGATTGTAGACATTAGTCTTGTCTGAAGAGAAGTGACAAGGAGATTTTTCTTACACTTGTTTGTTTGACACTAAAAACAGCAGATTCAGTTGTGGAGGATGAGTTTCATTCTAAGGTGGAGGCCAACAGATTGTTTATCAGTAATCACACAGTGGAAAACTGACATGAACTGTTAACTATGCAAGTAAGATAGCTTCAGAATGTTTGTATCAGGAGGCTTGGATTAGCTCCCTTCCCTCCCAATGAAACTTTTGGGGTGCCTGATCGGCAAAATATGAACCACGCCAGGTAGGAATAAGGCTTTTGTTCGGACAGGTGAGTATATCTAACACCTACTTTTAATTGGGAGGTTTCATTTACTGAGTCATTCTGGTCAAACTATTTCTAAACTGGGCTGGGAATTACAACAAGTCCTGGTAAACACACACACACACACACACACACACACACACACACACACACACACACACACACACACACACAAATCATCAAGCAAACATTCCTGACAGCCACTGGATCCTCATAGTCATACACACCTAAGGAGATGGTGCCCAATGATGGAAATGTGCTCTGCAAGCCTGTCCATGATTTTCTCTTTCAGTCTGAAGTCTTGCTGACACAAATGTTTGAGCACTTTCAACACCTGAAAAGAACAGAAACCACAACTCAAAACTGACACGTCATCACCGTTTCAAGTCTAAAAAAACAACCACAGCAACACCACAGCCATAAACATACAAACGTGGAGACATGTAACAGCACAGGTGAGAAAATTTTTAATTGGTCACAGCATGCCTTAATTCTCTTGACAAGCATGCACCCGCTAGCACCCGACCGGAAATCACACAGCCGAAAGGCCGAGCACCTGCCAGTGCCCGGTAAAACACGTGGCAACAATGGGCACCGCCATGTTTCTCGTAGAAAAGGAAGTCTTGCGAGAACGTGACTTCCTTCTCCCTGTAGCCATTCACTTCCGTTTGCAAAAAACCACGAGTCGATACGTGCCGTAGTTCTCGAGTTACGAATTTTTTAAGTTTTGTTGTCGAAATGCTGTTTTTCACCATGGCTAACCTTGATTTCTGCCGTTCTATAATGAGATTTAGTAATGAAGATACTGCGATTTGTGGGATTTACGGCATAAGACTTAGTGAAAGTAAGATAAGGTAATGTTGCTTATAGCCCAGCCGACCGCAAAGGACCATATCAGGGCTGTTTAGTGAAAGTGCTGGGTGATGAAGCTTACAGTGACCTCGATTTCGACTGGGATGAGGTTCCAGATATGATAAACAATGATTCAGAAGAAAGTTCTGAAGGAGAAGATTTTTTTCCCCGCGAGTAAATGGCTCATGTGACATTCTTCAAACTTATGATATAGCAACATATATATTCGTAGGAATTTTTAAAATAATTTTCATTTCATTATTTCCTTTCCACTCTTTTAAATTAACTTTTAAATTGGGTAACCATGTTCAAATTACGGAGTTACTTATCTTGCCGATGGTTTTCGGCGTAACTAAGCTCAGGTAAGTGCATACTGAAGAGGGTTAAACAGAAAATTTCAACCAACAAGGCCTGTTAACAAAAGCATGTTTGAGAAAATTTCCTGTCAGATCTTATCGATACAACCTGCATGAAATTTGTTCAAACAGTCCTATGTGCAGCTGATAATTCCATTCCTAAATGTGGCCCTGTCAAATCAAATTTGCCCCGAGGAAATGTTTGGTGGAATTCATCTGGTGATGCAGCCGAATGATCAACGCTTCAAACTACACTCGATGACAGTATTCTCATATCAGAGCACTTTTCCAAGTTGGTTTACTGTTAACTTGCATAGTTTGCTTTTTCAGCTGAACTGTTCACAGTGTGATACAGAGCAAACAGGTTTCTTTGCCCAGCCAATCAAATCTGCTAGTTTATATTGATTTTTGCCAAACTTGATAACAGAAAAGAACATTATCATCAGGACAGTGTAAAAGGGAGCTCACAGCAGAAGTCACTGACCTGTTCATGGATCATGAGATCAAATCAAATCAAATCAAATCATGTTGCTTCAAGCCCTGCTGACCACAAAGGCCACATCAGGGCTGAAACGTTATACAAAGCAACAAAGTCAGAAAATTAAAATGCAAAGTTAAAACCCAATACCAGTTATTTCTTTACATCAAGAAACCTGCAGAAAAGAGTCTGTCACACTCAAGTTCAAACCAAATCTTCTTAAAAACATTGATTTCTCTCAAAAACTCACTAATCAAATGTGGGGGATCAGCCCAGAACAAGGTCTTCACTGAGCTTGCCATTAAGTGCGTATGTCTGACATCATGCAGCTCCCTACAGTCAATTAGAATGTATCTTGAGATGACTGCTGAAGCAAACTCAGGTAGTTTGTCAAACTACAACGACAGCGAAGACTTCAAACCTTTGCTGGAAAGTGGATCTGAAATCTACATTCCTAAAAATGCATGTATGTCTTTGTTGACATGTTTGTTTTGGTGTCATTGAATTTGAAAAAAAGTCAATTAAGTCATAAAATGATTTTGTTCAAATGTTTAAAAGGATATAAACTTCAAAAGTTCACTAGGGTGTAAGTAACTTCATCAGAAAGTTTAATGCAAATACGGCCTAAAAATTTTTAGGCCGTACCACAAAAGTTTTAAGTTTTTCAGAATTATACCTTCAGTATTACCACTACAGCTGCATTTAGAGAGAATAAAGAGAAGAGAATGTGGTTGTGAAACTGGAAGGGTTAGAGACA
The DNA here is from genome assembly GCA_018398815.1 of Conus ventricosus. NCBI lineage: Eukaryota > Metazoa > Mollusca > Gastropoda > Neogastropoda > Conidae > Conus > Conus ventricosus. The sequence continues at coordinate 13,251,158 of CM031610.1, forward strand.
AGCTGATGAAGTTCAGGTTTTCTTCTCCTCCAATTTCAATCCCCCTACCTGGGGGGCCGAAATAGCTCAGCTGGTAGAGCGCCGGACTCATAATCCAATCTCCGCCAGGCCGTTTCGGTACAGGGGGATTTTTCCCTCGGAGTTAACATTAGTTCTAACTCCATTTCCCATACAGTCCTTCAAATGAGACTATAAACTGAGGTTCCATGTGTGAATGCACGTATAACATCTTGCACACACGTAAAATCCCATCACCAACTTTCAGTACAGAAGGCCGGTTTGGCCATTGGTATGGATGACATGTTACACATAGCATGCACCTTCCCCGAAGATGGAGTATGGATGCCTTAATGGTGGGATAAAAAACGGTCATGCACACAAAACTCCACTCCCTTTGTTGGGTAGATGGGATTAATACTTGCCTGTCCATATAGGGAGTGTCCACTGAAGTATCAGCCTGCGTACACAGAAGAAGAAGAAGAAGAATCCCCCTACCCCCTCCCTACTCCTCCTCACAATCATACGGCATTATTGCTCATCTCCAGCTCTCGTAACCGTCCATGAATTCCGAGTAGTGTTCATCCGAGACTGTGTAAAAACCTCAATGCCAGCATCAGAAGCGTCATGACGCTACGCTGCAGTGTACTCACGTTTTCCTCAGAAATAGTGGTGTGACAAGCGTTGCGGACCAGGCTGTCGAACAGCTTGGGCCACTGCTTCAGCAACACCTCACAGGTTTCCCCATAGCCTTCCTGGGGGACACAACAACCAACCAACCTCATCAACACATTATCACACTTGCTGGATTCCACACCACTTTCACAGAAAAAAAAAACCCTGTGTGTGTGTGTGGGGGGGGGGGGGGGGGGGGCGGGCATGCCTACATACATGAATGCGTTTCTACGTGCTGTCCCACTCAAAAATGATTATAATATCATATATCTCCCATTCTGAAACGGTTGTCATGCAAATGAATAACTACGTGCATGCTTGCCTGAGTGTGCATGTTGTGTGTGCCGAAGTATGTGAGCTTGATCCCCCCCCCCTTTTTTTTTGTCCTTTCTCCTACTAACTTATGGAATCTTATTCTTGTTCTGTTACACTTCACAATTAAGTCAAAATTCAAACCTGTGAAGAAAGTAGAAGGCGAACGAACAGGGAAGAAGAGCGTGCTGGCTCTGCCACTAAGCAACTACTGTCGTCACAGGGGGCTTAGACTAAATTCATAAATTAATAATACTTTAATTTTATCTCACTTATATATATATATATATGTATATGAGATGCTGGGTTCTGGCAGTCAACCCTCGTAATACAGTGGTGTCCTGCATGTGCTGGATCAGTACAGGCGCCACTGAACTCCACCGAAGCAACTGGGCAGCAGTGCAGTGTCTCCTGTGCTGGGTTGCCTCACGACGACTTGACACCGACTGCTCCCTGTGATTCACCAGCAACGTGGCTGTGGTGAAATGGGCCAGGGCTGCAGACCAAGTAGAGGGGTGGGGAAGGTAGAGGGGTGGGGGTGGGGGGCAGAATGAGCAGCATGGGCACAGTTTCTACTGGGGCCGCACAGAAGATGAGAGAGAGAAAAGAAAAGAAAAACATCATTCACAGTTTAGATTAGCGAACATTAGCAACAATTTTAGTAGCGTAACTAGCAAATACCAAAAAAAAAAAAGACAAATCGCAAGATACAAAAGAAGACAAATGGCAAGATACAAAAGAAGACAAATGGAAAGATACAAAAGAAGACAGATGAGATAAAAGACAGTCACACTCAACAAGACAAATGGCAAGATACAAAAGAAGACAAATGGCAAGACACAAAAGAAGACAGATGAGATAAAAGACAGTCACACTCATTGTACAGTGAAATGGATTTGGGAGGGTAGGGGTAGGGGTGGGTGAAGGGGAGGGAAGGGGGGAGGGGCTATTTTAACCCACAAACAAATCAACAAGTTTGAACCAAAACTTCAGATCAATGAGTTGTACAGTCACTGAACAGAAGCAGCTGACACTGAGCAAAACAACCCAGTCAGACAGAATAATGATGACAATAATAATAAAAAGAAGAGATACATCTGTGAAGGCAGCCATGCTGTAAAACGTAATACCAGTCCCACCTCAAGACACAGAGCCAAGGGCGTCCTACCCCCGGCCTCGGAGCGAAGTTCAGCCCCTCGCTTCAGCAAGATTTCCACCGCCTCATGCTGCCCGTGCCTGCCAGGGAAGCAACTCGATGTAAGTCACTACGAATATCAGCATGGTCCAGTCACATGAAAGACTGTGGAGACAATGTCTCTCTCTCTCTCTCCCTCACACACACACACATACACACACACACATACAAATCACACAATAAACTTAGTCCTTAAAAGTAACACAACACCGAATACTAATTTCACAAACATCAACAACATAACAAACTGATCACTAATACATGACAGACAAACCACAACCAGTATATGACAAACTAAAAACCCAGCAAATGACTGGCTGACATTAAAAAAGCGGTAGATGACCAACGAATCAAAACTAGTATATGACAGGCAAACTGAAACACTGTGCAGTCACCAATTTTCTTTTTTTGTCAAATCATGAAAAACAACAATTACGCCGCAACCAGTCGATCATGCAGCACAGGCTGATAGGAGGGGCCTTGGAGGAAAAGACATTGCCTTGAAAGGCAGACAGACCGAAGATACTTCGTGAAGCAGGGTGAACTGGAATGGCTGAGGCTGAAAGCCTGGTCCTGGAAACGATGGAAATGCAGACCCTGTGCACAGGCTCCCCGGTAATATTCGGAAGTGGGAAAAAATAAAGGTTCATTCTGCTGAGGCAGATATTCTATGTCTCCATTTTCTGTCTTCTTTGGAACCAGAAAACAGAATGGAGAAAACCCCCAAGAAACGAGGGAGAACTGCCTCCCTTACTGCACACCCCCTGAAGAAGAGAATTTATCTCCCTTGGAGAACTGCAGCCTGGAAGGACCAAACTGAAGATGACACCAAGGGATGGAGGGAGAGGGGGGGTGGTCAAAAAGGAAATCTTCAAGGTCTTCTCTTACCACAAAAAAAACCCCTAAACATCAGAGGTGATGGCCTCCCACTGAAGAAAAAAAAGCTGAAAGAAACGAGAAGAAAGAGAAACACCAGGCTCATGAATCCTACAGAGACGTTGACAAGGGGTATTACCACAGTGAGGGGTCCTGAAAGGAGCTTGCTTCAACGAAACCCTATTTTCCTCCCTATTCTTCTTTTTTCCTCCTTTCACATATTCAAATATCGCTGCGTGAACCACACAGTCAATGAGATAGCAACTCAATGAGGTAAGACCACCCCTCGCATGAGTGGCACGGCACAAATGGATAACATACTGTACAGAAAACACAGGTCTCACGCGAGTCCTCTACTGAGCTTCACATGTGACATGAAGGCCAAATTTGGGAAGCTGTAGAAATCGACCATTTTGAAACGGGCTTGGGAGAAGCTATGGCAGAAGATGAAGCAGATGACTGTTGAAGTGAAGCAGAGATTGAGCCATAAAGTTAACCCTCTTGTATTCAGATTCTCTGAGGCCAAATTCCCCTAGTTTTCAGATTTTTTTGGTGAATTTAGCCTTAAAATGGGTATGTATGGTTCATGCTTCACCACAACCAAGAATAAACCTCTAGAGCTACGAAATTCCGCATGTATGATCACAAGGCTTTGTTCTATACTGTGAGCAAGATTTTGTGTGTCTCGAGGTGAAAGGTTGTGTCACTGTCACCAAAATGTCACCTAATGTGTCACATGCGATGGTGACAATTCTAATACAGCACACCAACATGCAGTTATCCCATGCACATGCATGTTAGTGTTGTAAAATGAAAGCTGCGGCCTAAGTGAGATGATCTGTCTTCTGTCTGCCTGTTCAGTCCCCACAGGTAATCCACAGAATGTCACACACAACTAGTGTCAATTGTCACTACTGAACAGTTACTGTAGATTCAAGCACAGTTCCTAACTGTTTTTCTGTCACTGTTCTAAGCACCGTATACATGTCCATATGTATTTACACAATGTATAGCTGTGAAGAAATTGAGTAGAGTGTCACTGCCAAGTGTCATCAAAGCACTGTCACCATAAACTACAGGTAAGCATATATACACGTACACACAGAGAGACTAGCAAACTGCCCTACTGTTGAGCCACTTTCTGTGCATGGTAGTCATGGAAACAGTCATTCTTATGAAAGTATAGAGGCACCTGGCAGAAAGAACACATATATGACGTTTCTACGCGTCATCCCTTAGTTGTCATACGGAATAATCAGTACAGAGACAGCCCCGCATTTCGTCAGGTGTTGTGTCGAACCAGAGGGGGTCAGGTGTGCCCTTAGCTGCTTGTCTTTGTTGAGCGTATCTGTTAGTTTCTTCTGCTACTAGTTGAAAAAATGTGAGAGGTAGAAAAAAGAAATAATCTAGTGCGGTGGCAGTGTTCGGCAGTGAGTACGCTTGGCCTGTCGGCTGTTGGAATGCGACCACATTGGCAGGATGTGTAGCCGGTCGCCATTGTTTTGCAGAACGGCGAGTAGCACGTTGTACTGAGGGTCGCTTTCACCATTTTCCTCTCCTTCATTGGTGCCGATTTCAACATAATTCTCTTCTCCTAACTCTCCATTTTCATACTTCTCTACTTCTTGCATAATTTGATCCCACTCCTCCGCTGAATACTCGGGAATATCACCAAACTCGCTGTTGTTAGCAGACGACGCCATTGTGAAAATCGGTCAGTCTCACGCACAACTCTTCACTTGCAGTTTCTCCTCTTTCTTAGTGAATGGAAGTGGTGCCAGCATCCAAAAATAGTGCTGCCACATTACTGGGCTATAGTGGGAAATCCCCAACAACTTTTAGTGGCTCTCCGAGTATTTTCACGGAGTCAGCATGTGATGGAAAAGTACCATACACAGGCGGCGGGCAGCTCCCGTCTGCGCCCGTTACGAAATCTAGCGCGCTGTCTCAGCGCTCCCGTCTAGTCTGCGCCCGTTATGAATACAAGAGGGTTAAGGGAATTGTCGGCTGATATTCCTGTAGACAGGTCAAAAAAAAAAAAATAAGAATCTTCCACCTCCTAAGGAAATGTGAATTTGGACTGCTGTTTGTGGGAATCCATTGCAAAACTAAAAAAGAGATGAAAATCACGCTATCAAAAAAGGCATGCTCCTCTGCCAAGGAAAAGGAGAAAAGCGAGCTAGTTCTATCATGGTGCCAAGTTTTGAATTCATTAAGGATGACCACTCTGATGCCTATCGAAGGAAGGAGGCGAAGTTAGCTCCCTGCTCTCCAAATTTTATTTTGGGGGGGGATCCTGATGTTATGGTGATGATCCACGCTGAGTGGGGATATGGCATTTGTTTGATTGGCAGGCAAGTATGAGAAAAAGAGCTTAAATGATTCACCACGCCACCTATCCAGAAAAGGTCACAGGACTTTTCCCTTGTCACAACTTTCGCTCTATATGTTCTTCAACTAACGTGCATTTTCAACTTCTTTTTTTTTGTTTTTGTTGTTGAAAACTTCCATTCTAATATAAAACTGTGGGATGAAACTTTCAATCTGCACACTGATGTGCCTTGCAATACCCTTCCCACCAGCTCTCTCTGAAATGTGGTCTATTTCAACAAAAACAGTGTAGACAAAGGACACAAAACAAACATCAAACCATATCCATGCCATGACTGACTTGCAGGCAAAGTGAAGAGGTGTCCATCCACTGTTGTTGGCCTTGTTGACATTGGCCCCGTTATCCACCAGACACAGCAGAGTCTGAAACATACAGTTTTCAGCATTTTCAAAGTCGACCTACAAAACATCTTTGCTAGAGTAATGACACACACTGCTTGCCCAACTTGCGCCGAAGCACTGTCACGACAAATTTGTGCATAGCCAGCACAGAATGACGCATTATACAAAATGATGACCCCAATATGTTTTTCGGATGCAGCACTTTGATAATGCTTAATGCAAACAACTGGGCTCATTAATAAGGTGTCTTAAATACTACTAATAATGAATACTTATATAGCGCCTATTCTCAGCTGGAAACCAAGCTCTAAGCGCTTTACAATCCACACTCGTTTACACAGCGGGCTGCCTACCTGGGTAGTGCCGACTGAAGAGCTGCCAGCTGGCGCATCATTCAGTCGTTTCCTGTGTCATCCAGTCAATATTGTCCAATATCATTCACTCATTTTCCTTACTTCCTTCATTCTTTCCATTTCTCACGTAGGGTGCATGCTATGCGTAACGTGTCATCCATACCAACGGCCAAACTGGCCTTCTCTTCCGAAAGTTGGTGATGGGATTTTACGTGTGTGCAAGATGTTATGCGTGTGTTCAAACACGGAACCTTGGTTTATAGTCTCATTCGAAGGACTGTATGGGAAATGGAGTCAGAACCAATGTTAACTCCCAGGGAAAAAATCCCCCTGTACCGAAACGGCCCGGCGGAGATTCAAACCCGCGACCCCAGGATCACGAGTCCGGCACTCTACCAACTGAGCTATTCCGGTCTTGAACAAGGCAGTGATCTCAGCAATTTCATTAATAATTGTTTCATCATGGATATAGATATCTTGACTCTCTGCTCGTCAAATAAGCGGAAAATAAAAATAAAAAAGAGGAAAAGGACAAAAAAAGTCGTTTCATTTCTAAAGCAGTTTTTTGTGTGTGTAGGCAACTGTATAGTCTTCAGAGGGAGCCACCTGCCTCGATGAGAGTTGAAAATCAGCTAACAGCGAAAAGAAAATACTAGACACAAATCTCACCTGCAGGTGTCCGTTCTGACAGGCCACATGAAGCGGAGTCTGGCCTTGAGCATCCTGTCAACACACAACAAAGCTGCTCTTCAATCGTTCCTGCTTAAAACAGCTTTGGTGGGTCCTAGGTCTTCCTCAGGCAAGATACACAACACTCAGGACAAGGAAAATGGCGCGAGATGGGCATTTGCCACTCAGATGGACGTTGCAAACGCCTATCTTGCGCCGCAGTGGACGGAGATAAGTGATTGCTCGTTCATTTTCATTGTCCCGAGTGTTGTGTATCTTACCTGAAGAAGACCTACAAGGTTGAAACGAGTCGTGTTTTGTCTTGTGATTCGTTTGTCAATGTTTTTTCGGTGAAGCCTTATAAATACTTCTAAAATTTTGTTCAGATTTCGCCTGCAGCCGCCCTACTTTGCAACTAGATCTACTAAAAGTAGTTTTACAAAATACTTTCCCTTCCCCCACTTGACATGGAACATCACCATACTATCAGGATTAAAAACAAATAAACGAAATAAAATCAGGACAGCGGGGAGCTAACCTCACTTCAACCCCAACCAGGCCAACCAGAGTGATCACCCTTAGCTCGCAACTCTACACCCATATACTACTAGTTCAGCTTTTGCACCTTTTCCTGAATAAACCATGAGCCAGGAGGCACCCTAGCGTTTGCAACCTAGGAAGCCTTTTATAGAAGTACTTTGAGTAGTAAAATTCCTTTTCTTCATACACACAGATCTAAACGAATGCCTGAATATCGACAAGGCTGGTGGGATAAAGCTCACCTGATAACCAGTTTTCCTCTGCATGACTTCACATGAGAATGTCTCTGTACAGTTCTCCCACTGACAGCTTGGCGCCGGAGGTCCAAATGTTGTTTAATTAAAAGGTCTCTCAAACAGACTGGAGGCTTCAAGCATAGTCCCGTTCTCCCTCAAGAGCTCAATAAACAGCAAGACAGCCCAATCAAGAAAACAAAGCACCATCAGGAAAAGGAGAAGACCTTACAACATGTACGAAAAATACTTTCTGTGCATTAATAATTAACATCAAATGTGGATCAAAAACACACAAAGTCAAGTGATGACACACCACAACACCACAACACCCCCTCCACAACACCCCCTCAGACAATCAAACACCTCCATGTCTTTGGTCATGTCGCAGAAGTAAAAAAAAAAATCTGCCAAAAAGTAATTTGTGACTTCCAGCCTGCTGCCTGACCAATGTCAGAGACCAGGATATTTCACCACAGGATGCAACTGGCAGAAAGAGCCCGGACCCCACTCTCTAGGGGGAAGCAGTTTGTGGCCATAGACGTAAGCCTGACAAATAACCTCCCTAAGCCAGGAGGTTATCGTCAGGGGTCTGCTAGCAACACCCAGCCTGTCAGCGCAGGAGGAACATGACTCTGTCCTCTGAAGATACTCCTTCAGTGCTCTGACTGAAGGGTGAACCTGCTCCACCTTTGAACATCAAGGCCTGAGACTGGATGACAGGAGGACCAGTGGAGGAAAGTTACAGTCAGGGGGCTGCGCTTCAGGCTTTGCGATCTTGGCGAGGAATGCAGGGGCGCATGGAGAGCGTGACTTGAGCCATCATCGTGCCACTTCAGGGACTGACTCTGTCAGATGGCGCCAGCGTGACTAAAACCCACATCTTCAAAGTGAGGTTCCAAACACACCATTTGGGGAGTGGCTCAAAGTCACTGGAATCCAGATATTCCGAGGCAAGTGGGAGATTCCGTTTGGGGCACCAACTGAGTCTCACTGATCCTAGCAATGAGTGTGCAGCGAGTTGTTCCGTTTGCTATGGATCATGGCTTATGTCGTGAATTGTAGTAAGCAAGAGAACATATATCAAGATACTAAGGCCACAGAAGGCCATACTAAAAAGTCACCTCAATGTCAACATCTTTGATGCGTGACAGCATATCCTGCAGGAGTTCTGTACGTCCATTTACCGCCAGCCAATGTACCTGCAACATCATCATCATCATAATCTATGGTCAATCTCAACTTTAATGGCACACCACCTGCTCATTGTTATGCTGTCTGCCAAGACTACACTAAACTGAGTACAATGGTTCAAACTGTTTCTATTTTATGTGTCAGAATTTACAGCTCATCTATGTGCATGCATGATGGGATATAACCAAATTCTGCACATGTTCAGATCTGTCTTAAACTGTCAGCATTACTGAATTATTATATTCATGGATTTTGCTGAGACCAGTCATCATCCATGCACACAAACACACACATACATACACAAACACACACACAAACACATATACACACACACACACGCATGAACGCCCACACACACAAACACACACACACACACACACACACACACACACACACATGCACACACATGCACACGCAAAGACAACTTACAGCTGTAAGCCCTTCGTTGTTCCTTATGTTGATGTCACATTCATGTTCCAGCAATTTGTTTAAGCACTTCCTTTGACTGGAACACAAGATACCACCAGTACAAATGATGTAAACATACACAAGATATGACCAGTACAAATGAAGAGCACAAATACAAGATATGACCAGTACATATGAAGTACACAAACACAAGATATGACCAGTACAAATGAAGAGCACAAACACAAGATATGACCAGTACAAATGAAGTACACAAACACAAGATATGATCAGTACATATGAAGTACACAAACACAAGATACCACCAGTACAAATGAAGTACACAAACACAAGATATGACCAGTACATATGAAGTACACAAACACAAGATACCACCAGTACAAATGAAGTACACAAACACAAGATAGACCAGTACAAATGAAGAGCACAAACACAAGATATGACCAGTACAAATGTAGTACACAAACACAAGATATGACCAGTACAAATGAAGAGCACAAACACAAGATATGACGAGTACAAATGAAGTACACAAACACAAGATATGACCAGTACAAATGTAGTACACAAACACAACATACCACCAGTACAAATGAAGAGCACAAACACAAGATATGACCAGTACAAATGAAGTACACAAACACAAGATATGACCAGTACAAATGTAGTACACAAACAAACATACCACCAGTACAAATGAAGAGCACAAACACAAGATACAACCAGTACAAATGAAGAGCACAAACACAAGATATGACCAGTACAAATGAAATACACAAATACAAGATAGACCAGTACAAGTGCAGTACATGAACACAAGATACAACCAGTACAAATAAAGTACACAAACACAAGATATGACCTGTGTAATGAAGTACACAAACACACAGGTACGACCAATACAAATGTAGTACACAAATAAAACATGGCAATAGGCAAGATAGTAAAAGTCTTACTTAAAAAAAAAAAAAAACACCCTAAAAAAAACCCAAACAAACCCTAGTGTAAAACGATTTTCTTCATTCAAGCCGACTTCCTCATCCTTTTTTTTTCTTCAAAGCAGGCACGTTTGCGTATAATTAACAGTCATCCAACGACGCTAATCCCAGAGAAAGAGGAGGAAATGGGAAGCCCAACTCAGCCTGCAATCCCATGCTTTCCCTGTTAGCGTAGCCTATGTGCCAGCCTTACTGGGTGTGGGGGAGGTTAGCATCTTCCAGTTTGTGGCGGATAAGCAGTGACGGGACACATAGAACTACACATTGCCATCATTGTATTCAGTCATCACTGTTCATATTTTGAAAAATCCAGCATTTTTTTGATAAGATCATCAGTGAGATGTCTGTTGTAAACAGATTTTAACAATCTGCAAGTAACAACTACCTGTTGGTGGCCAACGTCCTTAAACGTATCTGGATATGTACCACTGTTCATATTTTGAAACATCCAGCATTTTTCTTGATAAGATCATCAGTGAGATGTCTGTTGTAAACAGATTTTAACAATCTGCCAGTAAGAACTACCTGTTGGTGTACAACATCCCTGAATGTATCTGAACATGTACCTTGAATCAGAAGAAGCAAAGCTTGTGCTGATTTGACACTGAGATTTTTTGTGCTGACCTTGTACATTAATTGATGTTATTCTTAATCAAGGAGTCTGTATTAGCCAGCGTGGTTTTAAACCATAGTTTTATACTAAAAATTTCATCTTAGGCCTATGTAGCATCAGTACTGACAGTGGTGGTACAGATCATCACTATTATAGATCCTTACTAATTTTCATTGTACTGTTTTTCCACTGGTGGAAGCCTGAGCAGGAGCACCAAGCCTTCTAAAAATGATTCACACCTCCATTAGACACACACACAAAAAATATACACAACCATAGCCATAAGAAAGACAGTTAAAACACCCCTTTCTCTCTCCCCTTATACACACAGACAGATACACCACTCTCTCTCTCTCTCTCTCTCCTCTGATACTCTCTAAAAAGAAGCGTCATATCTAGACTGGTGCTCAACATTACCATCAGACTACACCAGCAGTGACACTACTTAGCACACACACACACACACACACACACACACACACACACAACACACACACACACACAACATCCATTCAAACAGACTGTTCATGATGCAAGTCTCCTTTCAAGGCTAATATATTTGTAAAGATTATGCCCATTCTTTCAGCCACTTTGTTTTCCCTTACAATCCCGAGCAAAAATGTACACAAGTTCAGCATGTTCACATTTTCACCATGCATACAGGGGGCTGGAATAGCTCAGCGGTACAGCGCCGAACTCGTAATCTTGGTGATCCTAGGGTTTGCGGGTTCAAATCTCTGCCGAACAGTTTCGGTACAGGGGGATTTTTCCTTCGGAGTTAACATTGGTTCTGACTCCATTTACCATACAGTCCTTCGAATGAGACTATAAACCGAGGTTCCGTGTGTGAACGCACACATAACATCTTGCACACACGTAAAATCCCATCACCAACTTTCGGAAGAGAAGGCCGGTTTGGCCATTGGTATGAATGACACATAGCATGCACCTTCTCCAAAGCTGGAGTATGGCTGCCTTAATGGCAGGACAAAAAACAGACATGCAGACAAAACTCCACTCCCTTTGTTGGGTAGAAGGGATTCATCCTTGCCTGTCTATACAGGGAGTGTCCACATATACATGTACGTAAACACAATTCAAAAAGCGTCACCTCTGCTGGAAGCAGGAAAAGGTGCCTTACCCATTTTTAGCTGCCAAGTGAAGAGGGGTGCATCCAGACCTGTCCTGCAAATTGATCTCCGCTCCCTTCCTCAGCAAAAGGCAAAGGCAGTCGTAGTTTCCGCAACTACAGAAAAAAAAAAAACACGAAAAAAACAGATCAAACCCTATGAATATGCTTTCAAACTCTTGAGACTAAAATTTCAATAAAACATGCTGAATACCTACACTCCCTCTTAAAGAGGAACATGAAAAGGCCTTTCAAGCAGAATACTCAGGTGACAAATTTCACTGACAGGAAACTTGAAAAAAAAAGTTTTTTCAAAACATTTACCTGACCAGAGAAGTGCCATAGGGTGGACAGACCCAGATAAGCCAGGACCCTCAATCCCAATGCCTACCCTCCCTCCCCTCCCCAAAAGAACAAAAAGGAGGTAGGTCAACAGTATACAGGTCAGAGGTTGGGTTACCAGTAATAATAGACGTATTTGACCACATGGAAATCACCCTACTTTTGTGAAAAGAATTTTTCTTTTTTGACACTGAAAAAGCAGATTTTGTCATTTAATTTGGGATTAATAAATCAGTTCTAAAGGTATTCATCAACAATGATAATGAACAGGCCTGGTCCGTTTACTGAACAACTTCAGCTGACCAACCACTGAACACCTACTTGATGCTCCAAGGTCTGAGCGAATGATTTGTCTCCCTTTCACACGAGACTCCTTAGTACCTTTAATTATTACTGTCCCTTGACAATAACTATATATCAACTTCAATCTCCTTCGATCTGAGCAAGGTGAGGGCCCAACGGCTTCTTGGCTGACTATCCACCTCTCTGCCACGGCCAAAGTTCTTGTTTAAAGCCACTTTGTCGTAGATTTTGCTCCTTTGACATTCCTAAACCATTATATGCTTTCTGAGTACCCAGACTTAAAACAGCATCTTGCAAAATTTTGATGTAAAATCAGTGAAAGCCATTCTTTCCCATTCTATCTTACAGGCATGAAAGTGACCAGCAGTAAAAAAGGCTGAAAAATCGGTGGGGGTCTGGGGGCCACCGTAGGCCCCCAGTGGGGCCCAGGGGTAACGCCCTGGCGGGGGTCAGGGGGCAAAGCCCCCTGAAGCTGAAGCTTTTTTATGAAATAAAAGGCCTAAAACTGCAAATAAACCCCTATTTCAGCGCTGTTAAGAAGGGCAAATAAGCCACATTTTCATGTTTTCAGTAATGAAAATAATACTTCAAAAGATCATATAATAATATACTTTTATATGTGCATACTGACTCATTCACTCGCATTATTTTGTGTTATTTTATTTTTACTTTTTAACATGCGTGCTGGTGACCTACTCGTTTTTGAGTGAACCAGTATTTAGGAAGAAGAAGAAGAAAACAATGAGGCAGCCTTCATCACAACATTGATTCAGTCGGTCAATCTTTCCACATGGAACACAAAATGCAGTGCCTTTTTCGTCTAATTTGCGAAACACATCGCCAACTCGAACATCGTCAACTTCCTGGTCTAGCCAGTCCCACCTCCAATCGTTTCTCATCCCTTTTTTATTGGCGTGAAATCGCGACGCGCTTGACAAACTTCGGCAATTTAACGATGTCCGACGTTCGACAGGCGCGAAAAGACCGGATGTTGATTGACGGCGGAAGTGACCGGTTGACTCTTTTGAGAATAACAAATTGTCCAAATGGGAATAGCATCGAACGAAAATTTATTTCAGGATTTTTCTTTTTTTTTTTTGGGGGGGCGGCACATTTTTTTGGGGGGGGCGGCGCAGATGAAAAAAATGGGCGGAAAATCCGCCTTAGGCAGACGAATTTCATGCCTGATCTTAGTACCAGAAATGACCTTCATTCTCGCCTTGGCTTAAGGCTCTGTCAGGCCAATTGACATGGGCTAGAACACCAAGGCTACATCAAAATGTTGTTATGCTCTGCAGAGTTATGCGGGGATTGTCTTCAGTTGTGACAAGCTCCTAGCATAACATTCTCAGTCTCCAAAATCCCCTGAAGTCGGAGAATGGCTGCCCATGTGGCGGGGTAATTAAAAATGGTCATACACATAATAGTTCTCATCCCCAGCTGATGCATTTGTACAATAGTGTTCAAGCACTTCAGCTGTTTGGATGATCCCTGGAGTCTTTTGTCTTTTAGCCAGGGTATGACAACAACAACAACAACAACGACCATCATTCATTGCCAGTCCTTTCAGTTTGTTCCTTGAATCAAGGCTGGCTTGTCTGTGGTCCAAGTAACAAGAACGCAAGGACTGAAAGTAATAAACATGCACACGCATGCACTTGTGCTATTTCATAAACATAATGAAGAAATCAAATCATGTGCATACTTGGCAGCAATATGCAGAAGACTCCTCTGGGCACGCCCACACTGGAAAGACACTGGGAACTTGGAACTGGATAATAGATCAGCCACAGACCTGAAATGACACTTGAAATTACAATACGATGTAGGCATGAAGGCATGATCCAAGTTTCAGAGTCCATGGTTGAGTGACGTTCAAACAACACTCCCCTTACAATGTTCAGTTTCTGAAGTATATCATGGTCCCTCGTGAATATAGGCTAAAGCGATATTACCATAGGAACACAAGAGTTAAGCATCCCAACATTGAGATGTTATTTTCAACAGCTTTTCTGAGCTATACACTGTGTGTACAAAAAGATAAGATAATGTTGCTTATAGCCCAGCCGACCGCAAAGGGCCACATCAGGGCTGTCACCACGTTAAAATCAACTCACCGTGTGTACAAAAAGCAGGCACTGTTCTGAATACATGTGCAACTCACTAACTGGCTGGGAAAATGACAACTTCATGGTTAAAAAATGCCACCAAGAAATCTCAACTAATTATTAATTCACTTAATATTAAGTAAAAATTAAGCCATAAAGAAACAGATGTGCAGTTAAAAACTACAATTTGATTTTTTTGCTAATATATCTAAATAAACAAATACGAAAGTAAATAATGAGTCAGAGTAAATAAGTAAGTACATCAACATGATTATTAGAAGAGTGTGTGTATAACTCTGTGTGTTCATGTGTGTGTGTGTGTGTGTGTGTCTGTGTGTGTATACAGTGTTTGAGTGTGTGCATGTATGTGTGTTTGTGTGCGTCTGTGTGTGTATATATATATATAAAAGTAGATCTATAATCTGCCTGTCTCTGAATATTACAATATGAAACACATGCGATAAACAAACACATTTTCAACACATACCTGTGCTGATTCCCAATTACCATTGGCATCAGGATATAGAATGCCTCCTTATCATCTGAAACCACAACATGAGCACAGGATATGACACTCAACTTCAAGGTTTCAAATGTCTTGACACACACACACACACACAAACAAACTTGTTAATGACAGAGGCCATCATAAACACCAAACAGAAATTCATAAACTTATGATTGTACTTGAAAATAGGCCTTAGGACTAAAGGTGAATATCATTGAATTTCTGGCTCTGTCGTAAAGATGGAGGCAATAAAGCATAAAAATGATTTGTATTCTTGACGTCATACTCTGGTATCTCCTTTTGACACCTAACAAGCAAACCATATAATTTCCCTTAATCAAATCGACAAGCTAATCATGCGGTTCAAACTGCAAACCATCCTGCAGCAAGATGATCCATTCCTGGCAATACCATTTCCATTTTGTTCAGCTGAAGCAGATTGAAGAGCAGTCAGTCCAGCTGAACTAACAATCGGATGCATGTTGCAAACTACCCTTCCAATCCTTGTTTGTATTGTATGAAAAAGAAAAAAAAAACCTGAACTCAAGAGTGACAAAGGCAAAGAGGCAAATTAAAGGAAATATGACAAGCACCATAGAGCAAAGAATCTTCCGGTTCCAGCAGACATCGTGCTGCAGAAGTTAAACAAAAAAAACATCACTGGCCGAATCCAGTACTGGTGCTGAACAAAAATTGCACCTCACTTTTAAACAGCAAAGATTACTTCCAGAAACCAGTACAGGAGAAAAAGGAAACATCTGCATCTATCTCTAGTTTATTCTCTCACTTATAATGTTATATTGGCCCCCCAAAATCAAAAGAACAACATTCTTAAAGTTTCTGAATTAGAAAACACCTATAGTAAGATCTCTACTTGTTCAAGTCCCATCAGATCTACCTCCAGCCATTCAGTCAAGAAGCCAGTCCTACATTTTGTTTTGAGCTGCTTTCTCGGTACCAGGGGAATAACAGACTGACCCCCTATTCATCATAAAGAAAATCAAAAAATCCATAGAAAGATTACTACTTCTGTGAAAATTACCAGCCATGGAAGGATCGTTTAACTACTCCAGCATTTTATAGACTACAACTAAGCCCTGGATGTCTAATTCAGATTCTCAGGCACAATAAAAAAACAACAACACAGCAATGCCACGATCATAACATATATTTTAATACTGTAAGACGTTTGTGCAATTTTTCTTAGACTAAAACTAACAGAAAAAAAAAGAAAAACAAGACATCATTAAAAAGTAAAATAATATACTTGTTTTGCTAAACTTAATGTTAAATATTCTCTTATGTTGATAGGATGGAGATGTGATAATTGTGGATCTTCACTAGTTTAGTCTACATTATTATACTGCTAGCAGACAACATACTATATTCATTTCCTGTTAGTATTATGTAAACCTGTGAGTTTGATGAGTATACACATGTACAAAGACTACACAAAAGTAAACAAAATACTGAACACAGCTGATACCTAAAGATGCAGAACTAGCTAATGATTATCACCCAAGCACATCTGATGGAGCACCCAATGCAAAGAAGCCTCTTTACACACCAGCCAATGACTAAGATACTTTATGCCATCTCATTATGACTGAGTTGGCCCCAGAGTTGAATAAAAATGAACAGCTGAAAAACTGTCAACTGTAACTTCTTTCAACAGCCCAGGGATCACAAGCTCCCACAAAGGGGTCCCAAACACTGAACTATAAAAACAAATGCTAAATCCATGGGCAAAGCTAACATTTTTTTTTGGGGGGGGGGGGGGGGGGGGCATATGCATTGTTAACTGCACTAGATATCATCCCTGTAAAAGAGCTTCTTCCCATTGACTATTATGGCTGACACTGATAAAAATTTGCTAATCTGTAGTTCATATGCAAATCTGTAGTTTATTTGGAATTTGCATAACATGAATAAAGTTTTCAAATCAGTTTAACTCTGATCTTTGAACAAATGAAAACCTGACACACCGTAGTCAGGTCTGATTGGCAAGTAATAGATTCAAGATTGCCAACTCATGTTTTGTTTATAAACATGGATGGAAAATAACACAAGATTTTCTTAAAAGTAAAAAAAAAATCAGAATGCAACTTTTCTCGATTCAACAACTTCGTTCAAATCTAACATAGTTGACTCAGCTCAGTGCCACTACCTGCTTAGGTCCGAACACTAAGTCACCTAAAACTCTGTTTTCAATTTTTTCCTGTGTCGACGAAAACTAAAAACTACTGGTCAGTCTCTTCAAAGACTCATGAATTGCAGAATTCAGAACCTCACAAGATCTACTGACATTGTTGAATTCGTACCTTTCGGAAGCTCTGCTGCTCTGCCTCTCTTCAGTGAGGCGGCCAGCTTTTGAAGAAAAGCCATCATTCTATCATTCTAGTTTGTGGGTCTGTTTGTTATTACCACGGCTGTTGGCTTCGTTTCAGTTCCGGCTACAGGGACAGCCATGTTTCAAGGGACGCAATGCCAGTCAATAGCTGTGGGATCAGGATGGAGGAGACAGAGGCTATATTTAGTTCCATAGTCAAGTCTTTGGAACGACTATTTTCGGGCCCTCGTTCTCGACATTGCAACACACAAAAATGTTACTTTTTTCCGCGCTGCTATAAGTAGTGCCCGGAAAATGTTGGGGGGCACAGAGGTCTAGCAGTCATCAAGACTGTACAGTGACAGTGGCCAAAACTACACAGTGACAGTGGCCAGTGAGTGACAGTAGCCAAGACAGTGACAGTGGCCTACAAAATCGACTCAGTCTATTATTTTCATATATTAAATATGGTTGAAAGGGGGGAGGGGGAGGGGAGGGGTGTCAGTTCAGAATCAGTATTCTCAAGAGAGGAGTAACTCGGTTTAATAGTTTTAACTTATCTGGATAAACCAGAAACTTAACCAGGCTTAATAACTGCTCTGCCACAATTCTCTATTAATAGAAGATGAACAGAATGCGTAAATACAGTTCAGAATCTAATGATTGACATTTTTTTTTAAAGGAATTAAGCGCCCATATTACTCCGAAATGCGAAGATAAGTGATTGCTCGTTCTTCATTTTCCTTGTCCTGTATGTTGTGTATTTTGCCTGAAGACGACCTAAGAGGTCTTCTTTCTTCTTCTTCTGCGTACGCAGGCTGATACTCCTGCGGACATCCCCTGTATAGACAGGCAAGGATGAATCCCATCTACCCAACAAAGGGAGTGGAGTTTTGTGTGTATGGCTTTTTTTTTTTTTTTAATCCCGCCATTAAGGCAGGCATACTCCAACTTCGGGGAAGACCTAAGAGGTCGAAACGCGTCGTGCTTTGTCTTGTAATTTCTTTGTCCATGTGAACCGGGAGACTTACTTTAAATTCCTTTTAAGAATTTGTTTCAGTTCCGCTTGCAGTTACCTCGCTTTGAAACTAATAATTTAGTTTGTGACACAATCATCAACCTACTTACAGTCGAGAACATAGAACGGGCGTAGATCCTCACGAAGCTTAGGACCTGACCATTTCCTCAACAGGTTCCGAAGGAACTGTGTCATGAACTAGCTCTGAATGATACATACTTCAAAAGTCAATAGAGTCAGGTAATAGGCCCATTCCTTCTGTGTGACTGGAAAAAATCGAGGTGAAGATCCACAACCAGGCCTGGGGATGACAGGCTCAACCTGTAAAACAATGTAGCACTATTTTGTCCCATTAAAGACGCTTTACGAGTGAAAATCAGAATGGAAAAAGTTTATATCAAGTGAAGAATTGCAACTTAAACAACAAAACATGGCAGATTTTCTGTCCCGTGCGTGAGCGCACAGTATCCTTCGTGCAGCTGTAACTGCATAAAAAAAAAGAAGGAAAGACTGTTTCTGCTGTTTTGTTTTCATTGTGGAAAGACTTTATTGACATTTTGGCAGTGTTATGTGTGCTACTGTCAATCTGAATTAATAGGTAGTTGTGACTGATCTTTTTCCAAAAGTGCATATGTATTGGCATTGGTGTCTCAGAGTAGGATGCTACTTTGTGAATGTGTGCCGAATACTTCATTTGATGTGTTACAAGTTTGTTTGTTTTTCTCGACGGTCCATTGTGAAGAATGAAAAAAAAAAGTGTTTAACTTTCGAGTGGACTGCGATATTGTATATTCTTACTTGAAGAAAGACTTTTCATTTGGCAAATTTTTCTCATCAAGTGAGTCATGAGGAAATTCTCATTTTGTGAGGATTTTGGGACATATGTTTATGTGAGAACAGGCAAGAAAAACCTGCGTTTACATTTTGGTATATATAAACATAATTGGCATTTGGAATGATCAGTATCATCATATGTTTTTCGTGTCTGTGTGACTTGTGATTTGTGGTGATTGAGTATGAATTTGTTTTTAAAACAAAATAAAACATATTTTGCATTTTTTTTTAAAACTAAGATTTTGGAATGATTTTGGATCTTTATGATAGTTCATAAAGGTTAGTTCTAAACATTGATGGAAACTCTTGTGTGATGAAAAATTGGTGATTGATGGTTGAAGTTGTATATTAACTGGATATGTATGTGTGTTTCCCAAAATTTTTTTTATTGGCGAAAAGTTTTTTTTTCACCCTGGGATGGGGGTGTCATGTGACGTAGCCTCACATGGCGACATGTGACGTTCCGTCGCGTACGCCCTTATCTGATATAAAGCATTTCCCTAGGTAGGGACAAGGAACGGTAAAAGAAAGGACAATTTACGTGGCCTGACCAGTGCGATCGGTGTCGCTGGTGGCTATAGACTAGGGTGATTGTTGGTTGAATCGCTCAGGAAAATGGATGGACGTTGTCCATTGGTCAAGTAACCAAGGGCTGGTAATGCGTAGAGTTAGATGAGTACTCACTGAATATGTACTCAGGAAGAGCGCAGGAAGGAAAAATAAAGTATAGGAAGGAGATGGCTTGGGGACACTGACCAGACAGGTTGTTTGGACTTGCAGAGCGAGATTTACCTGCAATCTACCATTACCAGGTGAGGTATAGACAGACGGGGAGAAAAGAGAGAGAGAGAGTTAAGACAAGGAAAAATGAAAAATAATTTATCATTATTCAGATTTGAAATAGATTACTTACACGGACTTCATTCGTGTTTCTTCTTCTTCTTCTTCTTCTTCTTCTTCTTCTTCCTAAAATACTGGTTCACTCAAAAACGAGTAGGTCACCAGCGCGAGTAGGTCACCAGCGTGTTTCAGCCCTTCCTGGTGCTGTGGCAGCACCAGTAATGGGGTAGGCGACTGTGGCAGTCGCACAACAAGTATTTGGGCTCCAGTGCTGTGGCAGCACCTAATTGTCTCCAGAGTTGGAGAACCTAGTTGAAGAGGACAACGACTGCGGCAGTCGTGAGAGAACTTTGAAAGCGTTTGTCATGTTGACTCACTATAATTTTTGATTGTCCCCCTGGGTCGGAACTCGGATATTGTCTCTGTATTTTAAGCCATCTTTGATTCTTCTTTGGAAAATGTATAAATTGTTTCTCCAGCGAGTCTCCCGCCGAACACCTGTCGCGAACAGCATTTGTCAAAATCGATTGATAGACTACAGAAAGCTCTGATAAGAGTATGGTAGGAAATGCACCCTCAACATTTATTTATTCAAATTAAGATCTTTTAGATTAATATCTCAAGGACCCTCCGCCCCCCCCCCCCCCACCCTGCCCTTCTCCCCCCCCCCCTTTCTCCTAACTCATGTCCCAGATCTGAAAATGGCTTTGTTCAAAAACCAGCTTATCATATTCGGGGTTCTTCATGTGGCTCGCTCCGCAGACCGAGCGAACACCAGTATATCGCGACTGCTAAAGATCATGTTATTTCAACCTTCTTATTATGCTAATGGCTATAACCTTCCCCCGACCCCATCCATTCCACCAGCCCTACGCCCTCTTCCCTTATTTGATAGCTCTGGCACTTGCAGGAGAGAGAGAGAGAGAGAGAGAGAGAGAGAGAGAGGAGAGAGAGAGAGAGAGAGAGAGTGTGTGTGTGTGTGTGTGTGTTGTGAAATGTTCATCCTATTTATGCCGGTTTCTTTGCTATGTTTTGTTTCGCATGAGTTTTTTTTTTCCTGTTTGTCTTTGGTCTAGTCTTTTTTTGTTTTGTTGTTGTTGTCTTTTCTTTCTTTTCTTTCTGTGTGGGCGGGGTGGGGGAATGGGGTAATTTGTTGACTTTACGTCCTCTCTCTCTCTCTCTCTCTCTTCTCTCTCTCTCTCTCTGTGTTGTCTTTTTGCTCTTATATGTTATTGTTCCACAATATTTAATCCTGCTTGTGCTAATGCGATGAAACCTCTTGCCACTATCTACAAAAGAGCACTTAAAGCAGTTCTTTTGAAATTGTTAAGTCTCCGTGAGGGGAATATTTTGTAAATACAGATAACCTCGTTTTGATTGGTATCAACATCTGAAACGAGGCAGAGAACGGTAAACAGCAAATAACAAACAAGTTGGGTAACTCTTGCTCTCTTGATGAAATAAATACACGCCCATATCTCCCAAACGAATGCTACTTTGGACACCGAATCACCTGGCAGAAACGACACACAGAGCACACAGAACAAAACTGAAATAGCAATGGAACAGTAATTGAATTGGAAGGGAAGCAACTGCTATTGGCTGAACTGTTCCGCCCTCAAATCGAAATTACGTTCCCTTTTCAATGATTATAACCGTTGTGAAGGATATGTCCTTCGGCAATTTTTTTTTTGTCAGGCAGGATTTCAGGGACTTCAGCAGTGAATAACTTGTAGATGATGACTTTACAGACAACTTTATGACGTTCGATTAAGATGTGCCTTCACGGTGTTAAAATCCTTTTTTTTCTTCTTTTTTTAAAATTCATCTATATCTATTTATTTCATCTCATTCATTTGTTTGTTTATTTGTTACTGCTGTTCAACGTTTCATTCTCATCTGTTGTGTGTGACGTGTGTGCTGCTGAAGTCGTTCATTGCTCGGCACTGATCTTTCTTTGATACCAACGACAACCAACACACAATGCACTCATTATCGCAGTCACAGTACTGACATTCCAAGGGGAGTAGTCAATAACAGGTCGTACCAGCCACGTGGAGAAGTGGTTACCGTCGCAGACTCCCGACTGGAAGGTCGCGGGTTCGATTCCTATCAGAAACCTGTGGGATTTTTCTGCCACGACTGGCTCTTACCTAAAGTTAAGTTTGCTGCGGGGCTCAACTGGGAAGTCTGGACACACAGTCGAGTTTCATCTGTCTGAGAGTGTTGGTCAAAATTCCTGACCAACACTGCAGGTGTCTGTATCTCTCGGATCTGGTTGACGCTCGGATATATTATGAAAGTACGCGTAGAGTACAGCCGTGTCATGCAGTCTCAGACCGCAGTGGAAATCTGTAGCATAATATTCATCCTCATTCTCATCGATCAGCATTAAAATAAACAAACAACAACAACAACAACAAAAGGTCTCAAATTCTGTGGCCCTTCATGCCCTGCTCTCAGTTCCAATGTCTCCACGTCTATGGCTTTGGTTTGGTTCTGTCGGGGTCACCGGTATCGGCAAGTTCGTGGGGGATGTCGTTGGGCAGACGTGGTGGCGTCCTCCGGAGGTAGAGCTCACTCACGCCGGCTCTGCGACTAAGCAATTATTGTCGTCAGTAGGGAGCTTAGTAGGTGGTGTCCTGCGTATGTTGGATCAGAATAGGCACCTCTGAACACCACCGAAGTGACTCGGCAGCAGTGCAGTGTCTCCTCCGGTGGGTTGCCTCTTGTTTCAGTTTCAGTTTCAGTTTCATCAAGGAGGCGTCACTGCGTGCGGACTAGTCCATATACGCTACACCACATCCGCTAAGTTTTGAGACCACACTACGCATGATTTGATGCTGATGGATATATGAATTAACAACAAAGATAAGACAATTGAAGAAGAGGGTCTCGTGGCTACGCCTCAGCGGATGTCTGACCTACGCATTAGCCCAACGCGCTGGTCAGACTTGAGTGCCTACCTACCATTTTTTTTTCTCTTTTTAGTGGATGTACA
>CM031610.1:13276886-13281886 GCA_018398815.1 Conus ventricosus
TGCTATTTGTTTGTTGTTGAACTATTATACCCATGAAGCTGTTGCTCTGGGGCCCAAAGTAAGACCTTGTCTACAGCACCATATCTTTCAGGAGTCGCCTTCACGCTAAGCCTCCCCCACCCCCCTCCTCCCTCTACCGGGTTCCCTTTTCGACCTCCTATTTCCTTCTTTCCTCCCCTTCCTCCTCCTAATCTGCCCCTCCCCTCCCTCACCCTACCCCACTATACATCTCTCCCCCCCCCCCCCCCCCTTCCTCCTCCAACCTCCAATCACCGATTCGTCAAACCAAAATCAAATCCCCATCCCATACCCTTCCCACCCACCCCCCCCCGCCCTCACTCCACCCTCTACCCCCTTACCCCCCCCCCCCAAACCCTTCGGCCAAAACAACGCTAATCGTTCCTTTATAAAAGGATCTTTTCAATCCCCGCAACTCGGAACAAGAACCAGGGGGATAAATAACTTTAAACAGGTGTATCCCTGGGGGCGGGGGGGGGTGGGTGGGGGGGGGGGGGGGGGGGAGAGGCTACAACATACTCTTAATCAACACAGGGTATTCTACACCGGGATTGTGGTTTGGAATCGGGTAGGGGTGGGGGGGTGGGAGCTCTAGACTTTGGCGGGGCACCTGATAAGCCGGTGCCAGAGGTGACGGACTGGCACTCTGGGGGCGCAGGAACGGGGGGCGCAAAAAAGGGTGGGGGGTGGGGTAGGGTGGTTAGGGTGGGGGTGGTGGGTCGGGTGGGTGGCGGGAGTGAGCGTAGTGGTTGTTGACTGCATGCAAAACAGTTTTCGGCTGGCGGGTGGGCTGATCGTGTGTGTGGGAGATATCAGGGGTAGCTAGCTATAGCTACCTGTGTGGTAGAGTGCTGTTGTGATGAGGGGGGGGTGCTTCTCCGGTGTGCCTTGTTCTGGAGGATTTGGTTGTTTTCTCTGAAGCCAGGTGAGCTTGGGGAAGAAGAGAATTTTTCTAAAGGGTGTTAATACGCTCTTTGTGATGTCCAACTGTCCAATAGAGAGAGAGAGAGAGGAGAGAGGAGAGGAGGAGAGAAGGAGAAGAGAGAGAGGTGAGAGAGGAGAGAGAAGAGTAAGGGGAGGAGGAGGAGAGAGAGAGAGAGAGAGAGAGAGAGAGAGAGAGATGTGACTTTCTACTTTTTCTTCTCTTCTCATAAGCTTTTCCTCTTTTCGAAAACGAAAACAGACAGTCACCAATCAACATACCCAAAAACAAAAAGGTAAAGTCACGCTCACTCAATTGTACGCATGAATTTTATGACAAACACGTCATCTTCGCAGTTCCCAAACGACCCGACATCAAAGATACATTGAAATGATGGATTCTCCCGTCGTGTCCGACGGGGGAGTAGGCCCGCAGGTCTCTGCTGATTGTGGGTCCTCCCGTGGGAATGAAGACAACTCTGGGCACCCGTCGTCGTCCCCAGACGCTGCAAAGGGAAAGGAGTCCCTTGCAGGATGAGCCCCGTTGGTTTTTTTTTTTCTTTCTCGATTCCTCTTTTTTTCCTGGATGGCGGCTGCTCTGTTGCCCTAAATGTCTTTGTGCCCTGGGTACACCGTTGCTTCCACTGCTGTGTTTTGTCAAGGGCGACATCTTCCAGGAGGCAGTTTGGGTTCTGAGGTGGCCTTCAAGGCTTGAAATACTGCTTTCCCAAAATGACGGTTTAGTCGGTCGGTCAGTCGGCGCAGTGTCCTTCGTGTGATTTGATACGATAGTTATTGATGCATTTGATTTGTCTCAATTTTTTTTTCGTTTTGTTTTTTAATTTTGATCTTTTAAATTTTTTTCTTCTTTTTTTTTTTTTTTTTTTTTTTTTTTAGTGATCTGTTCTGTGTGTAGTCCCTACTCTAGAACGCCTTGTTCCGAGATGTTTCAGGCCCGAATGGGCTTTTTACAGTCCCTCCCCCCCCACCCCCCACCCCACCCTCACCCTCACCCTCACCCACAGGCCCTTTTTATACTTTCGACACCACACGGAATGTGAATATGAAAAAAAAAACAAAAAAAAAACGTTTAGATTTTCTTTCCCTTTTCTTTTCTTTCTCACTTTTGTGTGTAACATTTTAGAGTCCACTAGGGTTTGTGTGATGTATACTCTTGGATGTTTCATGCCCACAGCCAGTCTATGCAGACGGCTCTTGGGCAGGTGTGGCGGGCACAGTGGTGTAGAGAGTGATTTATTAGACCGGCGTTGGCGAGTACCACCAGCCCAGCCCAGCAACTGAGGAAAGAAAAAAAAGAAAAAAGAAAAAGAAAAGAAAAGAATTCCGCTCAGTGTCTCCCCCGGGGGTTGCCTCTTGCCGACTGTGGATCGCACGGTGACTCGGTTGCGCGGGCCGGGCTGTGGCTGTGTGGACGGGGTGTCGGAATGAGCGGCGAGGATGCAACTGCCACTGAGGTGGCGCGGAAGATGGGACAGAAAAAAAAAAGATCCCCCCCCCCCCCACCTCACAACCCTTCCTCTGTTTCCCAGACCTGTTCCCAATCAGCTATCAATCCAACGAACAACAAACAGCAGCAAACAAATAAAGAAGACCAAAAAAAAAAACAAAAACAAACGAACAACAAAAAAAACCAACAACAAACCCGAACGTTGGAAAGAAAGAAGGAAAGACAGAAAGAATTTTTTTTTTTTTTAAAGAAAAAAAACATGAAAGGAAAGAACGAACGAAAGGGAAGTTTCAAAACGGAGTGACTGCAGAGGTCGGAAAAGGAAGCAACATTTAGAAAGACAAACAGGCGTGTTATTTACCACCAAGGACACAGACAAACAAAGTACAGGACAAGACGCAATGCATTTCGACCTCTTGGGTCTTCTTCAGTGAGTTAGAAAGAGAAAGAAAGGAGAAAGAAACAAGGGGATGGGAAGAAAAGAAAAAACAGTCACCAAACTACTCACACAGGAACGCTTGCAAATATCAGAAAGACTAATTCTAAGTGGACCCTGACAAAAAAAACCCAAAAAAACAACAACAACAACAACAAAAAACCCCAGGTGAAGATCTTTCCCAAAGCGAGCACCAAATGCACAGGCCAAAGCTACATACAGCCTGAACGTGGAATCGGCCAGCAACAAAAGAGCTTTTTTTTCTGGGCACAGTTCTCCCTTCCCATTCAGCAAGCTTTTTTTTTTTTTTTTTTTTTTTTAGTGTGTTTTCTGAACCCACAATTCTGAAGCCATGCAACTGCACACAAAACTCTTTCAGCGGCTCTGCGGTCTCCCTTCCCCCCTCCCCCCCCCCCCCCCCCCCCCCCAACCCTCTGCCTTCCTTCTCCCACCTCCTCCTCCCTCTCCCCCCCCCCCCCCTCCCCTCCCTCTGTTCCGTTGTCCAATCTGCAGACAAAACGAGACGAAGCAAAAGCAAGAACTAAGTAGCCAGCCAGCGAGGGAAGATAACCACGGCCATGGTCCCCCCCCCCCCCCCCCCCCCACTTTCCGTAGTTGCTAAACTAAACAACACAGTGTAACACAGACGGACGAGGGGGATGGGAGGGGGGGGGGGGGGAGGCCAAGGGGGGGGGGGGGGGGGGGAGGGACGAAGGTTACATGCTAACAACAGACATGTTTGCCACTTGAGTGGAAGACCGACACACTCTTCAATGAAAAGGCGTTCTCATCGCTAACACGATTCGGTGTTTGGATACAAAACGTAGAGATATCTTGTTTCTGTTTCTAGCAAGCACGAAGAAAGTGGAGCCCATCTCTCTCCCTCATAGCTTTACAATACCCGGTTTGATAGAAAAGCAGATGCCTAGTGGGTAGTGGGTAGTCGGTCGGTCAGGGGGAGATAAACGTCCTGCTGGCCGGAGGCCCTCAAGGACAGGATGTACTGGCAGACTGAAGTCTGCATACTGTGTGGCAGTTGTCGTTGGCAGTGGTGGGTCTGGTGCCGTGTGGGGGCCGTCGTCTGTCGCTCTCTTTCAGCTCTGGTTCCTTGTGAACTTGGGTTCACATTCAGGTGTTGGTCGGCCCACGATGGGTTGTCGGTATACTTCGCCTCTTTCCCCTCAAAAGGCCTGTCTTCAGGGCCACCAGGCGGCCCTTCTTCATGCTCGGATGGCGATGGTCCTGTGCCGCGTGAGGCCGCCTCAAAGAGGGGAGCAGGACGAAAGTCGCTGGAGCGCTGCATGAGTCCCTTGTATTCTATGGTCCACGCTGATTACCGCCGAGAGGGCAATTTTTCAGCCCAACTCCGTGAGGGGTGCCCCCCTTGCCCGCTTCAATGCATTGTTCCCAGGCCATGGTAGTCGTAGTCCGGCAGCGCTCCATCGCCGACCGCCCCACATCTCCAGGAATCGTTCCCCGGCAACACAGGCTACACACACACACCACACACACACACACAACACACACACACACACACACACCCACACAACACACACACACACACACACACAGAGAGAGAGAGAGAGGGGGGGGGTGAGGTGTTTTTTTCCCTTGTCATTCTTACACGTTGACATTCTTAGCCATGGTACGTGTACAGAGTATTCTTTTGTGTTTGCTGTGGTGATGTATTGAAAGATTTTTTTTAAAAAAAAGGACTAATCAAACCGATTAGTAACGGCCAAAAGGCGAGGGTGTGATTGGTGGGGTTGGGTATGGGGGTAAGGGGAAGAGAGGGGTGAGGGTGAACGTGGGTAGCCTGTATCTGCGTGTATGGAGATTTAGAGTAGGTGAAGGTATCGGGATTAAGGAGAGAGAGAGAGAGAGAGAGAGAGAGGAGAGAGAGAGAGAAGAGAGAGAGAGAGAGCGAGAGACGAAGAGCAGAGAGAGACAGAGAGAGACAGAGATTGAGACAGAGACAGAGACAGACAGAGGAGAGAAGAGAGAGAGAGAGAGAGAGAGAGAGAGAGAAGAGAGAGAGAGAGTGCTGTGCGTGCGTGCGTGCGTGTACGTGCGTGCGTGCGTGAGTTGTGTGTGTGTGTGTGTGTGTGTGTGTGTGTGTGTGTGTGTGTGTGTGTGTGTGTGTGTGTGTGTGTGTGT
>CM031610.1:13294386-13304386 GCA_018398815.1 Conus ventricosus
ACAGGACAGGCAGAGGAGAGTAGAGGAAGAGAGAGGGAGAAGAGTGAGAGAGAGAGAGAGTGAGGGAGAGAGGATTGAGAGAGAGAGAGGAGAGAGAGAGACAGAGGACAGAGACACAGCGAGGAGACAGACAGGACAGAGACGATGAGAGCGACAGACTGAGAGACAGACAGGACAGAGAGACACAGACTGTCAGATAGAGAGGGAGAGCGACAGAGACAGAGGAAGAGAAAGAGATGACGAGAGAGAGAGAGAGGAGATGAGAGTGAGAGTGAGGACGTGAGGACGAGAGAGTCCGGGATGTGAGAGAGAGCGCAGAACAACACGCTGTATTTGAACTGTACCTTGTCGAAGTAGACGCCTCGTTCTGGTGACCTTGTGATAGCCTCTACTACCCCTGCAGGTTGCCGTCTTAGGTCTCATCCTCGACATCGCTATGTGTGGTGACACAACAATGATTAGTGTATGCGTGTGTCTGCCTCACACACCACACACACACACACACTCCACCAACCACACACACACTCACCACACACACACACACAGACACACAAGCGACGAGAGACATGACAGACACAGAGAGAGGACCGACAGAGAGACAGTTGCCTGAATTCTTGGTTTTTATAATCCACCTTTTTATGACTGCAGTGTGTTTTTATGGTTTCAAAAACAATAATAAAAAATAATTAAAAAATACAAATAAAAATATAAAAACTAAACGGGTTCAATCTGCTAATTTATGTCAGATCAGACTTGAAATTTCAGTCCTCTAAAGTCATTTTTTCAACTTTCTTACTAGTGCTTTGAAACGTTATTGCTACTTCATATCGTTGAGGGTGTGAACAAAAATTTCAGTGTAGAAACACTTTCTGTTTAACTATCCATGGGGCCAAATGCTGT
The DNA here is from genome assembly GCA_018398815.1 of Conus ventricosus. Lineage (NCBI taxonomy): Eukaryota > Metazoa > Mollusca > Gastropoda > Neogastropoda > Conidae > Conus > Conus ventricosus. The sequence goes on from CM031610.1 coordinate 13,295,287, forward strand.
CTTTCACAGATTGGATATAACTCTTCTAATATGTATAAGAATTGGATTAATTTTGGAGTGATTTCATATTGCGCATGCTCCATTTTGGGTACCTCGACTTGATCTGTTATATATTGCCAATCGATTTGTAGAAAATATTGGTTGATTCCTATTTAGTATTAATGAATGACGGCAGTATAACAAGAGGTGTGATATATGATGCATGTCGACCTCCATCGATCTCACATGTATTTCTCCTGAGGTGGCCTCAATGTACTGGAACACAGAAGATGATTCGTTAGGGAGTGATTCATTTTCCTGTTGGTTGTGAATAATTCACGAGCTAAATAGTTGACGAAGAAGCAGATGTTGAAGATAAATTTACCAATGTTTTTTTATATTAATGCAGATTGGAATTTATATGAGTCAACCCTCTATTATAGATAGCAGCATTCTTGAACACGAAGATATTGAAGTCTTTTACAAAAACTTTAGGAAATGCTATTATATTGAAGCTGAGAAAGCATGCCAAAGTGCAAATGTTCTATAGTTAAAAAATTTAGTGGAAATAGTTGGTGGAATGAAGAACGTGCCAGCAAGTAGCAGTATCTAATAAAATGTAAAATCGTACAAAACGTGGCTCAAAGATAGAACTGATGTAAAACTTTATTGTTATGAAACGTGCTAATATGCCACAGTAAACAGGGTTGTCGCAAAAAAAGACATAATAACGTCTCTATTTCAATCAGTTTTGTTCATTCAGAAATATCTTCATCTAAGGACAGGATCAGAGTATGGAAAAACGGGATGAATTTAAATATCAAGTATTATCTACCTTCTTAACCTTTCTAAAATTTAGATATATAATACTTTGCCAACATCATCAGAGGGAAAGCTGATGCATTTGTACAAGCTTTTTCAAAAAATAACTCATCAAACTAGACTACATTCCAGATTCCAACAAATGCAGAGAACTAGAGTGAGGAAAAAGGATACATTATTATGTTCCACACCGGTTCCAATACCACTATTAAATGCTTCGATAACTTTTGAAGTAATTTAAAGAAGCACTATATTGTCATTCTCCTGCGAATAAGTCTGCTGCTTGATTAGAATGGAATTTCATATCAGTTTGCTATGCCATTACCTTTGTGCTCTGGAAGATTTACTTCACTCTTTTTACCTAAAATTGTTGGTTTAATTGGAACTTTCCTCACTTTCTGGAAGAGGATAGTTGTAATACCGGTTCCTAAAAAGGTTATCCATAGGTCTGCATTTGATAGTTACCGGACTATAGCTTAACATCTCAAGTGGGAAATTATTAGAAAAGATTGTTGAATAATAAATCGCGGTTTTACATTATTGCGAAATAGAATAACATAAGTCCCTAACATCAAGCAGGTTTCAGAAGGGGTTTGTTAGAGATAGAATTTGATGTTACAATGTTTGCTTGTAAATCTTGCCAAGTCATGTCAAAAAACAATTTGCTCGTAGAAACACAGTACAATTGCTTCTTTCTTTGACATCAGAAAAGCATATGGAGAGGTGTGTGGATTTCTCGTTTTCTCTTTATAAGTTGATTAAGATTTGGGAATAATGGTGCAATGTCATCATTCATAAAAATCTTTCTTTCTGAGAGATCCAGTTGTACGAGGGTTGCGTAATGTTACTCTTCATTTATAGATATTGTCAGTGGCAGCCCTCTTGGGCTCCATTTTTGCACTATTTATTTACAATTCTCATTCCACGATCTTACTTATATATACTTCTAAAAATTTGCATGTAGTGCAATATGCCGATGTTTGACAATGGGGTTAATCACAAACAGTAAAAATCAGTCAAATATGTGAACCGTGGTATTTATACATATAAAAAAAACTATTTCAAATTGACATACTTATTGATATATGATAGAAAAGTGGACATAGAACTCAGCAGGAGGAAAAGACACACAATTTATTGCTTATTTAACTAATGGTAAAATCCAACACGTTTTGCCTCAACTTGTGCTGGAAAAGAAAACTCTTTCTGTATTCCAATAATGTAAACATTTTAGGTGTGCATTTCACTCCAAATTAAACTGGAGATTCCTTATTGAATATCCTTATAAACAATGCCAGACAAATGGTATCTTTTCTAAATAATTATCTGTGCACCAATCTTGGGGTCAAGATATCCAAACTCTTTGCATCTTTCTATAGTCTGGTTCGTTCAAATTGACTTACGGGACAAGGTTGTATATTTTTCAGCTTCTCAAATCATTACTTAAGCGATTACAAAGTATAGTCAGTAAAGCTGTTTATAAGTAGCCTTGGTGTTCCTGCGCATTCTATTTACTTTTATTACATATATAGGATGCTAATCTCTTGTCAACTTGATTTGATCAATCGCAAACTAGCAACAGCCAAATATTGGTTCGGCCTGTAGACTTTCTGTATCAATTCAGTAACATATGAAATATTTCTTGATTTCCAAATCGGATTTCCTAAAAGGGCTCAGAATATTTCTTACTGCAGCCCATTCGAAATTTTATGATGATTTATTTAGAAATGTGACATCGATATTACTTCCATTTCAAATCCTCCAACTATGCCCCACGGTTCCTCTCAATGGGTGCTTATTTCTCCCAAATTTTGATATAGATTACTCTACTTTAAAAAAAGAAGATATATCAATTTGATTTCAGTAAGAAGCATAAGAAACATCTTGGAAAAACACATATCCACTTCATCTTAAATCTACACGGTGGTTCAGTTTTAGATTCTTATACAGGAGCTGGATTTTGTTAATTCCCGATTTAAAAGTAAAGAATTCATTTATGTTTAGGAAGGAACTTTTCAGTTTTCACTGCTGAACTATACGCAATCCTTATGGCCCTTATCTTGGATATCTGTTTGATGTGGCTCTTTGCATGCATTTTAACTCTGTGTTGACTCTAAATCTGTACTTTGTAGCTTACGAAATTGGGATGCATATGTAAGGATAAAGACTTAATTGTGGATATAAAATTTATGTACATTCCGTTAAATGGCGATAAGGAACTTTTTGTGGAGTTTATTTGCTGGATCCCATCCCATTGTGGTATCTATGGAAATGAATAGCTGATATTTTAGCAAGAGGGTGACCTCTTAGAAAAAATCCAGATAGTAAAATTAAAATTGGAATAAACATGAAATCAGTTCTCTGTTGTTAGAAAAGTGTATGAAACAATGAAAAAATACTTCCTGCAAATACGAAGCGTTAGTATGTCAAAAGATCGTTGTTCCAGTATATATTATAAAAATCGCGTTTTAAACTGTGGAAAACCAAATTTTCTAAGCGATGTAGATTGCAATTGTGGTCTCCCATTATATATTCATATATCTTATTTCTTTTTTGAATGTCCAGTTCTATACATTCTTTTTATATTATTGTAAAGATAGATATTGCTTCATTAAGGGGGCTTCTACATGATAATTCTTTTATCAGCCCCAAATGTTTGATATAGCAATGGCTATATCGAGTTCTGTTTTTTTCATTGGCTGTATTTGATTTTCAGTTTAGAATTATTGTTTGCGTTCGTCAATAGGCAATTCTTTGATGATTTTGTGTCCCGCGCGCGCGCACATACACACACCACAAACACACACTCTCTCTCTCTATCATACACACACGGACGTGCGCGCATGCAGGGCACGCGCGCACACTCGCGCTCATTCACTCTCATATAACACACTAACTCACATCGTATTTTAGGTGGGTGTTTTAAATATTTTTTTTATTTTTTATTTTGACTTTTTTTTTTTTAAGTCTAAGTTCACAATCGTTGTGAACTTGACTCTTTTAATTAAATCAATCAATCAAAAATAATAAAACACTCACACACAAATTTTTTATATTTATTTATATATATATATCTATATATAATTGCTTGAACAATAAAGTAGTGGGGGAAAAACATGTGCAGGCTAACAATTTCTTCTGTCATTATAGTATGGATCTTTGGCAAAGATTAGCACTTTTAGAAAAAAAAAAAAAATTGAAGATGAAGAAAAATGGGGGAAATTATCAAAAATATGAGAAACCCCTTCACTAGCTGCCTGAGGGAATATATATATTTAATTTATTGGAAATTATAAACAAAGCTTGCTCTTATGTCTTTGATTGAATGAAATTAGGGGGAGATAAGCATTCATATCTGCAGTGGTAGTTGATATGCCGCTAAATAACAGTATGTGCTTGAGTGGGTGAATGGGAAAAAAAAAATGCTTCTCAAACTGAGTCTCTCGCAGCATAGGCTTATAGTCTCCAAAGGGGGTGACACTCCTCCAATTGGGTGGGAAACCTCACTAACATATATATCCTGTATATATAGATATTTAGAAACCTGGTTGTTCTCTCCTCAGTGACCGCGGAAAGTGGTATATTTGAACTCCTCTGCCTTTCAGTTTTAAGAAGCGAATGCTATCCCAGAAAAAGGCTGGTGTGCAATTACTTAGTATGTTTGTTGAGTTTTCAAAAACCAACCAAAGGTGCCACTAAGAAAGCAAAAGATAAATCATGAAAGGGCAAAAACAAGCTACATTTTCTGTGAAAATGTAGAAAATATATAAAAAGATATCCTCTTTAGACAAAAGTGCTGGGGCCAGTTCTTGGAATGAATCCGCAAGGGACTAATATTAAACAAATTTTATATATATATTATCTATATATATATATTTAGTTATTTATATATATATATATAATTATATATTATATATATATTTATGTATGTTTGTATGTATGTCTGTATGTATGTATGCATTGCATGTATGTAATCACAATTAAGTAGTGGGGAATAAAACAAGTGCAGGCTAAACCAAATCCCTCCGTCAGATATTTTCACGATTGGCATAGATTTATAATTAAAAAAAAAGTATTTAACAAATGGATAAGAAACATGATATAAAAAATTGGAGAAAAAAAATGGGGCGGCTGGGGGGGGAAGAGGGTTGGGAGTAGAGTTGCCGGGGGAATAACGAAAATTAGAATTGAAACACAGGGAAAATACAATATATATATAAAAATTCTACACTGGCAGCACATGGGGGCCATTATAAACTCATCCCGAAGACAGAACCATTCATTCATATTCGCTGTCCGAGACATTTCGTCCTCGGGCTCGGCCTCGTCAGGGAGGCGCGGCTGATGTGTCTTGTGATCCCTCTTGGCTTCCCCCAATAATGGAGATATACCGCAGTCTACAATTCTGTGGTTATTCCCCCACCAAGGGTTCTAACCCGGAATCCAACAGCGCCCTTAATGCAGCCATGTGAAGGGTAGAAATTAATAACGAAGTGAAAATGGTGGATAAGGAAATATAAGTTGACTGGAAAAATCCGTAAAAACCATGATAGATTGATAGTATTGTTATTTTTATATATATATATATATTTATAATATATATATGATATATATATATTATATTATATTTTCTAAAATGAAGTACTAAAAATCAACAGATATCTATCTATCTTATTCTATCTATCTATCTATCTTCTCTTTATCTCTATCTATCTCTCTTTCTCTCTATCTTGCTATCTTTCTATCTATAGATCTATCTATGTCGTCTGTCTGTCTCGTATGTTCGGTGCGTGCGTGCGGTGCGTGTGGGTTGGGTGTGTGTGTGTGTGTGTCGTGTGGTGTGTGTGTGTTGTGCGTGCGTGCGTGCGTGCGTGCGTGCGTGCGTGAGGTGCAAGGGCGTGTGTGTGTGTGTGTGTTATGTGTGTGTGTGTCTGGTATGTGTAGTGAGTGGGTTGGGCGTGGGGTGGGGTGGGGTGGAGGGTAGGTAGGTTGGTAGGGTGATGGGTTGGTATGCAGGCATTCATATTTGCATGTGTTTATCTATGTATGCATTATTATCCTTCATGGAGGGAATGTGTTCTTAAAATCAAGCTTTCCCGGAATGTTGAAAGTGGGAAAAAAAAAATTCAGTCTGGGAGGAGTGAGTCAGGGGCAGTTGGTTCCATATCATTGGGAACGACCTTAAGCTGTCATTGCTTCTGCACACACACACACACACACACAAAAAAACAACCGCACGATCAAGTCATTCACCCATGCCTTTCGAGACCCCCCCCCCCTCCCCCCTCCCCTCGTCCCCACTCCTATATCATACTTTTCATTCCTTCCTCCGCCACCCCTCCCCAACCCCCACCCACCCCCTTCCTCCCTCTACTCTCACAAACTTTTTCTTTATATGCTTCCACCTCCACCGTCCATTCCTTTTCATTCTTAACTTGACCCGTTTAGACCTTGTTTCGCTTTTTGAGGCCGACTAGGCTTTGGGCGCGGCGTGTGAACACCCGGGTTGGGACGGATTAGTCAAGGCTCCCCCCCTCCACACACCCCTCACCCCTCACCCCCCAATCCCATCCCTGTAGCGGCGGGTTCACTGGCCGTGTTTTTTTTTGTTTTTTTTTTAATAATTTTTTTTTTAATGAGCCGTGTTAATGTGAATATGATTAGAATGGAGTTCGCCCTTGTACATGTTTGTGTTGAAAAATGGAGTGCTCGTCTGAGAGGGAAAACGTCCAAATAGAGACTAGTGTGGGCGCCCTATTCTAACAGTAGTACCTATCCTCACAGAAATCCTAACTAGAGCATTCTGTGTTTTCCCGGCACTTAAGTTGATTAATGACACATACGTGTATGGTTATTGATGCACTGAACACGGAATCCACTGCAACGAAAGGATATTTGTAATGAAACACTGTAATCGACACACGCACACGCGCACACACACACACACACACACACACACACACGCACACATGCACGCACGCACGCACGCACGCACACACACACACACGCACACACGCACACACGCACGCACGCACGCACGCGCACGCACGCACGCACGCACGCACACGCGCACGCACGCACGCACGCACGCACGCACTCACGCACGTACGCACGCACACACACACACACACACACACACACACACACACACACACACACACACACACACACACACACACACACACACACACACACATGAGTAAAAGCTACATCCGGAAGGGAGAGTGTGGATTGCTGTTAGCTTAGAGTCGGCTGTCAGGGTAAGGCCGGGACCCACAAGCGACATTTTTTTAAATTTATAGCCTTCTGTTGACAGGTGGGTTTTCCACTAATTCTTCTTCTCATTTAAAACAAAAAAAAAATCTGTTCTGATTTAGAGTTCACTCCAGGTTCGAGGCTCTTGCATTTCTAAAAATTAGAAGAAAAAGTAGAAAAGAAACTCGTGGGAGCGTGGCAGCAGAGAGTCCTCAGAAGAGAAGCCCCTTCAAGCAAGTGTTTCGGCCCTTCCTCCTGAACTCTAGGGGGGTTGGGCCACACCCGGTTCATGACTCCGGATGTCCCTCTGCTGCCCCTTTTTTTTTCCCATCTTGGGACGAGCCATGGCTGGGATTCGAACCATGACCCTTGGACATGCTCATTTTCTACTTAATGACTCGCGCTTTAACCACTGAGCCACAGGGACACCTGATATTTGTAGGGAAATTAAGCCTTATGAAGTTCACTTTTGTTCTCCTTGACCAGATCCAGCTTGAACACCTCTCTGCCGCTTCTGCCATTGCTTTCAGGGCTCTGGTTTTTTCCTTCCTGCAACTGAGAGCTGTTTCATGAGGCTGTATGCAGACGTTCCTACAAAACCCCCTAGCTCCAATTTCTGCAGTGAGGACTTTGACCTGATAGCCTTCTCTCCTCAGGCTGTTTGCCAGATCAGCATACTTTTCAGTCTTGTAGATTTGAGCTGCCTCCATTCTGTTCTCATATGGCACCGTGAGCTCGATCATGATCAGCTGCTTGGTTGACTTAGAGTGGACTACTATGTCTGGTCTCATGCCACTCTTGCTGATGATCTCTGGGTGACTCTCCATTCTGGGAGGTCTGCAGTGCACTCCCAGTCATCTGCCCCATCCAGCAGACTCTGCCTGCATGTTTCGAGTGGCACTGTTTGTTCTTGGCCATGATTTGCTGCCTCCTGCCGTGAAGAATGTTGCGGGTGCTTTTGGGAGTCCTGATTCGCTCTTTTGTGGTGTTTGGTACTAGCCCAGACTACTTGTACAATTTCTTTGAGCACTTGGTTGTGCCTCCATGTGTACCTTCCTTGAGCCAGGGCTACTTTACATGAGCTTAGAAACATGCTCCACTGTTTGTTTTTTATGGCAGAGGGGGCATGCAGGATCGTCTGTTTTCCCCCACTTCACCAGGTTTGCATTTGAGGGCAGAAGGTCATATTGCAGATCTGAGAATGAAGCTGATCCTGAGAGGGGCCATGTGCCAAATGTCATTCCAAGTTAGACTTCTTTGGAGTGCATTCTCCCACGTTGTCCATTGCCCTTGCTGGCTCTGCTGGACTGCTTTTTGGAGTCTTTTTTGGTCTTCTTCTTTTCTCATCTCCTGAATCATCATGTCTCTTTTGGCTTTTCCTTTGGCCTTTGACCACCATTCAGTTTTGGTCACCCCCAGTCCTTGTCTGTTGGTCTGTGTGTGTCTGTTATTTCTCTGATCTTGAGACTTTCTTTTGCAGAATCCACATCGCCTCTTGAACTTTCCATTTTTGCCTGTCTTCAGCTGGGGCTTGATTTCTTCTACCACCTTGTCTCCTGAGTCCTCCAGCATGCTTTGAAGTCTGATCTTCCCTGCTTTGTATTCCTCCAGGATGGATTTCAGTGGTAGTTTGAGCTTTGCTTGGCGACAGTACAGCGCGATGTCAGTCAGACAGGGTGGGACACCAAGCCATTTCCTTGTGAACTTGTTGATTTTGGCTTCCATTGCCTCCACTGTGCTGGTGCAGATGTCGTATATCATCAGAGGCCATAGGAGCTTTGGTATCAGCATGAACTGCAGACACCAGACCTTGTATTTGCCAGGGAGCCCACACTGGTCAATGGTCTCCAAGCCTTCTTCCGCCATCTGCTTGGTGTCTTTCAGCGTATCATCATACCATCTTCAAGGCTCTTGACTGGTTCTTCTGTGACTGTTGGAATGGCCTGGTTGGCAACACTGAAGACCACAGATTCGGCCACTTTTCCTTTCCTCAGTGAGAGACTCCGTGATTTCTTTGGCTTGAACTTCATTCTGGTTGAGGCAA
>CM031610.1:13309386-13322890 GCA_018398815.1 Conus ventricosus
CCAGCATTATCCCCAAGGATACACACCCGCATTATCCCCTAGAATACACACCAGCATTATCCCCAAGAATACACACCAGCATTATCCCCCAGGATACACACCAGCATTATCCCCAAGAATACACACCTGCATTATCCCCTAGAATACACACCAGCATTATCCCCTGGAATACACACCCGCATTATCCCCTAGAATACACACCAGCATTGTCCCCTAGAATACACACCAGCATTATCCCCTAGAATACACACCAGCATTATCCCCCTAGAACACACTCCAGCACTATCCCCCTAGAATACACACCAGCATTATCCCCCTAGAACACACTCCAGCACTATACCAGCATTATCCCCCTAGAACACACCCCCAGCATCCTCTTCAACCAGCGCCACCCTCTTCCCACGATCAGCCAAAAAGCATCGTCCGAAGAACATGACCGCCACTCTCCAGCCCACCCACCCTTCCAACCACCTGGAGGACACCCCCGCGCAAGATGACGTCACCTATGACGTCAGCTACGACGACTACCTGAAGATGACCCCGTCGGGCACGCCGGTGCCGTGGCAGGACATGGACCTCCCTTACCGATGTCCGGTGTCCACCCCGGCCAATTTCGTGCACCCTTCGCCTCGCGTGCGCCGCACCAAACCCATGCCCGTCAGCCTGGAGATCAGCCTTACGCCCTGCGCCTCCCCGGGCAAACGGTCCGCCGGAGGAAAACCCCCACGCCCGAACGCCGCGGCCCCGCATAGGACAGCGAACCAGCTCCCCAGCGGTCATGCCGGCGGCAAGTTTCTAGCCGGCCAAGGAGGAGGGGAAGGAGGAGGAGGAGGCGGAGGAGGTGGAGGAGGAGGAGCGGTAGTGTTCGGGAAGGGGCAGAGGCCGTTGATGGGGAAGGGGGGCAGGAGGGGGGCGGGAGGGACGTTGAACTCGCGGACGTTGCAGTATTACTACGTGGACAAGGTGGAGGAGAAGCGGGAGGAGGCGGAGACCAACACGTTCTGGCTGAAGGCTCTGTGCTCGCAGCCCGTCACGGAGATCCTGGACAAGTATAAGAGAAGGTAACTGCTTGCTGCGATCATTACCTCCCTTTGCTCTGCCTGGCCACACTGTGTCTCGTCTGTCCTTTCTGCTATTTACATTCTCTCTCTCTCTCTCTCTCTCTCTCTCTCTCTTTAGTTTGAAATGATATGCATTTTCACACCGACAAAAAGGCAGATGAACTGTTTAAAAGTAGTACAAGCAGATGAACTCAAAAAAAACAAACAAAAAAGCAACAACCAAGAACAGTTCAACGGAACATCAGTATTCTTTTAGAGCGTTTGGACTTGCACGATGTGAGACGAAGACATTTTACAGCAGACTCCATGAACACCATGTTCAGAGATGTCCCCACCTGATGTGATCATTTGAATTTCTGAAAGAGATCACTACGTTTTTCATCTGATCTATAAGATTTTACAGTAGAAACGTTTTAAAAAAATTCCTGGTGTGTGTGTGTGTGTGTGTGTGTGTGTGTTTTAGAAGGTGTATTTTAAGAAGTTGTGTGTGAATCAGGTTTTTTTTAAATTTTTTATTTTTATTATTTTTTTAAAAAATGACATGAGCTGACTTCAACGTGGTGACAGCCCTGATCTAATCCTTTAGCGGTCGGCTGGATTACAAGCAAACGTTACCCTACCTTACTTGACCTTAACCTCGAACTGAGATTCTCCACACACAAGCTACATCTCGTCTCTCACCGTCCGTGTTCTTTGTCCTCCCCTGTCTCTCTCTCTCTGTCTTGTCCTCCTCTGGTCTCTCGGCTCAAACATGTCCGTCACACTGAGATTTTGGACTAGCAAAAGAGCAGATCTTTGAGGCTGTTCTGGGTGATGACTGTCTTTGTCTTGTCGTCTCTTTTTGTTCCCGGTCCGACAGCGTGATGCTGGACAAATACAAGAGGTGGAAGCATTTTTCCTGCCGGAGGCTTGCCTTTCCTTTGTCTATTATGTTAGTCCCGTCTGTTTGCGAGTGCCGCTGTCTTATTTGTCTTGTCATCCTGGCTGTTTCTCTGTTGTTGTTGTTGTTGTTTTTTTTTCTCTCTCCCTTTCTTTCTCCATTTGAAACTCTCATTCTCTCCTGAGTCTTCTTCTTCTTCTGCGGTCGAACTCGACGATGCGTGTGTGGCCTGATCTATCCCTGAAACCTGCGTCGTCTCTGACACGCTTCATCTTCGACGGGTCGGATCAAGTTTTCTGTGGGGATGGGGGTGGAGGTGGGGGTGGAGTGGGGTGAGGTTTCTCCCTACACTCAAGACTACCTTGTATGGGGATGGTTTGTTCACCGGGGTGTCCTTCCCCAGAGCTAAGAGCTGACAGCGTGGCTCTCTTGATCGCATGATGCTCCTGTCATAGGGACATATGAAGTATTTTAGTGGAGATAACAGTGTCACTTGTTATCCCGTCCCATCCTGCTAGGAACATATCGCCATTTGGTCCCCGGGACTGCTTCTTCGACCAGGCAAGCCTGACTGATATCGCAGCTAACCCTCCTATCTGGGGGCATCACCCTTTCCGCCACCGGGTGACCCGCCTGGTTGGGGGTGGTCGCCCCTGCTCCAGGACTGCTTTAAGTCCTTCGTCCATTTCGATGAAATTATTCTCCAGTCTACGATCAGTTCTCTCTCTCTCTCTCTCTCTCTCTCTCTCTCTCTCTCTCTCTCTCTCTCTCTCTGCGATCAGTCTCTCTCTCTACGATCAGTCTCTCTCTCTCTCTCTCTCTCTCTCTCTCTCTCTCTCTCTCTCTCTCTTTTATCTCTCTCTCTCTCTCTGATACGATCACTCTCTCTCTCTCTCTCTCTCTCTCTCTCTCTCTCTGTCTGTCAGTCTACGATCTCTCTCTCTCTCTCTCTCTCTCTCTCTCTCTCTCTCTCTCTCTCTCTCTATCTCCCTGTGTGTGTGTGTGTGTGTGTGTGTGTGTGTGTGTGTGTGTGTGTGTGTACGATCACTCCCCCTCTCCCCCTCTCTCTCTCTGTCTACGATCTCTCGTTCTCTCTTGTTTCTGTTCCACCGCCTTCACCTTCGTAGAACCCCTACCCCCACCCTCTCCCCCCATTTGCCGCCTGCACATGCCGCTACTTCTCCCCCCCCCCCCTGCCCTTCCATCACCCCACCCCCTCTCCCCAACTCATTTCCTGCGCCCTTTTCCTCTCACTAATCCTATCTCTATGCCTTCCATTTAGGTCAGAGTTCGGGGTCACAGCAAAGGTCACGAAGTAACAACCAAGTTTGAACAGATGAAAATGGCCCTGGCTCTGTGATTAAGAAGTTTTTGAATGTGAAAAAATGATGATCTTATCCTGGCATTGCAGGTCAGTGAATGAGTTCAATGAGTTCAATGCCATATTATTACTATGCCAGCAAAAAAAAAAAAAAAAAAGCAGAATCATGCATGACTTGTGGGCTCCTTGTATTTCTACGCCATTGGTAAGGGCACGAGGATTTGGGAGTGAAAAGTCTAGCAGACGACAGGAAAATGAAGGGTCGTGTGGATCGTGCTTGCATAGAACAAGAAACAGACATGACATCTGCCTCAGAATCAGTTAGCTATGGTACGGGGGGCAAGAGCTGAACTGTGCGATGAATATGGTTTGGTACTGGCTGATCTTTTGACAGACAAAAACCCAGGCGCAGGTTTGAGTGTAATAGAGAATATATATAGCAATGAGTATAGTTTGGTTCTGATCTGATGAGAAAAAGCCAGGCGCAGCTTCGAGTGTAACAGAGAAGATACAGCAATGAGTATATACTTTGGTACTTGGCTGATTTCTGACAAGAAAAGCCAGGTTGAGTTTCATAGAGAATAAATGTAGCTTTTGGGGACCTACACTGTAACCATGGACTGGAAAGTGTATACTACCTTCACGCGCTCATCCTGTCTCTCCAATGCGCAACAGGTCGGACCTACGCCGTACCCGTCTACTGTGGAGCAAAACCTACACCACACCCGGTGAGCGCTCGCTGCTACGGGCCTGGGAGCGGAACGGCCCCAGGGTCCCTGGATTCCCCGTCTCCTTCCAGGCTTTTGGGACCCCCAGCCGGATGGGGAGTGCCCCCCGGGCAGTGGCGCCCCCATCCCAGTCCCAGTCCTTGAGAGGCGCTCAGAGCAAGACGACTTCTTCCGGTTCCGGCGGGCCCTCGGCACTTCCTCGGCACCGGAGTGAACCTTTTGATAGGTGTGTGTGTGTGTGTGGTGTGTGTGAGTGTGTGTGTGTGTGTGTGTGTGTGTGTGGGCGCGCGCGCGCGTGTGTGTGGTGTGTGTGTGTGTGTGTGTGTGTGAGTGTGTGTGTGTGTGTGTGTGTGTAGGCGTGCGCGCGCGTGTGTGGTGGTGTGTGTGTGTGTGTGTGGTGTAGGTGCGCGCGCGCGCGTGTGTGGTGTGTGTGTGTGTGTGTGTGTGTGAGAGAGAGAGCGAGAGTGTGTGTATCTGTGTGTGTGTGTGTGTGTGTGTGTGTGTGAGCGAGAGAGAGGGAGAGGGGAGATAGAGTGTGTTGTGTATGTGGTGTGAGTGTGTGTAGGTGTTTTGTGTGTGTGTGTGTGTGTGTGTGTGTGTGTGTGTGTACATACGTCCGTGAATGTATGTGTCCGTGCGTGTGTGTGTTTGTGTGTGCGTGCGCGCGCGCGTGTGCCTGTGTGTGTGCGTGCGTGCGTGCGTGCGTGCTCTCTCTGTCTCTCTCTCAAATATGTGCAATATGTATGTATGTGTATATATATATATATATATATATATATATATATATATAATATCTATATATCTTTCTCTCTCTCCCTGTCTCTTTCTCTCTCTCTCTCCCTCTCTCTCTCTCTCTATATATATATATATATATATATATATATATATATAATGAATTATAAACAAAGCTTGCTCTTATGTCTTAGATTGAAGAAATAGGGGGAGATAAGCATTCATATCTGCAGTGGTAGATGATTCTGCCTAACTAACAGTATGTGCTTGAGTGGGTGAATGGGAAAAAAAATGCTTCTCACAATGAACCTTCAGCAAGCTTATAGTCTCCAAGGGGGAGGGAGACACCCTCCAATAGGGAGGGAAACTCACTAACATATAACTCCTGGTCATATACCGATATTTCGAAACTTGGTTGTTTCTCCTCAGTGACCGCGGAAAGTGGTAATTGGACTCCTCTGCCTTTTCAGTTTTAAGGAGAATGCAATCCCAGAAAAGGTTGGTGTGCAATACCGTAGTATGTTTGTTGAGTTTTCAAAAAGCCAACCAAAGGTGCCATCTAAGAAGCAAAAGAAAATCATAAAAGAGCAAAACAAGCTACATTTTCTTGTGAAAAGTAGAAAATATAAAAAGTATCCTCTAAGACACAAGTGCTGAGGGCTAGTTCTTGGAATGAATCCGCAAGGGACTAAAATACAACAAACTAATAAATTCCAAGGATAAGTACGCACCGTTCCAACAACTTACAGAGCAGCTTGGTGTTGCAATGACTGCAAGAAATAATGAATTATAAACAAAGCTTGCTCTTATGTCTTAGATTGAAGAAATAGGGGAGATAAGCATTCATTTCTGCAGTGGTAGATGATTCTGCCTAACTAACAGTATGTGCTTGAGTGGGTGAATGGGAAAAAAAAAATGCTTCTCACAATGAACCTTCAGCAAGCTTATAGTCTCCAAGGGGGAGACACCCTCCAATAGGGAGGGAAACTCACTAACATATAACTCCTGGTCATATACCGATATTTCGAAACTTGGTTGTTTCTCCTCAGTGACCGCGGAAAGTGGTAATTGGACTCCTCAGCCTTTTCAGTTTTAAGGAGAATGCAATCCCAGAAAAGGTTGGTGTGCAATACCGTAGTATGTTTGTTGAGTTTTCAAAAGCCAACCAAAGGTGCCATCTAAGAAGCAAAAGAAAATCATAAAAGAGCAAAACAAGCTACATTTTCTTGTGAAAAGTAGAAAATATAAAAAGATATCCTCTAAGACACAAGTGCTGAGGGCTAGTTCTTGGAATGAATCCGCAAGGGACTAAAATACAACAAACTAATAAATTCCAAGGATAAGTACCGCACGTTCCAACAACTTACAGAGCAGCTTGGTGTTGCAATGACTGCAAGAAATAATGAATTATAAACAAAGCTGGCTCTTATGTCTTAGATTGAAGAAATAGGGGAGATAAGACATTCATATCTGCAGTGGTAGATGATTCTGCCTAACTAACAGTATGTGCTTGAGTGGGTGAATGGGAAAAAAAATGCTTCTCACAATGAACCTTCAGCAAGCTTATAGTCTCCAAGGGGGAGACACCCTCCAATAGGGAGGGAAACTCACTAACATATAACTCCTGGTCATATAGCGATATTTCGAAACTTGGTTGTTTCTCCTCAGTGACCGCGGAAAGTGGTAATTGGACTCCTCTGCCTTTTCAGTTTTAAGGAGAATGCAATCCCAGAAAAGGTTGGTGTGCAATACCGTAGTATGTTTGTTGAGTTTTCAAAAAGCCAACCAAAGGTGCCATCTAAGAAGCAAAAGAAAATCATAAAAGAGCAAAACAAGCTACATTTTCTTGTGAAAAGTAGAAAATATAAAAAGATATCCTCTAAGACACAAGTGCACTTGTGTCTTAGAGGATATCTTTTTATATTTTCTACTTTTCACAAGAAAATGTAGCTTGTTTTGCTCTTTATGATTTTCTTTTGCTTCTTAGATGGCACCTTTGGTTGGCTTTTTGAAAACTCAACAAACATACTACGGTATTGCACACCAACCTTTTCTGGGATTGCATTCTCCTTAAAACTGAAAAGGCAGAGGAGTCCAATTACCACTTTCCGCGGTCACTGAGGAGAAACAACCAAGTTTCGAAATATCGGTATATGACCAGGAGTTATATGTTAGTGAGTTTCCCTCCCTATTGGAGGGTGTCTCCCCCTTGGAGACTATAAGCTTGCTGAAGGTTCATTGTGAGAAGCATTTTTTTTCCCATTCACCCACTCAAGCACATACTGTTAGTTAGGCAGAATCATCTACCACTGCAGATATGAATGCTTATCTCCCCCTATTTCTTCAATCTAAGACATAAGAGCAAGCTTTGTTTATAATTCATTATTTCTTGCAGTCATTGCAACACCAAGCTGCTCTGTAAGTTGTTGGAACGGTGCGGTACTTATCCTTGGAATTTATTAGTTTGTTGTATTTTAGTCCCTTAATTGCGGATTCATTCCAAGAACTAGCCCTCAGCACTTGTGTCTTAGAGGATATCTTTTATATTTTCTACTTTTCACAAGAAAATGTAGCTTGTTTTGCTCTTTTATGATTTTCTTTTGCTTCTTAGATGGCACCTTTGGTTGGCTTTTTGAAAACTCAACAAACATACTACGGTATTGCACACCAACCTTTTCTGGGATTGCATTCTCCTTAAAACTGAAAAGGCTGAGGAGTCCAATTACCACTTTCCGCGGTCACTGAGGAGAAACAACCAAGTTTCGAAATATCGGTATATGACCAGGAGTTATATGTTAGTGAGTTTCCCTCCCTATTGGAGGGTGTCTCCCCCTTGGAGACTATAAGCTTGCTGAAGGTTCATTGTGAGAAGCATTTTTTTTTTCCCACTCAAGCACATACTGTTAGTTAGGCAGAATCATCTACCACTGCAGATATGAATGCTTATCTCCCCCTATTTCTTCAATCTAAGACATAAGAGCAAGCTTTGTTTATAATTCATTATTTCTTGCAGTCATTGCAACACCAAGCTGCTCTGTAAGTTGTTGGAACGGTGCGGTACTTATCCTTGGAATTTATTAGTTTGTTATATATATATATTATATATATATATATAATAAACAGTATGAAAACGTCCTTAAAAAATCTGAAAAAGCTCAACCCCTTGGGGAGCAACATTTGTTAAAAATATTATTAAAATGAAGTGCTAAAATTCATCTACAAGCTTGTTTCAAGATATGTCTCTCTCCTCAGGATGACTTTTTTGTGGCACGCCAACGGTCTTTTATGGCGTGCGGGACCTGATCTTGTCTCTGTGTGTGCGGGTTTCGTTTGCTACACACAGGCCCCACGTGCAGCAAACGAAACCCGCACACACAGAGACAAGATCAGGTCCCGCACGCCATAAAAGACCGTTGGCGTGCCACAAAAAAGTCATCCTGAGGAGAGAGACATATCTTGTATATATATATATATATATATATATATATATATGTGTGTGTGTGTGTGTGTTGTGTGAGTGAGAGAGAGAGAGAGAGACAGACAAAGACAGAGAGAGAGGGTGGTTGACAGACAACCTAGTCGACAGAAACATTCCGTGACTGATAACTGAAAAACCGACCTGTTAAAAGAGGTACACACAAAAATGATAACAGTCAAAAGTGACAGGTTCAGCAGGGTGACCATAAACATCAATGTACACCACACTTCCCGACTTCCTTTTCATCACGTCCTCTGACAACTTCCGCCTGGAAATGGTCCAATGCGATTGGCTGGCTGAGCCCAACGGACACTGAACCTGCGACAACCCTTACCGCAGGCATTGTGACCCCACCCCCACCCCACCCCCCACCACCACCACCGCATTTTCACTTTCTCCTCACCCCCACAGGTCACGCGGCTATCCACCCGACGAAGGCGAGGACGACACGGAGGAGGAGGAGGATGAAGAAGAGGAGGAGGAGGCGCAGATGGGCAGCTCCACGGTGTCTGCAGATGCTGACGTGTCCTTCAGTTCCCCGCGCTCCTCGTACCCCGCCAGTCCCCCTGCCAGGGAAGCCCCGCCAGTAGTGAGTGCGGGAAGCCTCGCCCGACACAGTCGTCTTCGGAGAGAGTTTGGAGCGGACCGTACCCACGCTTGCCCAGCGGTCATAAGGCCCATCCGGCTGAGCCTGCTTACGATCTGTCTGAACATTTTCAGGTGAAGTGCTGAACGACAAGCGTGTGTGTGTGTGTGTGTGGGGGGGGGGGGGGGGGGGGGGGGACCCAACTTTTCCCTTTCTGTCATTTTCTTTTTATACCTTTTTTTCTTCCTCTTCTGCTCGGAGAGAGAGAGAGAGAGAGAGGAGAGGAGAGAGAGAGAGAGAGAGAGAGAGGAGCGAGAGAGATAGGGTAGGAGTTTAGGGAGAGGGAGGGTGTGTAAGCGTGTTGATGTGTTTGTTATGTAACTATGGCAGGGTACTGAATAGGCACAAGGGGAAATGTTTTCATGTTCAGTATATTTGTTTGGCAGGGTTCGAGAAGTGTTCAGTTTATTTCCATGTATCCATTTCTCTCTCATCACGTTTGTAGAAAAATTGTTTGATTTTGTCTTCAGTCGTTATTCATTTACTGTTCCTTGAAAAACAAAACAAAACTTTTTTTTCCTTATCACTTTCAGTGGTCAAATTTGCATACCCAAGACAGATAACTCCTTCCACACTGCTTGCCTACCAGCTGAAGGATTGGTGGTTAACAAGCACAGCTACACTCTGTTCTGTGTTCGCGTTTTGTTTTTGTTTGAGTATTTGTTGAAAATATAAAGGTAAAGAAAAAAAGGTACCTTTAAAGAGAGCGCTTCAACGTTTCGTGCTGTAAGCACTTGGTCACGAAGTGAAGTGTGAGGTTGTAGGGGAAGCTGGCAGGTTTCTTGTGACCACAGTTCAGCCAAAAAGGTAGGGGAAGGGGTGGGGAAAAGGTGAACTGTGTTAATATGGTCAACAAAAGGGGTGGGGCAAAGAGGGGGGTGGGGGGGGGTGGGAGGGAGAGGACCATCTGGGTGGTGGTTTACAGAGAAAGGGGAGAGGGTAGTGGTAAGGAAAACAGGGGTATAGAGGGGGAGGGAGGGGGGGGGGGGGGGGGGGGCAGCAGGAGGGGGGGGGGGAGGGGGGGTTGCAGCTTGAGAGAAACAAGTTTATTCCCTGACATTGAGTCCATAAGGACTCAAAGTGCCAAGGCGTCGTATTAGCTGGCTTTCCATGAATTTGCGGTATTGGCCCTCACTTTGTCTATTGCGCCAAGTGCTGCCACTCTGTTATATGGAAAAGGTACAGCAGCAGTCAACATTTCTTCATATTGAGCATTTGTTGTTGTTGTTGTTCGGGCGCTTTCGAAGACCTTCCAGGTCGAAACGCGTTCCACTCGTATTGCCACTCGTTGGTTTCATTCGTTGGCGGTGTGCTGATAAAAAAAAGTCTATTCTGAGGTTAAAATGTTTCTCTTCAGCCGGCAGCCAGGATGCGTTAGCAACCCTAATAAGAGCTCTTCAAAGAGTGAGAGAGGAAAAATGCGACTCAGTTGAACTGGGCATGCTGCAGTGTGTGCGTGCGTGTGCGTGCGCGCGCGTGTGTGTGTGTGTGTGTGTGTGTGTGTGTGTGCGTGTGTGCGTGTGTGCGTGTGTGTGTGTGTGTGTGTGTGTTGTGTGTATGTGTGTGAGTGAGTGTGTGTATGTCTGTGTGTGTGTGTGGTGTGTGTGTGTGTGTGTGTGTGTGTGTGTGTGTGTGTGCGTGAGAGAGAGAGAGAGAGAGAGAGAGAGAGAGAGAGAGAGAGAGAGACAGACAGACAGACAGACAGACAGACAGACAGACAGGCACAGACAGAGAGAGAGAGACAGAGACAGAGAGAGAAATGGGACAGAAGGTGTTCACCAAAAGAAGCCGCTCCAATGCCGAGCCCTGTTGCCTGCTGATTGCAGGTGTCCCTGCCCAGCGTCAACGGAGGACGGGGAGGAGGAGGGAGATGGGACCGGCTGAGCACCCCCAACGCCAGAACCTCCTTCTCCCTCACCAGAGACCGGCGTCCCCGACCGCTCGGCGACCTGACGCGGAGCTGGTGACGTCACAGCCGAGCGAGGCCGCGCCGCGAGAGTCGACCATCAGCCGGGAAGTGGCATCCACCTCAGGAAGCACCCTTCCGCCCGACACGCCTCGCTCCGGCTTCGGCTACACCGCTCTGCCCGCCATTGGCCGACCTTGACCGCCCACCGGCCTTGACCCTCTAACTGGCTGTCCTTGACCCTCCATGGCCGATCCTGTCTCGCTGGGGGACGGGCGGCAAGTCTTGTGTCCATGTAGGGGAAGTAAGTCTCAGGAATGAGTTGCTGTTCTTGAGGAGCGTGAGCTGGAGCCATTGGGCAAAGAACGCTGATCCTAGGCAGTGAGCTCCATCCATTAGTACTCGCTGAGCAGACAAGACACGGTGATGGCGACGTCCTGAGGTGAAAGAAAATGTGCTATTTACATTCCCACAGCAAACTGTTCCATGACGCTGACTGAAGTCCTGATTTCAACCAGCGCGAGAAACAGTATAAAATATCTGAACAGTTATCGTTGTAGATCAAACCAGCTTTAGAATTTGACACTGGTGTGTGAATGCGCACTTGAGCATTCACGTACGCTTTGAATGCCACAGAGAATTGCTCGCTCGTGTGACTTTACATCGTGTAGTTTAGCTGGAAGTTGGGGGGTCACTTTGACCAGGTTTTGAAGAGTGTCCGCACAAGAGCTGGTCCGCGATCGTGGGCAACTCCTATGATCGACAAAGGAATACTTGGTTTCAGTTTTCACTTGGTTATCTTGCTTCACTAACCAGTCAAAAGATCAGGGGCGTTCTTCTTGGCTGCCTTCAAAAGACCAGTCAGCAAACTGGGACCTTGTTGTCGTGCTTCAAGTAACCAGCAAACGACACAGTCGGGTTTTGAATGTCTTGCTTTAGTAAATGGTCACCGAAGTGTGTGTGGGGGGGGTGGGGTGGGGGGTGGGGGGGAGGGGGTTGTGATACTGCTTCAGTAACCGGTCAACAAAATTAGGCCTTGTCATACTGCTTCAGTAACTAGTCACCGAAATGGGGCCTCGTAATACTGCTTCAGTAATTGGTCACCAAAGCCGGGCCTTGTAATACTGCTTCAGTCATTGGTCAACAATGTGGAGTCTTGTAATACTGCTTCAGTCATTGGTCAACAATGTGGAGCCTTGTAACACGGCTTCAGTAATTGGTCAACAATGCGGACCCTTGTAATACTGCTTCAGTAACTGGTCAACAGTGTGGACCCTTGTAACATTGCTTCAGTAACTGGTCAACAATGTGGACCCTTGTAACACTGCTTCAGTAGCTGGTCAACAATGTGGACCCTTGTAACATTGCTTCAGTAATTGGTCAACAAAGCGGGGCCTTGTAATACTGGTGCCGCAACTGGTCAATAAAGGGGTGGGGGATTGGTGGGGGGGGGGGGGGGGCGCTTGTAATATTGCTTCAGTAGCCTGTCAACAAAGTGATGCCTTGCATTATACTTCAGTAAACAGTCAACAAAGCAGGACCTTCTTGTTTCGCTTCGATGACAAGATTTTAGTTCCAACAGAAGTCGGACCTTGCAGTCTGGCTTCAGTCCACGATCAAGAAAGCGTAGCCTCGTTGTCTTTCAGCCAGTAGACAATCAACACTGAATGTGTGTGTGTGTGTGTGTGTGTGTGTGTGTGTGTGTGTGTGTGTGTGTGTGTGTAAGTGTGTGTGTGTGTGTGTGTGTGTGTGTGTGTGTGTGTGTGTGTGCATGCATGTGCACACGCGCGTGTATGTGTATCCCTCGTTATATGGGCTCTTAGCAGAGCTCAAGCAGTGCTGAGAAGTATTTATGAGTAACGACTTCCCTCGCTTCAGTGTGACCTCGATAATGAGTCTGACAAAAAAAAAAAACATCGTCAAAAGATACTCTATGCTACTCTGCACAATTAGTATACAGCATTAGCCATGTATGCTGTGGTGCTTTCTGGGCCCTGATACTAAATTGGAGAGGGGAAAAAAATAATAGCTACTCCCTGGCGACCTTGACCTACAGCTGTCCTGGTTGTGGTGGTGACCAGCACCGTGCACGTGGCAAATACACTGCTTGAGAACACGAACGCAAATTGAACGTTCGCCATGATTTCCGTGCATAACAGACGTAAACTGAAAAGGCGAATGAAAACGATTGCGATCTGTTCTTTTTAGTGTGTGCACGCATGTGCTCGACTAATACAATGGCCATTCAATGTATAAGGTAAAATGTCCTAAATAAGGACTTCCAATACAGATAGAAGCCTAATTTTCTTCTTTTACTGTTTTTGCAGTCATGTATTTCATTTTGTCTCATTGTGCTTTATTTATTTATTTTCGGTTTTTAGATGATACAAAATGGCCGACCAAAAACATGCTATAGGGCTGAACAGAGATCAGTCATACATTTTTTGGTAGCTGAACAGTGCAAACCATGTGAAATTCACAGAAGAATGTCGGCTGTGTATGGAACAGCATGTTTCGGCCAAAACAAAAGTGTACAAATGGGCTAAATTATTCAGAGAAGGGCGGAGCAGCGTTGGTGACGACGACAGGCCAGGCAGGCCCGCAGAGGTGAGAACTCCAGCCATGATCAAATCGGTTGAAGACATCATTCAGTCTGACAGAAGGGTGACAGTGAAGGACATTTCAAAGAGTTGAAGCATATCTGTTGGGATTAAAAAAAAGGTAAGCTTCTACCTGTATTAGAAGTCCTTCT
>CM031610.1:13326390-13328890 GCA_018398815.1 Conus ventricosus
TAAATCAATTACAGCAAATGAATAATAACAGAACTCGATATAGCCTTTGCTATATCAATCATTTTGGGGCTGTAAAGAATTTCATGTAAAGCCCCTAATGAAGCAATATCTATCTTTACAATATTATATAAAGATGTTAGAACTGGACATTCAAAAAGAATATGTTGAATAGATAATGGGAACCACAAGTGCAATCTACATCCTTAGAAAATTTGGTTTTCCACGAGTTTAAACGCATTTTATAAATTATACTGGACAACGATCTTTGACATACTAACGCTTTCGTTTTTGCAGGAAGTTTTTCATTGTTCATACAATTTTCTAACAGAGAACTGATTTCATGTTTATCCAATTTAATTTACTATCTGGATTTTTTCTAAGAGCACCCTCTTTTGCTAATTTATCAGCTATTTCATTTCCATAGATACCACAATGGGATGGGATCCAGCAAAACTCCACAAAAGTTCCTTTCGCCATTACGGAATGTATCATAAATTTTATATCAAAAATTAAGTCTTTCCTTACATTTGCATCCCAATTTCGTAAGCTACAAAGTACAGATTTAGAGTCAACACAGATTAAAATGCTGCAAATTGCCACATCAAGATCAGATATCCAAGATAAGGCCATAAGGATTGCGTATAGTTCAGCAGTGAAAACTGAAAAGTTCCTTCCTAAACAAAATGATTTCTTTACTTTTAAATCGGGAATTACAAATCCAGCTCCTGTATAAGATTCTAAAACTGAACCATCCGTGTAGATTTTAAGATGATGTGGATATGTGTTTTCAAGATGTTCTTTTGCTTCTACTGATATCAAATTGATATTATCTTCTTTTTTTAAAGTAGTGTAATCTATATCAAAATTTGGAGAAATATGCTCCCATTGAGGAACCGTGGGCATAGTTGGAGGTTTTGAAATGGATGTAATATCGATGTCACATTTTCTAAATAAATCATCAGTATAATTTCGAATGGGCTGCAGGTAAGAAATATTCTGTGCCCTTTTAGGAAAATCCGATTTGGAATCAAGAATATTTCATTTGTTACTGAATTTGATACAGAAAGACTTCTGGCTACATATTTGGCTGTTGCTAGTTTGCGTTGATCATCAAGTGACAAGAGATTAGCTTCTTTATATGTTTTAAAAGTATTAGAATGCGCTGGAACACCAAGGGCTACTTTAACAGCTTTACTGTCTATACTTTGTAATCGCTTAAGTAATGTTTGAGAAGCGAAAAATATACTTCCTGTCCGTAAGTCAATTTTGAACGAACCAGACTAATAGAAAGATGCACAAGAGTTTGGATATCTTGACCCCAAGATTGTGCACTGATTATTTTTAGTAAAGATAGCCTTTGTCTGGCATTGTTTATAAGATATTCAATATGGAATCTCCAGTTTAATTTTGGAGTGAAATGAACACCTAAAATGTTTACATTATTGGAATACTGAAGAGTTTATTTTCCAGCACAAGTTGAGGCAAAACGTTGGATTTTTACCATTGTTAAATAACATTAATTGTGTCTTTTCTCCTGAGAGTTCTAGTCCATTTTCATTCATATATCTATTTAGTTTGTCAATTTGATATAGTTTTTGTATATATAAAAATGGTTCTCTTATTTGTCTGATTTTAATGTTTGTGTTTATCCACATTGCAATATCATCGGCATATTGCACTACATGCATATTTTAGATAGTATTTTAGGAAGATCGTGAATGAGAATTGTAAATAGAATAGGTGCAATAATGGAGCCCTGAGGGATGCCAATGTCAATATCTTTAAATGAAAGTAACAGTTACCAACCCTAGTACAAACTGATCTCTCAGATAAGAAAGATTTTATGAATTGATACATTGCACCATTAATCCCAATATTTTTCAACTTATAAAGTAAACGAGAATGCCACACACTATCATATGCTTTTCTGATGTCAAAGAAAGTAGCAAGTGTACTTTTTCTACGAGCAAATTGTTTTTTGACATGACTTGCAAGTTTTACAAGGTGATCAATTGTACTTCTACCCTTTCTGAAACCTGCTTGATTGTTGGGAATTATGTTATTCTTTTCGCAATAATGTAAAACGCGTTTTTCAACTATCTTTTCTAATATTTTTTCCAACTTGAGATGTTAATGCTATAGGTCGGTAACTATCAATTGCAGACCTAGGTTTACCTTGTTTTGGAACCGGTATTACAACTATCCTCTTCCAGAAAGTAGGAAGAGTTCCATTTAACCAACATTTTTGGTAAAAGAGTGAAGTAATTGCTTCCAGCACAAAGGTAAGTGGCATAGCAACTGATATGAAATTCCATCTAATCCAACAGCTGTCTTATTCGAGGAGAATGACATTAGTGCTTCTTTAAATTCTTCAAATGTTATCGATGCATTTAAGTAATGGTATGGATCCGGTGTGGGATCATAATAAGTATCCTTTTTCTCCTCTAGTTCTCTGCATTTTTTGGAATCTGGATGTATTCTAGTTGATGAGTTATTTTTT
>CM031610.1:13336390-13337689 GCA_018398815.1 Conus ventricosus
AAGAAGAAGAAGGGGAGGAGGAAGAGGAGGGGAAGGAGGAGGAGGAGGAGGAAAACAAGAACAAGAACAAGTAAGGAGAAGGAGAAAAACATCTGCGAAACAAAGATTCGTAACTGCTCCTCTTTCAACGCTAATTGTGCTAACTTCATGCATGTCAGTCATTATATTTTCCAGGAATCTTTCGAAAAGCACGGACGATAGAACGCAGCCCTGACTAACTCCAACCGAAGTGCGGAACCACTGTGTGTGTGTATCGCGGTGGACGTTTTGGAGCATGGTTATAGATAGTGTTGCTCAGCTTCTGCCCGATGTTAAGTTCCTTCATTGTGGCACATAGTGCTATCTGCCAGACTGTGTCAAACGCTTTTTTGAAGTCTATGAAGATGTGCTAGAACTCCCTCTGGAGTTGGAGATTTGTTTTGTTTTGTTTTGTTTTGTTTTTGCCTCTTTTTTGAGGTCTATGAAAACGTGGTAGAACTCCCTCTGGTGTGGTTTGGTTTGGTTTGGTTTGGTTTGGTTTGGTTTTGGTTTGGTTTGGCTTGGTTTGGTTTGGTTTGGTTTTGGCTTGGTTTGGTTTGGTTTGGTTTGGTTTGGTTTGGTTTGGATTTGGTTTGGTTTGGTTTGGTTTGGTTTGCCTTGCTTTGCTTTGCTTTGGTCTGGTTTGGTTTGGTCTGGTTTGGTTGGTCTGGTTTGGTTTGGTTTGGTCTGGTTTGGTTTGGTTTGGTCTGGTTTGGTCTGGTCTGGTTTGGTTTGGTTGCCTTGCTTGGTCTGGTTTGGTCTGGTTTGCTTTGCTTTGGTCTGGTTTGGTTTGGTCTGGTTTGGTCTGGTCTGGTTTGGTTTGGTTTGCCTTGCTTGGTCTGGTTTGGTCTGGTTTGCTTTGCTTTGGTCTGGTTTGGTCTGGTTTGCTTTGCTTTGGTCTGGTTTGGTCTGGTTTGCTTTGCTTTGGTCTGGTTTGGTCTGTTTGCTTTGCTTTGGTCTGGTTTAATCTGGTTTGCTTTGCTTTGGTCTGGTTTAATCTGGTTTGCTTTGCTTTGGTCGGTTGGTTGGTTTTGCTTTGCATTGGTCTGGTTTGGTCTGTTTGCTTTGCTTTGGTCTGGTTTGCCTTGCTGTCTGGTTTGCTTTGCTTTAGTCTGGTTTGGTCGGTTTGCCTTGCTTGGTCTGGTTTGGTCTGGTTTGCTTTGCTTTGGTCTGGTTTGGTCTGGCTTGCTTTGCTTTGGTCTGGTTTGGTTGGCTTTGGTCGGTTTGCTTTGCTTTGCTTTGCTTTGCTTCGCTTTGCTTCGCTTTGCTTCGCTTGCTTTG
>CM031610.1:13343165-13345665 GCA_018398815.1 Conus ventricosus
TGTGTGTATACGTACTTGTGTTTGTGTGTGGTGTGGTTGTGTGTGTGGTGGTGGTGTGTGTGTGGTGTGTGGTGCGTGCGTGCGTGGTGCGTGCGTGCGAGTGTGTGCGTGCGTGCGTGCGTGCGTGTGTGTTCGAAGGAGTCAAAACTCGCTCTCACACCACCACCACCCCCACCCCCCCCCCCCCCCCCCCCCCCCCCCCCCCCCTCCCGCCCTTCTTTCCACACACACACTCATTCTCCATTTACCCCTGCAGCTGCTCGCAGTAGCCTTCCCCTCTCTCCCTCCACTAACCCCCCCCTTCCCCCCCCCCCCCACACACACACACACACACACTCACACGCCCTCTCCTCACCTCTTCTTCATCCTCCTTTCATCCCCAGGCGACAAGCAACCACCAGCCCGACCCCATGACCCTTAGCACAGCTGTGGCGGATTTCGCAAGGTGTCTCACTCACCACACACCACACACACACACACACACACACACACACACGTACACACACGCACCATACACATACACGTACACACGCACACACACACTCTCTCTCTCTCTCTCTCTCTCTCTCTCTCTCTCTCTCTTCTTAGTCACACTTAGTCCTTAGCGGGGCAAGGGCCGGATGAAAAAAAAGCAGGTGTTTGCTTATCTGTTACCCTTGGAAATATTTATCATCATCATCCTCCTTCTCTCTCTCTCTCTCTCTCTCTCTCTCTCTCTCTCTCTCTCCTCTTTCACCACCACCACTACCACCACAGCCGTCTTTCTCATGCTCTCCTTCTCTCCGCCATTTCCCTATTTCCCTTAATGTTACTTTCCCCCTCTCTTCTTCGTTCTCCACACGCTTGTCGCAGTGTCTGCCCGTCTGTCTGTCCACTGGGGTCCACTCCGCACGTATATATATAGCAAGTGGCCTCACCCCACAATTAGGATTTTGTTTCGAAATCAGTAATAATTATTATAATCCATGTAAGCGTTTGGAGGCCTACCATTAGTTTGAGCCAATAATATAACGTTAAACTTCTTCTTTATTCTCTTCTTCTTCAGCGTTCCAGTATCTGGTACGTGTGAATGGTTTTACCCTGTTGGGATGCTCACACTTACTCGAGAGTACAGTCAGTTCACTCCGACTTCGCCGAGTGCAGAATTTGTGGGAAGAGAATTAGGTTGGGGGGGGGGGGGGGGGGGGGGAGGGGGGGGGAGGATAGATAAAGATATGGTAGACGAGAAAGGACAGTAGACGACAGTACAGCAAAGGAGGAGTCAGAGTTACTGAGAGCGAAAGGAAAAAGGACGTAACGAATGTCCAGAAGGAGGGGGAACTATTTGCACAAAAGACCCCCCCCCCCCCCCCCCCCCCCCCCCCCCCTTATCCCCCGAAACAACAACAGCAACAAGAGAAGAAGAAAGCAAATAATTGGTGAGGAGTTGTTCTTTTGATCCGTTAACTTTTTGAACTGATACGGATCAAAAGCACAAACTCTTACCAATTATTTCTCTTCTTGTTGCTGTTTGTTGTTGTTGTTTTGTTGTTTTTTCTCTTTTACTTTTTTCTTTTTTTTCTTTTTTTTATTGTGGGTGGGGGGGGGGGGGGGGGGGGGGGGGGGGGGGGGGGGAGGGACGGGGATTTTCACCGATGAAATCACAATAATCTTCAATACATGACCTCCCACACTTAGTCGACGTCGCATTTGAGGCCTTTGCACTCCCCCCCGTGACCCTAATATCCCTGAACCGCCCCCCCCCACTACCCCCCTCCCCCCCCCCCCCCCCCCCCCCCCAACAGTCCCGTTCTTGAAAAATTGTCATCTGTCTGTCCCGGAACGCTGGCTTGTTGTAGTATTACCTGTTTGCGAAAATGAAAGAAAATGGGAGAATCAACTTCACCAATTCAAAAAAATCTCAATATCTAATGGCGCCGCCGCCAGCCTATATAAACACAATTCGTTAAAAAGCACGGGCCTTGAGCATGATTTTGGTGTGCACCAGTGCCCGTCGTCCGGGGGCGTCCACTCCACATTGTAGTAGTCCGAACGGTAGACAACAGAGCGTCAGTTACTGCAGAGTGGTGGTCATCGAAGAGCTTGCTTGGACATTGAATGGACTCCGCGTGGTCGCCATGCTGCCCTCTTCTGTTTGTCGTTCTCGTAATCGTGGAGGGTGGTAAGGTAAGGTACTGTGCTTAGGACCAGCGGCCCGCAAAGGGCCATATCAGGGCGGTACGCGTTGATGTCAATCAAAGTTTTTATCAAAAAAAAAGACATTCACACAACCCTTCAAGCATCTAAAACACCGTTTTGTTTGTTTTGTTTGTTTGTTTTTTTGATAATCTTTCCTCCGTAAAATCTTAGTCGTATTGAAAAAGGTTCATCTCTTTTCAAATAAAAAAGATTCAAAATCAGGTGGGGCCATCTCTGACAAGGTTTTCATGGAGTCTGCTGTAAAAAAAAAAATGTTTATGTCTCACGTCATGCCAAGCCCCAACGCTCTAACAGAACATAA
>CM031610.1:13350665-13355665 GCA_018398815.1 Conus ventricosus
CTTGCTCCCATCAACATTGTTCGCCCATGTCTTGTGGACTTGACTGGCTGATTAACACACACACACACGCACGCGCGTACTCTGAGATCACACCACACTCACACACTCCACACCAACTCACTCTCTCTCTCTCTCTCTCTCTCTCTCTCTCTCTCTCTCTTTCTCTCTTTTCTTCGCTCTCTCTTCTCATTCTCTCTCGCCTCTGAGCCATCTATCTCTCTCTAACCCTCTCTCTCCACATCTGTGTGTTGTTGTTGTTGTTGTTGTTCTTTGTGGGCAGACATGTAGGTTAGCGTGTCATGTATGTGTGGGTTGCACTTGTGTGTGCGTTACGAGCGAGAAAGAGGAGTCACACTAATGGGAGACAGACTGGGGGTGAGGTTTGGGGGGGGGGGGGATGAGACAGTTAGAGAGAGACTGAAGACACGAAGACGTCAAACCAAAAAGACAAGACAGGACAGACAGATGTCAGGCAGAGGTCAAACGACAGGGATTTTTATAATATCATCAACATGACAGGCACCAATACAAACAAAAACCTGGATCTATAGACTAAGTTAATTACCACGTCAACAACTACTTGTAGAAAAAACAAGAACAACGCTTAAAACCCCAAACGGCCTCGGACAAGAGCTGGGTGTTGGGGGGGTGGGCGGAGGGTTGGGGATGGAAGAGAGAGATGCTCTGATGAGGAGAAGATGGGGGGTGGGGGGGAGGGGAAGAGAGAGAGAGAGATGAGGAAGAGAGAGAGAGAACCTTACGTTACGTATACTCTAGACCTGTCGGGGCTACGACTCGACACTGGCTGCTACATACCATACTGTTAATTTGACAAACCTACGACGACTGTTGCCCAAGTAATCACTGTTTGTTGCCACAGTAACTGGTCGAGAGCACTCCACCTCACCGGACCGTGAAGTCGACATGCCGAGGCCAAAACAACCCTTCTATTCTATTAATTCTTTCGCACTGTCAACACTAAGTAAGCGAGCACCCTTTTGTTACATTATGTCATGATGATGATAATTCGTTGTCGAGTTGCAAATTCTTTCGCTGTGTATATATTAACGGATTGTTCGTCGCACATGAAGCGATTCGCTCTGTTGGATGGGGGGGTGGGGTGGGGGGGCGGGGGGAGGGGGGGGAATTTTGAATGGTTCTTTTAAAGTCTAGTTCATCCAGTTTACGCAGGACAAGACATTGGACTGGGGGTTCCAATCTGAAAAAACACCTAACTTATGAATGAATAAATAAATAAATAAATAAATAAATTTAATAATAATCAAAAATACTTAAAGTCATTAACATATATATAAAAAATAAAAAAGTATTAAGTCTCAGTCAGTTTTCACTATTCAAGGTGTGATGTGTGTGTGTGTGGGTGTGATGTGTGGTGTGGTGTGTGTGTGTGTTGTGTGTGCGCGCGCGGTGTGTGTGTGTGTGCGCGTGTGTGCGTGCGTGCGTGCGTGCGTTGTGTGTGTGTGTGTGTGATTCCACACTGGAGGCAATATTATGGATTCTGATACACGCTGACCTGGGTTGTTTCTTTTTTTTTTTGTTTTGTTTTTTTGTTTGTTGTTGGTGTTGTTGTTGTTGTTGATTGTTGTTGTTGTTTACAGAAATACTGCAATGGTTGTGTTTCCGTTTCTTTATTGAACTAGAAGGTTGGATTGGGGTGGTTTTTACACTGCGAAAGCTAATCTAGATGTGTCAGAGGAAAGCATTGAGACGACTGACGGGCGCTTCGTGTTATTCTTACAGCCCCATGTTTCAGTGAGTGGAAAGCGGTTCAGGTTAAGCTGGGACCCCACCTCCTGCTGAGCACGGCTCCTCGCGCCCTGTCACTCCTCTTCCCACGGATTTCACTGAATCGATTTGATGCGGTTCAGGTGACTTCGGGGCCCGGGTTAGAGACTGGACACAGGCCCCTATTAGACACACACGTTGGATTGGGTGGGTTTGGTCGTTACTCTTGAATTAAGACTCCTCACACGCTTGGTTGAAACCGTGAGAGAGCGAAAGAGAGACAGAGAGAGACAGAGACAGAGTACAGGACAGAGAGAGAGAGAGAGAGAGGAGGAGACGAGAGAGAGTGAGATGGAGAGCGACAGGCAGGCAAGCAGTCAGAAGAAAACAGCGAGAGAGGAGAGAGAGAGAAGGTGAGAGAGAGAAGGGAGTGAGAGAGTGAGAGAGAGCTCTAGACACACACAGGCAGGTGAGAGACCGAGAGAGGAGTGAGGAGACAGACAGCAGAGAGAGATGACAGAGACGACAACAAGTGAGTGAGACACACACACACACACACACACACTACACACCACACACACACACACACATCGCACAGAGAGAGAGAGAGAGAGAAAAATAAAAGAAGACAGGATGAGAAGAGTGAGGGGGGGGAGGGGAGGGGAGTGAGGGAGGGAGGACAGGAAACATTGATCAATTAAGTTTATTCACAGAATAAGTCAGCGGCCCTTTATAAAGGGGGTGTGCATGATATAATTATAACTACATTTCCATACAAACATCCAGACAGACTGGACAGACGGAGGGTGGGAGTGAGGAGGGAGAGTCTGAGAGGGGCGGCAGGACATTGTTTCTTCCTAGAAATTCCACCACCAAGCGCCCGTAACGAGGGTGTGTGCATTATAACAAACAATTAAATCCACATTACCATCAAATATCCAGAGAATGAGAGACAGAGACAGGACAGAGACAGAGAGAGAGGGAGGGAGACGGAGAGGGAGGGAGAATGACAAGAAAATGGTTATTAAAGAAAAGCAGTGCCCCTTAATTGAAGGGTGTGTGTGTTTATGAGCACTTTTCCCACATTCACATATAACATATACTGTGACATCAGGCAGACGACAGACCAACGGACAGACAGAAGAGAGAGAGAGAGAGTGTGAGTGAGTAGTGTGAGAGAGAGAGAGAGAGAGAGAAGTGAGGAGAGAGAGAGAGAGAGAGGGTCAGAGTGAGGAGGAGAGAGAGTGAGTGGAAGGGTAACAGAGAGAGGAGAGAGTGTGAGAGAGATGGGTTGAGAGTGAGAGATGACAGTGGAGAGAGAGGATAGGAAGTGAGAGAGAGAGAGGAGGAGAATGAGAGAGAGAGAGCAGAAACAGAGGACCAGGATGAGGGAACAGAGAGACAAGAACAGGGTATACGCCATACACAGTGGGTGAGACAGACGGAAAGAGATCACAGACAGGGCAAAAGCTAAAAGAGACTTACAGGTGGTCTGATGACGGACAGCCAAGGACACAGATATTCAACCTCATGCTCCCAAAGTACATGCAGCGGTACAATGGAGAGAGAGAGCAAAGCAAAAAACTGCAGAGACTGAGTGAGAGCAGCTCTGTGACCTAGCTCTGACTGAGAGAGAGACTGACAGACATACCTGAGACAGACCCAAAAGAGAGGACAGACAGGAGAGACAGAACAGACAGACACAGAGAGATGAGGGGTATGGGAAGGTATAAGGGGGGGGGGGGGGAGAGAAGGTAGAGGAGGTGAGAAACAGAGACAGTTCATAATGAAATGACAGAGCGAAGTGAGACCTGAAAAAAAAATAGTGAGAGAGTGAGAAGATAAACAATGCACAGGTCTTGAGAGAAACCTGATCACATGATCCACTGAGGTGACAGAGATAGAAACAATGCTAGAGAGAGAGCGACATGGGACAGAGAGACAGAGACAGACGAAACAGTGGTACAGAGAGAGAGAAGGACATGACAGAGACACAGGAGACGATAAAGACAGAGAGCGTGGAGAGAGGAGACAGAGAGAGGAGAGAAACAGAGAGACAGTGAGACACCCCCCCCCCTGACAGAGACAGACTGACGAGAAACAGACCTAGAGGACCGTCAGACAGAGAGCCCAAACTAGCAAACTAAAGGTGTCGTTATGTCCGTGCTCACCAGGGATCTCAATTAATACCTATTTTCAATAGCCCTAATGGCCTTAATGGCGGGATGAAAAACAGTCATTCACACAAAACTCCTCTGCCTGTCTGTAAGGCAAGTGTCCGCAAGGAGTATCAGCTCTGCGCACGCAGAAAGAAGAAAGGAAAATCTGCCCTACCTACAAAGCCCTTCGATCTCCACATCCTGGTTAGAGAGTAACGACATCTTCACACACAACTCACACACACTCACACCCACACACACACATACCACACACACACACACACACAACCACACACACTCACACACACACACACACACACACACACAATAAAACACTAGTGGATCTGGGCCACAACATCTCCCACTTGGAAGCCATAAATCACCCGACACAGGATTCTAAAGTCAGTGTCATTGGTTTCATGAATTTTTCCCCAAGATGGAGCAAGGGGGGGGATGGGGGGGGTGGTTGAGAGATCTCTATAGCTGTTGATGTACATCTAAGAACCCCCTCATGTCTCTAGAGAATTTATAGTCGAAATCAAAAAGATCAACATTCATGATGGATCCATTAAAAAAAACTTAATTATAAAAATTATAATATATTCACACTTGTATCAGTGTGCTAGTATGGACCTATTACACGACAGTCGAGTCAGAGCTTAAAACCTTATGCATGTGCACACGTAATTGACAAAATGTGTTACTAACAGAGGTGACAGACAGACAGGTACAGAACAGACTAGACAGGCAGATGATAGGAGACAAATGAAGAGGAGGAGGGTGACACAAGTTCTCTGTCATTCTCAACAGAGCCAGCACTGAGTAGTTTTGCTTATATATATATATTTCAGCCTATGGCAAGTCCTTTCCCGTAGAAGAGGTACCGCACAACACACCACCAATAACCTTGAGAGCTGAAGATTAAAAAAGGGGTGTTGTGAGTATTCGTGGAATTTCAACACTCCCCTTGGTATTTTTTTCGTTTGTCGCTTCTGTTGCATTAGGGTAGGTTGTTTCAAGGTTTGTCGGTTTCATGTTGTATTTCAGATTATGGGTTGTTTCAGTTTGTCGGTGTCATGTTGTATTTAGGTAAGG
>CM031610.1:13370722-13380722 GCA_018398815.1 Conus ventricosus
CAGTTGTGACAAAGCTCCTAGCATAACATCATCAGTCTCCAAAATCTCTCGGAGTCGGAGTGTGGCTGCCCACGTGGCCGTTGGTATGTATGACATAGCATGCACCCTGCATGAGAAATGGAAAGAATGAAGGAAGTAAGGAAAATGAGTGAACGATATGAACGATACTGACTGGATGACACGGGAAACGACTGAATGAAGCGCCAGCTGGCAGCTCTTCAGTCGGCACTACCCAGGTAGGCAGCCCGTTGTGTAAACGAGTGTTGATTGTAAAGCGCTTAGAGCTTGGCCTCTAGCCGAGAATAGGCGCTATATAAGTATTCATTTAATTATTATTTATTATTATTATTATAATCGAAAACGGTCACACACTTAATCTTCTCATCCCTAGCTGATGCATTTGTACCATAGTGTTCAAGTACTTCGGCTGTTCGGATGATCCCTGGAGTCTTTTAGCCAGGGTACGACAACAGCAACAACAACAACAAACTCTCTACATCCCCTATTACTTGTCCCCCCCCCCCCCCCCCCCCTCTTCTCTCTCTCTCCTCCCCCCCTTTTTCTGTATAAAGCTTTTGAACTTGGGAAACAAGTTATGTCACAGACATAGAGACAATAATGTGCATTCCACACCTAGCCTGTAATTCAGCAGTTTTTGTTTTCTGTTATTGTTGTTGCTATCATGTACCCCTTCGTAAGGGGCAAAGGCCGATAATTATTTGGATAGAAATTAATAGATCTGAATCTGTCTTTTCGCTCGCTCGCTCTCTCTCTCCCTCTCTCTCTCTCTCTCTCTCTCTTCTCTCTCTCTCTCTTCTTCTTCTTCATCTCCCTCACCCCCTTTCTCTCTCCCTCCCCCCTCTCTCTCTCTCCTTCTTTACTTCTCCTCCTCTCCTTCTTCTTCTCTCTTCTTCCTTCTCTCTCTCTCTCTCTCTCTCTCTCTCTCACTCATCACTCCCCCTCACTCCTCACTCACTCCTTCTCTCTCTCTTCTTCTCTTCTCTCTTCCTCTCTTCTCTCTGTCTCTCTCTCCTCTCTCTCTCTCCCTATCTCTCTCTTCTTGACTTCTCCCTCCTCTCTTCCTCTCTTCTTCTTTTCTCTCTCTCTCTCTCTCTCTCCTCTCCCTTCTCTTCTTCTTCTTCTTGTACTTCTTCTTCCCCTCCCTCTCTCTCTCTTCTTCCTCTCTTCTCTTCTCTCTCTCTCTCTCTCTCCTTCCACATCAGGTGACAGCCCTGATGTGGCTCTTTGTGGTGGGCTGGGCTATAAGCCACATTATCTTATCTTATCTCTCCTCCATCTGCCAGGACCCCCATCTAACCAGTGCGCAGTGCTCGTGCAACGCACGCGCACGCCACACACACACAACACCACACACACACACACACGTACAAGTAGTAAGTAGCAGGGGCAGGCCACTCAAGTGCGTCATGCTCCTCGCTCCACTTGTAAAGGAGTGCTACACACACACACACACACACACACACACGTATCCATGCCTTACCGATTGATCCCTGTATGGCGGAGGGCCTCACGGACACTGCGCAGGGAGGGTTGGGGGTTAGGGGCGGGGGGGGGGGGGGGGGTTTACATTATCGCGCTGCAGACGAACAACGCTACAAAGGACTTTGGCGGAGACTTTGGCTATGTCATTGTTCGCTTATCTGATATTATGTGACATGGAGTAAACGGGAACTTAACATGGAACAGTTAGTGTGGTTTTTCTTTGAGAGAGAGGAGAGAGAGAGAGAGAGAGACAGAGAGAGAGAGAGAGAGAGAGGGCGGGGGCACTGACAGACAGACAGACAGACAGAGACAGACAGACAGAGAATGAAAGAGAAGAACAGAGAGACAAAGACAGAGAGAGACAGAGACAGACAGACACAAAGACAGACAGGCAGAGACAGACAGGCAAAGACAGACAGAGACAGAGAGAAAGGGGGTGGGTGCAAAGTGAGAGACGACAGACAGAGAAGAGAGAGAGAGAGAGAGAGAGAGAGTGTGAGAGAGAGAGAGAAGAGATCACAGACACAGACCAGACACAGAGAGACAGACAGACAGACAGGCGGAGACAAAGAGACAGACAGAAAGAGACAGAGACAGAGACAAAGGGGTGGGATGTAAATTGAGACAGACAGACAGAAAGTCTGACGGAGACAAACAGAGAGAGACAGAGAGAGAAAAAAGAAAGAAAGAGAGAATGACAACAGACAGACAGACAGACAGACATAGACAAAGGAGGTAGGTTGCAAAGTGGGTGACAGGCAGACACAGAAAGTCAGACAGACAGACAGACATGCAAACAAACACGAAGCGAGAGTGAGTCGCATCGCGCATGCTCAAGTGTATAAGAGACGGAACCGGAGAAAATGGAAGGGGGGGGGAGGGGGGCGAGGTTGGGGGAGGGGGGGGGGGGGACACAATCTTTGTTTGGCATGACATTTATACAGCGCGCTTTGCTTTATTGCAACGTTAACCGGTGTTCCCGTGTAAGTTTACACTCTCTCCTTTATAATAAGAGTTCGCCCACCTAAATATCGGGGTCGACTTGTCCCTTTTGGAAATTTTTTTGAAGTTCAGTTTAAACAGCTACTTCATCTGCTCTCAGTGGGCGCGGGGGCCCCGGGTGTGTGGGGTGTGTGTGTGTGTGTGTGTGTGTGTGTTTTGTGTGTGTGTGTATGTGTTTTGTGTGTGTTGTGTGTGTTGTGTGTGTTGTGGGGTTTTGTGTCATAGTGGTGGGGTGTTGTGGTGAAATAGTGCTTTGTGTGTGTGTGTGTGGTGTGTCAAAAGTGCGTTTTGTGTGTGTGTGTGTGTGGGGTGTGGTTGTGGGGTGTTTTTGTGTCGTGTGTGTGTGTGTTGTTTTGTGTTTTGTTTTGGTTTTGTGTGTGTGTGTGTAAAAAGGGGCCCAGTAGCCAGGGGATTGTCTTTTTGTCTGGTGTGTGTGTGTGTGTGTGTGTGTGTGTGTTGTGTGTGGTGTGTGTGTTGTGTGTTTGTGTGGGGTTTTTCTGTTTAAAGTGGTGTGTGTGCGTTTTTAGGGGGGGGGGGTGGGGTTTGTGTGGGGGGGGGGGGGGGGGGGGGGGGCGGGGTTTGTGTGTGTGTTTGTGTTGGCGCGCCCCGCTTTAGGGGTGTGCGTGGTGCGTGCGTGTTCAAAGGAGAAAAAACCCCTCCCCTCCCCCCCCCTCCCCCCCCCCCCCTCCCCCCCCCCCCCCCCCTCTTTTTTCCCCACACCCACACTAAATTTCCCCAAATTTTATCCTGTCTTTTTTTTTCCATTTTCGACCTCAGCTTTTTACCTTTTTCCCTCTCGCGCATCCTTCCCCCTCTCCCCCTCCACAAAACCCCTTCCCCCCTCCCCCCACGAAACCCCACACCGCCTCTCCCCACCCTTCTTCACCTCTTTCCCCCGGCGAAAAGAAAACCACCAGCCCGACCCCAGGGCCCCTTTTAGCACAGCTGTGGGGGAAAATTTCGAAAAAGGTAACACAAAACCAAAACCACCCACAACAATAAACGTACCCCCACGTAAACACGCACGCACGCATAAAACAATGCCGCACGCCCCAACACACACAACACCCCCAAACACACCACACCACCCCAACACACCCCACACTCTTTTTCTCTCTTTTAGTCTTAGTACACATAGCCCCTTAGCGGGGAAAGGGGCCCGGATGTAAAAAAAGCATGTGTTTGCTTATCTGTTACTTTGGAAAAAAAAGAATTTCATCATCATCTCTCTCTCTCTTCTCCCCTTCTCTCTTCTCTCTTCTCTCTCTCTCTTTTTCTCCTTTCACCACCCCCCCCACCCCAGCCGTTTTTCCCTCCGCCCCCCCCTCTTGTTTTTTCCCTTAGTTTATGTTATTTTCCCCCTTCTTCTTTCTTTTTCTTCTTCTTTTTTCTTCTTCTTTTCTTTCGTTCTCCCACGCGGGTCGCAGTGTTGTCGTTTTGCCCACTGGGGCCCACCCGTTGTTTATATATAGCAATTTGGGGGCCCCCCCTTCAGTTGGATTTTTGTTTAAAAAAATCAGTAATATTAAATCCATGAAAGGTTTGGGGGCCCTTCCTTTTGTTTGACCCATTTAAACTTTAAAAAATTCTTCTTCTTTTTTCAGTGTTCCAGTTTTCGGGTAGGTGAGAATGGGTTTTCCCCTGTTGGGATACTCACACTGTATCGGGGTTTATAGTCAGTTCCCCCAAATTTGTGGAGTGCAGAAATGTGTGGGAAGGGGTTTGGGGAAAAAAAGACAGTTTAAAAGTTTTGGGTTTAGACAGAAAGGACAGTAGACGACAGTACAGAAAAGGGGCCCAGAGTTATGAAAAAGCGAAAGGAAAAAGGGACTTTACAAAAGCACAAAAATGCCCAGAAAGGAGGGGGGAAGTATTTGTAAAAAAAGACCCCCCCCCCCCCCCCCCCCCCCCTCCCTTAGGGGGGGGGAAAGGGGAGGGGGGTTTTTCCTTTTAAAAACCCACAAAAAATTTAAATTACTGCCCCTCCCACATTTTGTCGACGTGCTTTTCCGGGCCCCTTGGGCACTCCCCCCCGGGGCCCTTTAATATCCCTAAACCGCAGCGGGGGAAACCCCCCCCCCCCCCCAACGGGCCCCCTTTCCCTTTTTAATAAATTGTTTTCTGTCTGCTCCTGGGAAAACCCACCGGGCCCTTGTGTGTCCCTTGGGTTTCCCCGTATAAAAGAAAAGGGAGGAAAATCAACTTTCGGGACCCCAATTTTTAAAAAAAATTTTCAAAAAAAAATCAAATGGCGCCGCGCGCCCACCCTTTATAAACAAAAAATTTCGTTTAAAAAAAGAGGGGCCCCTTTGGGCCCAGAATGTTCGGTGGACCCGTGCCCGTCAGTGGGGGGGGCGCCCACTCCACATCGTAGGGTAGCCCCGAGGTCAGCCCCAAAAGGATGGGCCGAGCCGGTCAGTACTTGCAGAGTGGTGGTCACTCGAAAAGCTTGCTTGGAATTGAAAGGGGACCCCGGGGTTGGTCCCCTGCTGCCTTTTCCCTGTCTGTCGTTCTCGTAATCGGGGAAGAGTGGTAAGGTAAGGTATGTTGCTTAGAGACCAGCCCGCCCGCCTTTAGGGGCCTTTATCGGGGCGGTCACCGCGTTGAGGGTCAACTCAAAATTTCTTTAAAAAAAAACAAAAAAAAAAGGGGCTTTCCCACACATCAGGTGGGACGATCTCTGAAAAAGGGTTTTTCCCATGGAGTCTGTGAAAAGGGAAAATTTTTAAAGGGTTTCACGTCATGCCAAGCCCAACGTTAACAGAAATTTTTTTAATTATTGTGAGTGGCAACATGAAGGGAAAAGGGCCCCACGGAGGGCCCGGCGGGGGGTTTGAATAAACTCTAACCAAATTAAAGAGAACAGTTTGTTTTTTTCCTTTGTTGCCCGTACCCTGGCAAAAAAAGACTCCGGGGGATCATTCAAACACCCAAAGCCCCTTAAAACACTATGGTACAAATGCATCAGTTGGGGAGGGGGAAAAATGAGGGTGTGACCTTTTTTGAAAACCCCCCCAGTGGGCAGCCACACTCCGTTTCGGGGGATTTTGGAAACTGAAATGTTGGCTAGGGTTTTTGTAAAAATAAAAAGACAATCCCCGCATAACTATGCAGAGCATAACAACTTTTTGTTTGTCCCTTGGTGTTCTAGCCTTTAGATGAAAAATTTGGGCCGGACAAAAGCCTTAAGCCAAGGTTTTTCGGGTTTCTGTGGCACAGGCGCTGGTCTAGGGCCCAGATTAAAGGACCCCGGGGAGCACCACCCCAACACACAAACCCACACAAACACACCCCCGCACCCCACCCCGCACACACACAGCACCCCACCACCCGGGTTTGGCCCTTTGCCCACTGCTTTTTTGGGCCCCTCCGATGTTCACAATTTTGTGGGGGGGTCAGTGTTACCGAGAAAGTTAATCTTTATACCCCCCTCCTTGCCGCTCTTTGCAAGGGGGAAAACTAGTTTAATATGGGTACATTCTATTTTAAATTTTTTATGGTTACTTCTGGCGTCGGGGGCCACCGGAATTACTGTTTTATGTCAAAACGGTAACGGGGGTTTTTTAAAAACAAAGAGAACGACATAAACGGGGGGAAAAGAAAAAATGCTACTTTTTTTCAAAGCAGTAATATGACGTGGAAAAGGGGAATTTCCCGGGGAAAGCTATTTTTCTATTTGACAAAACGTTTTTGTTTTTTTTTTATACGTGAAGGGTTGTTTTTTTTTTTGGGTTTTTTTGGGTTTTTTTTTTGGGTTTTTTTTTTTTTTTACTAATGAGCCAAAAATCAAGGAAAAATTTGCCCCACCATCGCGCGCCAAAAACACAAATTCGCACTTGTCTTCACGAGGGAAAAAAGCTGTCTGCAGGGTTTATATTGCTGGGCCCGGGTTTTTAAAAGGGTTTTCCCCTCAGCACTGTAAAAAACTATGATGTCCAACCCCCCCCTACCCCTGTTACAACGTCACCCTTTTCCTTAAACCCCACGTACGCGTGCGCATATTCTCTCTCTCTCTCCTCTCTTCTCTCTCTCTCTCTCTCTCTTTTTTTTTTTTCTTTTTTTCCCCAAAAAAACACACTAACAACACACAAACAAAACAGAGACCCAATAAAAGAGAAATGATAACCAAATTTAAACTAAATCAAGTGACGCCCACTGCTATGTGGCTTAAGACCCGGGCAGTAAGTCAGCCGGTCAAATTTGGTTTAAGGACAGAACACCCGAAAAAAACGGGACACCGCCCTTTTTAAAAAAGGGTTTGGGTGGTGTGTGGGGTTGGGGTGGTTGTGTTTGCATGGGGTGTGTGTTTCGTTTGGTTTTCCCCCGTTTCATGCGTTTTTGTGCGTTTCGTGCGCGCCCGCCCCATAACCTGCTTCCCAGGCAGTTTATGGATCCCGAAAAAAGAGTTTTTGACTTCCCAATTCTCATCCCGTGTTTTGTAAAATAAAAAACAAGTAAGGGGGTCTCCTGGTTTTTTCAACCCCTAAAGTTCCTCTTTTTTCTCGGGGGGGGGAATCATTATCTGAAGGGTCGTTTTTTAATGGGGGGGATGATTTACTGCAAAGGGAGGGAACATGGTCAAAACATTTTTTTTTCTTAAGGGGTTTAAATTTTCCAATTTTTTCCCCTGATTAAAAAAAGGGGGAAAAAACCCACGGGCCAAAAAAGGGGAACACGAGCGTTTCGGGCCTCTCTGGTCTCCCTTTAGGGGGAAGAACGACAACCCCCCCAGGGACAATGACAACGAGGGAAAAGAGCGGGTTCCCCTTACCACCTCCCCAAATTTTTTTCCCCGGCCCCTAACATGGGGCGGGGGTTTGTTTTTTTTGGGTTTTTTTTTAGGTAATTCGTTTTTTTCGCCCTTTTTTCTGGGGAAATTTATTAACCCAAATTTTTTCTTTTTTAAAAAAAAATGTTTGGGGTTTAGTTCTTCTCTCTCTCTCTCTCTCTCTCTTTTCTTCTTTCTCTCTCTCTCCCGTTTTAGGATTTTTTTCTCTCTTCTCTCTCTCTCTTCTCTTCCTCTCTCTCTCTCTCTCTCTCTCCTCTCTCTCCTACTTGAAATTGTTTTTTCCCCTCTCTCTC
Source organism: Conus ventricosus (assembly GCA_018398815.1). Classification (NCBI taxonomy): domain Eukaryota; kingdom Metazoa; phylum Mollusca; class Gastropoda; order Neogastropoda; family Conidae; genus Conus; species Conus ventricosus. Next base: position 13,378,310 of record CM031610.1, read on the forward strand.
TCCCCTCTCTCTCTCTCTCTCTCTTTTTTTTCTCCTTCTCTCTCACACCCCACACCCCTCTCTTCCCCTCTCTTAAATTTTCTCTCTCATACTCTCCTTCTCTCAACATCACACACAACCCCCTCTCCACAAACACACACAACACACAAAACCCCACACCAACACACAAAATATATATTCTTTCCCCTTTTTCTTCCCCTCTCTTCCCCTCTCGGGAAAATCCCCACCCCAAAAACACAACCCCAACACAACACCACCCACCAAAACACACACCCAAAAAACAACCAACACACACCCCACACACACACACAACCCCTCCCGTTAAACCTAAAGGCCGGGATTCCAAAACAAAAGAGAAATGGTCACCAAAATTTAAGGTCCGCCCCCAACCCAAAAAGGCCCCCAAGCCCCGTCAGTATGTCAGCCCCCACCTCTATCGGTCAACAGGTTCACTGGACCGAAGATAAGACATGTGGACTGCAAAAGCCACCGGTGTGGTTTTTGCGTTGTTGTGCGTGTGCACATACCTGCTTTAGACAGTGACGGATCCCGCCCCTAGATAAGTGGGTTTGACTTCCCCAAAATCTTTTTGGGCCCCCGTGTTTTTTAAAAAAGCCCTTGGGGTCTCCTTTTTTGGGGTATTCTTCTTAAAAACAGTGAAAGTATTGTTTTGGGGGTTTAGGTCAACATCTTTCTCTCTTCCCCTCTCTTTTCTCTCTCTCTTTCTCTCTCTCTCTCTCGCTCTCTTTCTCTCTTTCCCTTAAAGAACCCGGGAAAAAATCTCTTCTCTCCCCCCTCTCTTTTGAGGCAATTTTTCTCCCTCTTTTTCTTTAGGACAATCGTTTCTTTCTCTTCTCTCTTTTCTCTCTCTCTCTCTCTTCTCTTTTCTGCCCTTAAGAACTTTTAGTTCTCCTCTCTCTCTTCTTCTCTTTTCTCTTTTCTCTCTCTCTGCCATTTTAAATGAAAGCTCTCTCTCCCCTGACCCTCTCTCTCTCTCTTTTGAGGGGCAATCAGTTTCTCTCTCTCTCTCTCTCTCTCTCTCTCTCTCTCTCCTCTCTTCTTCTTCTTTTATCTGCCCTTTTTGAACTTCAGTTTTCTCTCTCTCTCTCTTCCCCTCTCTTTTTTCCCCTCTTTCTCTTTTGAGGACGATCAATTTCTCTTCTCTCTCTCTTCTCTCTCTCTTCTTCTCTTGGGGACGATCAATTTCCTCTCTTCTCTTCCTCTTCTCCTCTCTTCTTTTTTCTTCTCTCTCTCTGCCATTTTAAAAAACTGAAAGTTCCTCTCTCCCCCTCTCTCTCTCTCCTGTGTTTGAGGAATTCATTTCTCTCTTCTCTCTTCTCTCTTCTCTCTCTCTCTCTCTCTCTCCTCTCTTTTCTCTGCCATTAAAAAACTGAAAGTCTTTTTCTTGAGGGCAACAATTTCTTCTTTTCTCTCTCTTTTCTCTCTTCTCTCCTCTCTCTTCTCTCTCTTTCTTGTTTATTTGGCGTCTGTTCCCTTTTTCAGTAAATGTTGTTGTTTTTTTCCGCACCCCGGTTTGGTTTTTTTGCGAGGAAAAGGACGCGTTCCGGGGTTTTTGGCAGTGGGTTGTGCGAGTTTTTGCTGTGTGTATGTGATGGTTTGTATTTCCGAAAGCATTTAGTGTGTGTGGTGTGTGTGTGGTGTGTGTGTGTGGGTGTGTGGGGTGTGTGGTGTGTGTTTTGTGTGTGGTGGGGAGTGTGTGTGCGTGGTGGTGTTTGTTGGGGGCGCGGGGATGTGTTGTGTGTATTTTGAGACAGAGAGAGGAGAGAAAAGGGGAGAGAGAGATTGTGTGTGTGGTGTGTGTGTGTGTTTGTGGTGTGTGTGTGTGTGTTTTGTGTTGTATTGGAAATTTTGGGGTTTTTGTATGAATTGTTTGTGGGGGGTGTTGTGTTGTGTGTGTGTTTGTGTGTGTTGGTGTGTGTTTCGATTTCGTGCCCGGGGGGCGTGGGTTGGTGCGTGCGTGCGTGCGTGCGTGCGTGCGTGGTGCGTGCGTGCGTGGTTTCGTTTGGGGTTTTGTGCGTTGCGGTTGTTGACAGGTGTGTGTTGTGTGTGTGGCGTTTTGCGGCATGTGTGTGCGTTTACGTGTGCAAGCGCGCGTGCTCGCACACGCATACGTGTGGTATGTGCGTGTGTGTGTGTCACTCCCTCTTCACAAAACAACCACTTCTTAAATACACCACAGCCATCACAACACATCGCTGACGTCCTCAGCTTTGAACCCCTCACGTTCTGGCGGGCCATGGTACGGCGTGACCTCCCAGCCCACGGGCCCTGCTATGGTGGTGGAGGTGGCCAAGTTGGTTCATCAACTGGGCGATGACTGCCACAGACCGATCTGTCCGGGCCGGAAGGGTGTGGAGAACCCAGATATCGCGCGGGTCCTGTACCGTAACGC
>CM031610.1:13388222-13390722 GCA_018398815.1 Conus ventricosus
TTCAAAATTAGCGCCTCTTAGTTCTTCTAGAACCATCATGGGTCAGAACCCTCCTCCCCCCCCCCCCCCCCCCCCTCCCCACCTGCCTTGCACTCTCCAAGGCACCATCCACGCCATTCCAAATGCACACCTCCCGTGAACCTTGCAATGCTGGTGACTTGGTTAAGTAGAGATAAACTCACCAAGGGCAGGACGTGGATTTGGAACACTGGAAATCCTAACATCAGTCTTCCCAAAGGTTGAAGCTTCTCACACACTCAGTAACTCTAGTCAGTCCTGACCAGGAACCCAATAAGGCTGATCTAATGAAACCCCCCAAGATAATTGTGCGTCTTTGCTATTTAAAGTATTTTGGATTGAGACCCGCACCCTTTCGTCCTGTGATGCTCACCACAGAGCAATGGTGCTCAGTTACCAAGGAGACAAATGAATCTGTCTTACACCCAAATTCATGTTCAGCAAGCGCTGTCTGCTTCACTGTTTACTGTTTACAAGCGTGTAAAATCATTTGCAATGCTGGTCAGCATGACCCTACTGGGGGAGGGGGGGGGGGATTAAGTATCAAGGGTCTGTGACTTTGAATTGGTGCGGTGCGCTGTCAGGCTTCGTCAATCATTTCAAGTCAAAAATTAAAAAAAGACAGACTAAGAGACAGAGTCAAATTAATGTAGATTTCCAGAGAAACTACAGAAGTGTGTTGACTACATTAAACTCATTTCAAATACAAATCACTGAATGCAGCGGTGCAAAATATACATGCAACACTAGTAAACAGCAAGCTGATTCTCAATTCATAATTCACAGTTGATGCAGAGGGTTTACATGTACCTGTGTCATAGCTCATGCACAGCTCATACCTGACAGTTCATGAACACACACCTAGTTCATGACAGTTCATAGTTGATGCACACATGTTCACAGTTTATGCACACAGTGACTGGACCAGATTGGAATGTAAGCATAACAATCCAGCTCCACTCAAGATGGTCACGATTCACACTGCTACTATGATAGAGGAACGCTCACATCCTGTTGGATCCACAACTATGCCATTTCCATCCATTTTGGATCAGAACAGGCGCCACTGAACACCACCAAAGTGACGATGCAGCAGTCCGCCTTGGCTTAAGGCTGTGTCAGGGCCGATTGACATGGAGGCTAGAACACCAAGGCTACATCAAAATGTTGTTATGCTCTGCATAGTTATGCGGGGATTGTCTTCAGTTGTGACAAGCTCCTAGCATAACATTATCAGTCTCCAAAATCCCCTGAAGTCGGAGTGTGGCTGCCCACGTGGCGAGGTGATCAAAAACGGTCACACACGTCATGTTCTCATCCCCAGCTGATGCATATGTACCATAGTGTTCAAGTGCTTCGGCTGTTCGGATGATCCCTGGAGTCTTTTAGCCAGGGTACCACAACAACAACAACAACAACAACAACAACAACAATGATTCAACAGTGGAGTGTCGTCTTGTGTGGGCTGCTGAAATGTCCATACCAAACACACAGAACACACAGAACAAAGAAGGACACCCTCCTCCCCCCCCAAAAAAAAAAAATAAAGTATTGTCAAAGCTTGCCCATACCCTGTACCCAACACATGTGCACAGCAACACCAACCATGTTGACATTTCTGCTGGGTGATTTGGTATTGTATGCAGCATTCATTTGGAGTTGGTGGAGTGCATGCAAATGCAGTTATCTCCTCATGGTAGTAAGACTAAGGTAAACCTAAATAAACAAATTAGAACACTTGAAGACTAAAGTATACTGCACAACATTACCAAACAGGCAACCTGAACAGAATAAGGCAGAGTGATTTCTGAGAGAGAGAGAGAGAGAGAGAGAGAGAGAGAGAGAGGAAAGAGAGAGAAAGAGAGAGAGAGAGAGAGAGAGAGAGATTCACTACACTACATACACTGAACGAAGATCTACAAAAATGGCAAACAAGTTGAAAGACAATGGCATACACTGTACACATGTATTCAAGAAAAACACAGAGACAGAGAAAAAGGAGACACAGAAAGAGTGACTGAAAGTAGGGAGAGAATATGAGGGTAAAGAGGTAAAGGGAGAAAGAGACAGCTCAGACACGAAGTAATCTGAAAGACCCCAAAGAAGTCACCGTAGACATGTAAAACAAGACAGCAATGACAGAGTGACCAACAGACACTATATCAAACTGACACATAGATTACACAGACATAGTCCAACACACAGATCTATATTAGAGACAGACAGACAGACAGACAGACAGGCAGAGAACTGAGAGAGAGAGAGAGGATGGCAGCAGAAAATAGACAGAGACTTAGAGAGAGAGAGAGGAGGGGAGGAGAAAAGAGAAGAATGAAAGCAAGAAAGAGAGAGACAGACAGACAGACAGAGATGGAGAGGGATAGAGAAAACGGAGACAGAGAGAAAGAGAGGAAGGGAGGAAAACAGAGACGAGTAAAAGCAACAGAGAGAGAGCGAGAGAGACAGAGAGATAGAAAGAGAG
>CM031610.1:13395722-13448222 GCA_018398815.1 Conus ventricosus
ATGAAATGTGATTGTGTGTGTGTGTGTGTGTGTGTGTGTGTGTGTGCGTGCGTGCGTGCGTGCGTGCGTGCGTGCGTGCGTGCGTGCGTGCGTGTGTGTGTGCGTGCGTGCGTGCGTGCGTGCGTGCGCGCGCGCGCGCGCGCGCGAGCGTACGCTTGCATTTTGTATATTAGATGTTCATCATGTCATTGAGTGATTCTAATTATGTGAGATACTTGTGACTTGTTTATTTCTTGCTTATATTTATGAAGTTTGCCTCTATTTTCTTTCTATCTTTGGCATGAATACAGCTGTTTACTGTAGTTTATGCTTTTATTCACACTTTGTAAGCGCTTTGAGCTCATCAGAGATGGGGCGCATATAAAATTTCATTAGTAGTAGTAGTAGTAGTACTTCCGTTTTACGTCTTTTCACATATGTGATATTAGACGAAGAGAGAGAGAGAGAGAGAGAGAGAGAGGAGAGGCGAGAGAGATTGAGAGAGAGGAGAGAGAAGAGAGGATGGATAAATGTCTGTGACTACGTAAGTGTATGTAATGTGGTTATCTAAGTGCATATATCTGTCCTCTAAGCATCCTACAACATACTGTGGAGAACGAGAATAACCAGTAAGCATCTGCTGTTTGACTGTTTACTGTTCAACTCATTTACCACCATTATCAGGCATGTCTTTGTGTGATGTCTTTTCAGATTTAAAGCTTGCTTCAATGTTGTTTTCTCTTTAATTTGTAGTCCAGTTAAGCACTTGTTTGAAGATCATGTGTGTGGTGTGTGTGTGTGTGTATGTGTGTGTGGTGTGTGTGTGTTGTGGTGTGTGTGTGTGTGTGTGCGTGCGTGCGTGTGTGTATGTGCGTGCGTGCGTGCGTGTGTGTGTGTGTGTGTGTGTATTTGTAGAAAATCTGTTCTAATTAGATGTGCGTGTTTGTATTTTTCCTTTTTTTCTTCTTTTTAATATATTTTAAGGGTTGACTTCAACGAGGCGATAACCTAGATACGGACTTTGAAGTCGGCTATAAGTAACGTTCTCTCTCTCTCTCTCTCTCTCTCTCTCTCTCTCTTGACGCCCTGATTTGGTCCTTTGCGGTCGTCTGGGCAATTAGCAACATTTTCTCTCTCTCTCTCTCTCTCTCTCTTAGTGCGAGGACGTGGGTTCTTGCCAAGTTACTGACGGTTAAATGTACTATCAACATTCGACGAGGACTTCTTAGCGTTCGTAGTTTCAAGTTGTCGACGTCACTGTGACTATTGGCTCTGTCTTCAATCAGAATCACTGATCATGACAATGCATGTCACTGGATGGCGTAGGCTGATGACAAAGCCAACGACTGCAAGTTGGCAGCTGAGCTTTATTTCACTGAGTCATAATGGCAATAAATGTTCGATAGTTGTCAAAAAGGAAGTCAACACTCTTATGCTGCATTGAGGGAGGTGAAAACGGGGGGGGGGGGGGGGGGGGGGGGGGGGGGCGGGGCGAATAGCCTCAGTTGGTAGAGTGCCGGACTCTGGTGAGCCGGGGGGTTGAGGTTCGCTATCTCAGTCGGGGCAGTTTGGGGGCTAGGGGGGGGATTTTCCCCTCGGGATGTTAACATTGGAGATGGGAGTATGGCTGCCTTTAAGGCGGGATAAAAATTGGTTCACAACACACACCACCACCACCTGACTTTGTATTTCTTTCATGAGACATAAAGATGATGTGGTCGTATGTTCGTTAGCGGAAAGAACGAGGGCAGTGGTTTCACAACAATCTGCTCCAGGTGCTTTCATTCCCCAAATGATCAGCCTGATCTCTCTCTGGTGGGTTCAGACTGTGTGTGGTAAATGATGTGTGTCCGTGTGCGTGTGTGGTTCTCTGTTGGTTGGTATCTAGTCATCTTACCTGCGTGTGCGTGCGTGTATGTGTGTGTGGGCATGCGTGTGTGTGTGTGCGTGTGTGGTTTATGCACGTTTTGTGTGAGGCAATTCGCACCGAGATCTTCTCTCCACTTTCCTCCGTTGCTCACTTGCGGCCTGTGGGTTTTGTGTGTGCGTCTGTGTGTGTGTGTGTGTGGGTGGGTGTGTGTGTCGTGCGTGCGGGTGGTGTGTGTGTTGTGCCCTCTCTCTCTCTTTCCACTCCATCCCAGTTTGTGTGTGTGTGGGGTGTGGTGTGTGCGCGTGCGCGCTCTCATGCGCATGGTGAGTGAGTATGTGCATGTGTATGTGTGTGGAGTGTGTGTGTGTTTGTGAGTGTGTGGGTGTGTGTGTGTGTGTTGTTTTTTTTTTTTTTTTTTTTTTTTTGATATTAAAATATATTTATTTTGTTTTTTTTTTTTTTAATAACTTTTTTTATTGCCTTTAAACAAATATGACAATACAAATACACAAAAGAAATCATATTCATTATAAGTGAATTAAATATAAAGATGGAAAAAAAGTATGAGAGCAGAGAGAGAGAAAGAGAGAGGGAGGGAGGAGTGGGGAGTGGCGAGAGAGAGATATTGGGTTGGGTTTGTGCGTGACTTCAATTGCTTTCTGAACATGCTTTAAATCATGTTTTGGATTTTGGACCAAACAAGTCTGTGAAAACACAGTAGAGAGTACATGGGCAAAAACAAGGCCCTATATAACCATTGTAGTGTAAAACAAATACTAAATACTTGAATTACTGCGGGAGCAAAGTGGCCTTTGTTCAGATGAGAAAAAAAAAATTGGATCACCTGTGATTAAGTGTATGTGTTCATACAGAGAACAGATGGGCAAAGGATAATGACCGTCTGACGAGTTGTAATGAATTGACAATCAGATATAATTGTGTATTATTCGTTGAACTGTATTTTGTAAAGTTTATTATTGACTGATTAGTCGTCGATATATAATAGTTTGTATGTGATCCATTGTTCAGAGAAAGTTGCCTGGTTTAGTAGTAAAAAGGCATTATATCCTCGATGTTTATAATCTGAATTTTATTTTTTTCAGGAAAAACAAATATCTGTGGATTTTTGTTTTTCACTAGTTTACAAGTGTACAAATCGTATTTTGCAACAATATTAAGATGAAAAAATGCTGTCTGTAAAATGTTACTGTCATAACCGAAGCAACCACTTGATTCTGTTTAATCGTACATTCTTGCATTTATACACCTTTCTTTAATTAAACTCAATGAGTTTGTTCCAAAAAACCGGTTACGATGTCACATTTCAAAAACATGTGATCAGACTATCCTTGTGCATTCCACAGAAATTAAAGTATCGTGATCAAACTATTCCATTTCCCTTAGGATATGTTCGTACTAGGCATCGATGTAATTCTTAAACTGAAACCATTTAAGCTTTTCGTCATTTATTTTATGTAGCTAATGGTCAAAGCACGATTTCCTGGTATGGACTTGGTGAGAGCTTTAAGTCCCATTTACAACAGCATTTTGGGCTCAGATTATTTTTTTACCAGTATATCATAGTACATTTTTGAGCCTTTGTTGATTTCAAATATGTTTCTATAACAAAGTGATTCGCTTTTAGATATTTATATCCTTGATCGTAATATGTATACTTTTTTACGCAATCGTTTATTGCCGCTGATCAAAGCCACGTAACGAAGTCACTGTTTTCACATTATATTTTTTCTTTGAACGCATAGGCCGACACAAATCTTCCCATTATATCAAAAAATTGTGCATGATTGGAAATTACCTTTGTTGGTAAGCTTCTCCGGTAAACATAAATTTCTTCCCAACTTGAATTCGCTTATTGTAAAAAATCGCTCGGCAAAGAAGTCAGCGGATCTTAGGTGTACATTTATAATAGAAACATTCATTGCTCGAAGGACATCCTTCCAAAAGTTATTGTATTTTTGCGACACTAGAGGACAAAACTCAGGACAAATTTATTAATCAGAGGCCATTTTGGATAGTTTTTAACAAAACATGTTTCCATTTATTGAGTTGATTTTCTCCGCTTTCCTAACCAAGACAGCTTTAAAGATTAAAACATATCTTTAAGTCAGGAATACAATGCCACCATTTTTAATACTTTTGTGTAAATTTTGCGGCTAATTTTATCTGTCTTGTTATTCCAACGAATTTTTTAACAGATGCGTTGACATGTCAGAAAAAATGAATTAGGTGGGTCGGTGTTTTAAAAGTAACCATAAATTGAGTCAATGCACGCATAATTGAATTTAGTATGGCATAACTCGGACAAGGGGAGTTACTCTGGCGTTTTTCATACTTGGAATAAATGCTTTATATCTGTCAATCTTTTCCGAAATAATTTTGTTTAATACATTCTCTAAGATCGCTCGTAAAACCACATTCAAGTATTTTACATTTTTGATGGATTCCTGTCCATTCCCAAATGTTCCATGTAACGGATTTCACTAGTTTTCCTGCTATTCCAACCAAATAGCGCTAGTTTGGCTTTTGTTCTATGAAGGCCTGACACACCCCAAAACGGCAGAACATCAAATTATGTTTCAAAAGACTTTTCTATCCCGGCAAGTAGGAATTCAGTGTCATCAGCGTATATGAGACAATTTGTATTCATGTTATTTACCCCACTGATCACGTGAATTCCGGATTTTCTCTTACCTTTCGCTAGCACCTCGAACACAAAAGTACAAACAAATAGGGGGATACGGGGTTTCTCCTTGTCTGATATCTTTTAACTTCAGCCAATCTGATACCTGACCATTTACAATAACACGGATTTTATTTTGCTTATAAAAACATTTATCCATTGCATATTATCTCTTGAAATCCAAAAGCTTTTAATACCTTAAACATAAAAATTCCCAATTATTTGAGTCAAAGTTTTTCAACAATTATGGTTCAGTAATAATCCTGGTATATTGCGCTTAACAAGTAGGCTATTGTGTCATTAATTAAATCTCAAATTATCACCTACTTGTTTATTTTTATCATTTCTAATAAATCTGTTTGATCTTCATTTAATACATGTGGTAGTACATTTTTCTAACGATTTGCAATTGACAAGAAGATCCATTTTATAAATGAAATTTAAAAGTGAGTTAGGTCTCACTTATTTATGTATTGTCTGGGCTGTACCTTTAGGAATGCACGTAATGATCCTTCCCTCTGTGCACAAGTAGTTCCCTTCCGGAACTTGCATTTAGAGCTCTAACAACAAATATTCCTATCTTTTTCCAAATAAACTTTACGAACTCTGCACTAAAACCATCTGTGCCTGGACTGTTATTATGTTTCATATTATTCAGCACATGTAGCTTCTTCTAGTGTAATTTCACTTCCAATTCACTTGCCTCTGTAATCATTCAGCATGGAAATTATTGACTAAATCTTTAATTTCACAGTTTTTGTACCCACTTTCGGCTATATAAAGACTTATAAAAATCTTGTACCTCTTGGATAATGTCTTGCTGAGTCACTAAAATTATTGTCTTGCTGGTCTACGAGTCTTGGCATATTTTTATAAATAATGACGTTTTTAAATGCAAAAGTGAGACACTTACTTTTCTCTCCGTCAGCTATCATCTGGCCTCGACCTCAATAGTACTCCTACTTTCTTTTTTTTTTCCCCCGTTTATCTCTTTTTAATTGTTCTTTTTGACTTCATAGTACCTAACGTCTTGTTCACTCTTACTTTCAATTTTTTCTATATAGAAAATCTTGGTCCAACCGTTTTTCTTCTTCTGTTGTTTTCTTTTTTTTTCATCGTAGCATATGAGATGTTTTTTGACCGTATCTTCATCTGTAGGAAATCTAAGAACCCGTACATCAGAGATGGGAAAATCTGAATCTCTTCGTCAGATATTTCATTATTATTTGTGTTTATCGAGTATTTTCTTTAACATTCTTTATTTCAGCATTTATGTCATCTAGATATAGATTTAACCTTCAAAGTGATGTATTGAACTTCCAAAAAGTGTTATGTTTCACATTTTCTATAAATTTTAGTTTTAGCGGGATGCGGAGTGATCTGTTCTATATCCACAGTCAATATCTGGCATCATCTAAAACGAAACCACTGAATCGAGATGAGAAAGAAGTCTAACCTTGCTGCTGAAAAGGGCTGGTTTCTTCTCAGGTAAAACGGAGTCATTCTTGGTTTAATTTCGCCAGATATCCTTTAAATCGAAGGTCTTCCATATGCTTCACCTGGGTCCTTTGATTTAGGATTATTTATGTGTTTATAATTTATGGTAATCCTCACCGGGTCAAGTACCAAATTGAAATTCCACCATTATAAAATTTTGTACATTTAAGCTCCATTATCTTCAGTTTATTAGTGTTTATAATACTCAGGGTCTCTATTTATTGGCCCGTATACGTTACAAAAAGAAGGTGACGTTTTGTATTTGCTTAAACAACCATTTTAATTCCCCAATTCTCTTTAACAACCCTTTTCACTTTAAATTCAAATTTTTATTAAACAGTATCGCAACACCTCTTGCATTTGATGTATTACTTGAAATACTATCCTTGATAACCCCATTCCGACTAAAACTTGTTTCTCTATTTTTTTTCTCAAAATGGTGTCTTGTAAGAAATAGAAAGAACAGTTTTTTGTTTCTCTAAATAATGAAGACATTCGTCTTTTTCTGATGTCCATTCAGGATTGGCAGTTAACGATAATATAGATAATTTTGCTATCCTTTATTTACACAGATAGGGACAAACTAGTTCTGGTAGGTCCTACATCAAAATATACTTACATACATTAAAAACTAAATAGATACCATTTGTCCATACCAAGTGATAGCTGCGGATTTAATGAGGTAAGAAAAACAATCCCAGTCCAAAGGAACAAAATTAGCTCACACAAAATCTAATGATTTAAACCAAAAAATAACCAAACAATGTACTGTGGACTTAATATACCCTAACTGTCAGAAAAAATAATGCAAATAAACGAGCGAATGATGTATTAAACAAAATAAATAAATACACTTGACAAGCTCGTTGGCATTCTTCGCCGCGGCCCTGGAACATATTATTCACATTCAATAAGAACTACGAAACACCACTTTGCCAGGTTAATGTAAGAGGAGGGCAGAAACATAAAATCATAATCCTGCAGGCAGATTAAGACAGTGGTTGTGTCAAGAATACAGGGTGATGGTGATGAAGTGAGGGAACACACAACACACACATAACCATCACAAATGTTGATGCGTGGGCTGCTGCGGCGTGTGTGTTAGGGTGCGCGCCTTCTGTGTTTTAAACATTATGTGTCATTTATCAAGATGTAGCTTACTTCACTATTCGATCGCACATCCAACATTGCTCGCACACCAACACTAAATAATTCAGATCTTATTCTAATTGTAAAACGTGACACACACACACACACACACACACTCACAAGAGGAACACACACATAACAACACAATTAACATTTTTTTCAAAACACACACACAAAACACTCACACACACACCCACAACAGATGATGGAGGAGAGGAGAGAGAGCGAGGAGAGAGAAGAGAGAGAACGATGTGAGAGAGAGAGATTGAGAGAGAGAGAGAGAGTATCATGACTTCAAGTTCAAGTATACAAGCGACGAGTTATAAAAAGGCTATACCAATCATGTGTGCTGTCTAAACTTTCAACATCAAACAGCTGGTCAACAGTAAGCCATGCCCCTTTCCTCCAGTCCTCACATCAAAATACAGAGAGGGAAGTAAATAATCCTGCCACCACATCAACCTGGGAGCGGTGGGGTGGGGAGGGGGGGGGAAGGGAAGAGGGGAAGGAAATCCTGTCACAAAACAACTAGGAAACACGGAATAGCTGCAAACAAATGAGCATTTTCACCAGACAAAAACACGAAGGTCAAACAAATATTAAACCGCTGGGTCTCCACAATCTTAAATTACAATTGGCAAGTAAAACCTCAATATGTGCAAAGTAGATGATCATGACAAACAATGCAAAACTCAAACTACAAAGACATTGTTGAAGTAAAATATGAAAGTGTGTAGGGAAAAAGGAATCAGACTTGTTTTGCTTTACTTTTCCAAGCTTCTTGTTTAGGTCTAAATTACATGTATATTAAATATCGAGGGTGGGTGTTTTTCCTTTTTTTTCTTTCTTTCTTCTTTTTTTTTCTCCTCCTCCCTCCCCTCCATGTGATTTTATTTTCCAAATTGTGTGAGAATATGTGGTGCGCGCACACGCGCTCGCGGGACTGCACACGCGCACGCACACGGAGGTGAGGTAGCATGTGCATGTGTTTCGAGGGGTTTGTAATGTTCTACGCGCATGCATTTGTCCGCCCACGCGCCACACACGCACACCAAAAAAGGATATGATACTTTTTATATGCTATTCAAATAACAAACAAAAACAAAAATATTCAAGATGAAATGCATCTTACAACACTATCCTGCAGTTCCATTTGGAAAAACATGAGTCAAGCACTGTCTGCCTGTGTTAGTAATCATTAGTGGAAAAGTATATCCCCATTGCCATTCTCTTGCAAACAAATGTATCAATATTTGTGTCCGTGTCTATTTTCAGAGTTTTTCCTTTTTTAATTTTAGTCCAGGATTTTGCCGTTGCTCGACCAGGACGCCATGTTGTGATTGGGAGAGTGCTTTTGCAGAAAGTTGGTAATAGTCTGGGTTTGATCTGTCACTGTCGGTCTCCCCTGTTTCTGTGTCAACTCTCCTGCGGGAAGCCAGCACAAACCTCTCTGTCGTCGGGGGAAGAACCTCACAATGTGGGGCGTGGTCTCCGGACCGCCGTGGTCACCCTCCATGACCGGTGGCAATCTCAACCATCGGCAGTGGACACAGACACCCCCAGCTGCTTGGTAAACACGTCGACGACCTTCTTTAACTGTCGTCGACGGCTTTCTGCTCCCCTGAGCTCGCGGACACCAAACACCCTCAGATGCACTAGTTCCGCAATGCTGCTCCTGGTCGTTGATAGGCGCGCCTGACGTCGCTGTCTTCCTTTAGAGTGTTGGTCAATGCATCCTCCAGTTCAGTGTTCTCCTCGCAGCCTGACCGCCTCGTCTTCATAGAATCTTTTTCATTTTTGGAGTTCAAAAACCGAGCTCTCTAGTGCTCAATTCGATTTGTAAAAACACAGTCAGTTTTTCAATCTCGTTTTAACATGTGCGACATCTTCTTTTGTTGACGAGCTTGGTCATGGAAGGCTTGCATCCCACACAGTGTTCGTTAGTATCTCCATGTCGGCTATACTGTCTGTGTCTGTCGTTTTTTCCTTACTAACTTGTTTCGTCTTAATTTCAGTCTTCAGGGCTGACTCAAGAGTCAATTGTTGAAGATGAACGGAAGGTTTCTTTTGTCCCCTCTCCAATGCGAAATTTTTTTGATATCGCAACTATTATTGCTCTTCATATACTTTTCTTCTACCTTTGTTTCCCGATCCACACTGACACAAAAAAGGAGAAGCCATAAGCACTGTTGTTCTCCATGTTCACATATCAATATGGGCCCTTTTCAATGTCTACTTCAGTGCATCAGTCCGTTGTCAGGAGACAAACATGCGCGACACAGGCTACTCCGCAACAGGAACAAACTTTTCACTTATTAGGACTAGGTGAAACGATCCTAAACGCAGTGTGAATTACATGTGAAAACCCATGTCGGAAAAGTAGGGAGAAAGACAACTCAATGGAGAGCGCGACACGGCGGCACGTCCTGCCCGCGACGGTGAACGGAAGTCAAGTCCGTGTGTGTGTGTTTATCAGAACGAGACGAGGAGTTAGAATTATAAGGGGAACGACAAGAACCGTGTGCGGTTGCTATCATCATCAAATCGTATCATTCCATTATTGTTGTTTGTTGTTGTTGTTTATACACCATGAATCAAAAGTCTGAAACAGTGCATCTGCCACTGAAACGAAGAAGCTCACAGAAACACAACTGACAGGTGAATTTCCGACAATAAGGAATGTTATTTGTGGAATGTGTTCAGGTCAATAAATAAAAAGCTTGGAAAATTGAGGAGTTAGGGTTGTTACTCGGTATTTCTGACTCCATTTCCCATACAGTCCTTCAAATGAGACTATAAACCGAGGTTCCGTGTGTGAATGCACGCATAAAGTCTTGTACACACGTAAAATCCATCACCAACTTTCGGAAGAGAAGGCCAGTTTGGGCCGTTGGTATGGATGACACGTTACACATAGCATGTACCTTCCCTGAAGCTGGAGTATGCTGCCTTAATGGCAGGATAAAAAAAACGGTCATACATACAAAACTCCACTCTCTTGTTGGTAGATGGGATTAATCCTTGCCTTTCTATACAGGGGGGTGTCTGCAGGAGTATCAGCCTGCGTACCCAGAAGAATTACTCGGCATGCATGATGGTGAAACCCGTGTTGCTGGGTAATAAGAAAGCAAGAGCAGGAGGCAGACCTTTCTTAAAGTTTGCAGTGAAACAGCTCCTGTCTCAATGCTGATATGGTTGTATGTATGGCCTGAATCCAATCAAATCATGTTACTTTTTGCCCTGCCCACCACAAAAGCCAAATCAGGGCTAAACACTAAGAGAGAGAGAGAGAGAGAGAGAGAGAGAGAGAGAGAGAGAATTAAAATGCATAGTTATAAGTCAATACCAGTTATGTCTTTACATTAAAAAAAACCCGCAAATAACAGTCTGTCTGGCTCAAATTAATATCAAATCATCTTAAAAAATATTGATTTCTTTCAAAAACTCAAAAATCAAACCCAGAGGAACATCCCGAAACTAAGATCTTCATTGAGCTTACCGTGAAGTGTTGATGTCAGACATCAAGTAGCTCCCTACATTTAATTAGAATGTGTGTAATGCTGAGACGTTCATCACATGGGACGCAACATGGAGTTCTTCACTCTTTTTGAATGGAGATACGAATGAGGTAAAAACGAATGGCCAGCGTGCAATTGGCATAAAACTGTTTCTTCTTTGCGACCACTAGAGGTAGATGTGAGGAACTCTTTTAGGTTTGGACGGATCTGGAAAAGTTTGTTATCGGTCAGTGTATTGCACCGCATGGAAAAAAGCAGGTCTAAAGAAGATCCTGCCTTGGCTTAAGGCTGTGTCAGGCCAACTGACATAGACTAGAACACAAGGCTACATCAAAATGTTGTTATGCTCTGCATAGTTATGCAGGGATTGTCTTCAGTTGTGACAAGCTCCTAGCATAACATTATTAGTCTCCAAAATCCCTCAAAGTCGGAGTGTGGCTGCCCATGTGGCAGGGTAATCAAAAAACGGTCACACACGTAATGTTCTCATGTTTAGCTGATGCATTTGTACCATAGTGTTCAAGTACTTTGGCTGTTCGGATGATCCCTGGAGTCTTTTAGCCAGGGTACGACAACAACAACAACAACAGCATAAAGAAGATCACCGAGAAAGAAAGACCTGCTGGAGAGCTGATGAAAGAAAGGTCTGGTGGGGAAAAAAAAAAAGTCTGGTGGAAAAAAAAAAAAAGATAAAAAAAGAAGAAAGTGTTGGCAGAGTGGGGAGATAGGAGTGGATTTGAGCCAGCAGGTTTGGAGGTGTTTATAGTCCAGCCGACTGCAGAGGGCCATATCAGGGCTGTCACCACGTTCAAATCAACTCACAAGTCATCAACATCTTCATCTCTTTCAGAAATGTAAAGATCACATCAGGTGGGACTTCTCTGAACAAGGTTTTCATGGCGTCTGCTATATAGTGTTTATGTCTCACATCATGCAAGTCCCCACACTCTAAAAGAGCATGTTTCACTATGAGTGGTACATGACATGAAATGCACCACGGAACTTCTTTACATTTTAAAAGGTAAGAATGGATTACAGCAGCCACTCCTTTTACACCCATTCTTACCTTTTAAAAGGTGAAGAAGCTCTGTGGTGCATTCCGTGTCACGTACCACTCACAGTGAAACATGCTCTGTTAGAGTGTGAGTGTCTAATGAACAGCTTGGTAAAAAAACAGACTACATATGACGATGATGCAACTTTTGCATGAGTTCAAAACATTTACTGCACGAACCAATTTAGTCGAAAAAGACATTTTGACCACTTTAAAGTCACTGACAGCAAGTGCTAATGACATGGGGGTAATGCATACTTTTTTCAGGCAAGAAAGAGCAGAGGAGACCTATGGAAACACAAATCCTGTCGCACAATTCTAAACGACACCAAAATTCTCTTGAACCTTTTGCTTTTATTTACGCAACACACATCTACACCCCTTGTGCCCATCAACATGACCTCATGCACCCGACGTTGAGCAACACATGATCATTACAGTCAATTCTCAATGTTCTGTTCCACAACAGCCGCAATACTGTATCCCCTCCATCCCACCCCCTTCCCTCCCCTCCGACAAATAACCCACCAATATGACACAAGCACAAAATAAATTATGATAAACATTACGCATAGAAAGTGCATAAATGCAAATGTGAAACATCACTCAATTCAACTCTTTACATGCCCCCCCCCCCCCCCCCCCCCCCCCCCCCCCGTTTCAAAAAGCCAGATGTATTCATTCCAAACTATCATCTACCAAACGATCACCACCTTCCCAGTATGTGTACAGGTCATGGCAACACGTTGATTTTCAGTACACATGGACAACACCACAGTATCTACATCAGAAATAGTAGAACCCTGATACCAACTTTGCAAAAAGAAGAATTCTCAATCAGGTAGTTGTTTTATGTAGGCACTGAAACAAATTTGTTTCCACAGAGATCTTCAAAGAAAGTGTGTGCTCTAGAGTTCATTGCTGTTTTCAAAGTGATTAGTTTTGAACACACATGCATGCACGCAAGCACGCACGCAAGCACACACGCATGCTGGCACACACACACACACACACATGCACGCATACACATACATGCATGCATGCACACACACACACTAAACACACATGCACCCACACCCACACACACACAACACACACACACGCACACAACACACACACACCACTCTCTAATAATGGGGAGAATGGGACAGAAGAAACTTTGACCACCTTTTCAAATCATTCAAAACTCACTGGTCTGTAAGCAACGACACTTCATGGTCATCATTTCCCGTAGAAGCGGAAAAAAACAGTGACAGATACCAAAAGGTGACACAACTCCACACCACACCCGTCACACACATCATATCAAAATATAAGAATCTGTAATCATCAGTCTTCTCACTTCCTTCCCTCATCCAGCCTTTCACGGACGATTTCAACCATGATCATTCCAAACATTCTCAACACAGCCTTGCTCACACATGGACATGAAAACTTGGTGCAGTAGAAACCTCTCCTTGTGCTGCTACAAATGTATCCACTCTTTGTCTTGTTTTTGTTATTTTTTTTCCAACAAATGGAATATGCATGTCCCACTCAACCAACGACAGTTTTCACACGGTTTCTAAAGATGTACCATAAATTTCACATACAAAGCGTTTGGGGAGTCAAGGGGCACACACATCCCATGGAGCAGAAGAACAGGCGCTCTGGAGTGCAGAGCACGTTCACTTCACTGTGTAGGAAAGCGAGTATCCGACCAAGGGGCTAGGCACACTTGCCTAAACTAAGAGTGAAGGTCTGTTGGCAGGGCCATCATGTTTAATGACCCTGCAGAAAATGCCTCACTTTCTATCAAGCTGGAATATCGAACTCTCAACAAGAATCAAGGTAACGAAATACATATGTTGAGCTCCACCCGAGGAGCCAGTACGCCCCTAGAGGCGTCCATAAATGATGTTCTGAAGAGACACAAATCACGGTCTGGAACATCTACAATAGTAAAAACTACCGCAGAAGGTTAACGCCCATCTTGTGCTGAACTGGATGAAGATAAGTGATTCCTCGGTCATTTTCGTTATCCTGAAATGTTATGCATCTTGTCTGAAGACGACCTACCAGGTTGAAACGCGCCATGTTTTGTCTTGTGATTTGTTGGTCTATGTTTTTCGGCAGAGTCTTATAAATACTTTTTCAAATTTGTTTAAAGATTTCCTCCTGCAGTCGCCTCACCTTGCAGCTACAGTAGAAGGTTTTACTGGATGGTGTGGACGACAGGGACCGCACAGCAGACCTTCCCCAATGGGAACATCTCCCAGTGGGCATGAGACTGGATAAAGCACTCCACTCCGGTTCAATGAAAACAATAATTCTGATCAATTTCTCTGTGCCATAACAAACCAGAATGGACAAAGTTCATACAATACAAACTAAAGGTGTGCCAGTCTAGCCAGCAGCTTGATGGAACCTGGCTTCCAGGCCAAAGCCCTCACCATAGAGGTTGGAGGTTAGAAAAGGGGGGGGGGGGGGGAGGGGTGTAGTAGGCTCCTCAGCCTATGATCACATAGCTAGAACAACTCTCAATTTCTTGTAGGTAGAGGATAAGAACTCTTAAAGGAATGGAAGACATGACTGAAAAAGAGTTCCAGTTGGATCACGTCACTGCTCTGTATTAATTGCACAATCTTCCCCTCATACTGACTATCATTCATTTGACTAGATTTATACTGCAGCTTTGTGAATTGAAAACATCTTGAAAACTTCAGGGGGAAAAAAATGGCCGTGTGTGTGTGTGTGTGTGTGTGTGTGTGTGTGTGTGTGTGTGTGTGTGTATGTGTGTGTGTGTGGTGGGGGGGGGGGGGTTTACTATTCTACACTGGTCAGTACATTTTTCAAGAAACACTACATGGGTTCCCATCAAAATATAATCAGCAAACTTACTAGATGTCTTGATATCTATGAACGGGACCGACTTGACGCCAATCCAGTCACCCACATTTTAAGTATCATTCATAAAGGGTGAAGTGGGAAAGGTGGGGGTGGTGTGTGGGGTGGTGGTGGTGTTTTTTTTCCTCCTGTCTCTGCACAATACCAAACTGAAATAACCTGCAACTAGGGGAATTTTTCCCTCGGAGTTAACACTGGTTCCAACTCCATTTCCCATACAGTCCTTCGAATCGGACTATAAACCGAGGTTCCGTGTGTGAACGCACGCATAACATCTTGCACGCACGTAAAATCCCATCACCAACTTTCGGAAGAGAAGGCCAGTTTGGCCGTTGGTATGGATGACACGTTACACATAGCATGCACCCTGCGTGAGAAATGGAAAGAATGAAGGAAGTAAGGAAACTGAGTGAATGATATTGAATGACATAAACAACAAACAAACAAACAATTGTTAGGTAGACACTCAAGGTCTGACCAGCGCATTGGGCTAATGCATAGGTCAGACATCTTCTAAGTCGTAGCCATGAGACCCTCTTCTTCAATTCTCTCATCTTACTTGTTAATTCATTTATACACCAGCTTAAAATCACAGTAGTGTGGTCTCAGAACTTAGCGGATGTGGTGTAGCGTATATGGACTAGTCCGCACGCAGTGATGCCTCCTTGATGAAACAAACTGAATGAAATGAACTGGATGACACGGGAAACGACTGAATGAAGCGCCAGCTGGCAGCTCTTCAGTCGGCACTACCCAGGTAGGCAGCCCGTTGTGTAAACCAGTGTGGATTGTAAAACGCTTAGAGCTTGGTCTCTAGCCAAGAGTAGGTGCTATATAAGCATTCATTATAATAATATAACAAGATAATGAACTTTTCCAAAAGCAGTTAGGACACTGTACTTTTCAAAGGCACAGATTAACTATCCTGTCAAAACCTTACGCCTCTAAACGGACAAAAAACAATTATTTGTATTTAAGATTACCTTTTCTGATTTTTTCGAAACATGAAGAAAAATATCCAAACGAGAACAGTTGTAGTTTCTTTTCGTGAACTGCATGTAATGCACCTTAGTCAAATTTGAGAAAAAGAGTATGGCCATGTAGTCTGAAAATTATGGTACATTGATCACTTCTTCGTGATTCTATTTGAACAACAGAAGGATCACATTCACATCTAGGCAAAGAAGAAGAAAAAAGAAGATGAAACAAGCAATAAAAATTAGTATACAGAAATAAGTGGGCTAACAATTCATCCCACACAAACGAACTCCTAAAAAAAAATGGTGAAAAACAAGTTCTTTTCAAGCTAATCGTCCAAGAAAGAAAATCATTTTCAAGTCAAACTCCCAACACCACCAGTCCAATGAAAAAAATGTTCTCTAAATTGTTGACAGCATATGTTGAGACAAATACAGAGCTGTATCAAATTGAGAACACATTGCTGGAAACATTCAACATGGGCCATTTATCTAAACACTTAACATGTATGCAGTCATTTCGGTCCTACTCATCAACATGAAGAAATCAACATTAGAAGGTATTTTCCCTTCTTCTCTTAGTTAAATTTTCAAATACTCAGCCAACATTATCTTTATCAAATACTTACCAAGTAAGTAATCACCCCCATCAGTTCAGACGATTTGAAAGAAAGGAAAAAAACAAGAGTATCTTTTTGCCATGAAACTCGTCAATGCTCAATGGAATGAACTCCCTCAACCATGCAGTCACGGAACACGTTCTCAATACTTCCGTTTTCAAGTTCTTTTCTTCAAGACATGGGCAAGCAAAATTCCTAGGTGGCCATTTTTGACAGCAGTGGTGACAGCATGTCAACAGTGAGCAAAGACATGGGCTGGTATTTGTACTAATTTCATCCAAAAGGGGCAAAAAACCGAAATAAGACATAAAAGGCTTAGGAAAATGGACCACATTAAACGAAACCTCGAGTCATCAAATGAAAGCAACTGAATAAATGGGAAGAATATAAAACAGACAGGCGCTGAGGGGAGTTGGGACCCAGTTAAGGCGCCGTACCATCCTCTGGTTGCAGGGCTAAAAACTTTGTCGGCCAATGAAGATGGGGAGGCATAACATGAGGAAGAGGGCTTGCCGATGCTCTCCCCTGGCATTGCTGAACAGCGCAGCCTGGCTTGGGCCATCATCGTATTCCTCAGAGGCAGCTGGGATCTTCTTCTTCTTCTTCGGCGGTCGATTTTGTTGTTGTTGCATCAGATCAATCCTGTCGCCATGATGAAACCCACCGTCTTCTCGCGGTCTTGACGGATGCCCCAAAGCTGCATCTACACTGACCCTTTTTCAACCAGATTCACTGACAAGCTGTTTGGAAAGGGAATCCTAAATCTCTTGCAAAGACAGGGAGGCCACCAGGATATGCATCTCAAAGAGAACAGTGAACAGACTTTGAGGCCCATGTTCGGTCTCTCACTGTGCACACGGTCACAGTGGCAGAATGAGAGCTGCCAAAGCGAGAGGCGACGCAATTGGCCTCCGACATTTCACAGTTGATTTCAGCCATCCTCTGTGTGCAAGGGTTTAAAACAGCGACAGCATAACCAAGGGAGCCTACTCTATAGGGTGTCGGGGGATTTCATGGCAAAGAAGACACAAGGCGCGGGTATTCATGCCTAGCCAACAATTTGTCTTGAGCAGGAGATGAATACACCCTAAGTGTCACCCTCCACTTATGACAATTGTCAGGCTGCAGCTGTAAGTCCACTGTGGGATCATCATGCATGAGGGCCCAGGCGTCTTTCTGTCTCTCTCTTTCTCTGTGCATAAACAGGCTGACAGCCATCCATCTGGTCTGTTAAACGTTTAAAAAAAAAGCAATCCCAACACAGCAACTGTATGCTGATTTCAATGTAGCTCAGTCTAAAACAATCCATCTGTCTCCTCGTACTCTGTTGTTTAGCTGAAACACAAAGTACATACATCGACACACACACGTAAACCAGTCCAACATACTGGCCTCCTCATCCAGAACATTCACACTGCAAGACATGTATGGCAAGGTTTATTTCATCATCACTCCACAGTTCATTCTAATGGGTCTGAATGCAAATGTACACATACTTTCATGGTAATACTTGCTAACCTCTGCAAGAACATTTGATTTATACTCTTGCAAATAAATGATCACTGGATTAATCTTTAACCAGTTCGATACAGAATACAATTTTCATTTACATGAAATTAGGAAGAGAAACAACGGTAGAAAAAAGTCTTTCCCTGAAATCTAATGATTCCTTCAGCAACATTTTTACACTACTTTATGCTTTATGTTGTGCATTTATCTATTTGAAACACTAAGAATGAAAATGAAGCTTTGTTTCATGTAAAAGACTTCTGTGTTTTGCACATTTCTTCCTTGATGATATCGATAATTTTCAAACACTCTGTAAAATGGCGTGAACAGAACTTAAAGGTTTTTGTGTCTCTCATCCTCAAGACATCATCAATCATGTTTGAACTAATCATGTAAAACTGACAGCCACATCAAGAACAGGCAAAAGGCAAGACTTTTGTTACACATAATTAATGAATCTGGCAGAGCACCCTGCAATGAAAAATGCGTATTTTGACACCAAGTAATTGCCTTAATGAACCCCTTTGCAGATAAGACAGGCATCAAACACACAGGCCTGAGCTTCCCCTCAAGCCCCGACATACCTCCTCAAGTGTTGGCCCATGACAAACAACACAAGACACAGAGACAATACGGAAGTTATCACAAATCTCATTCCCATGGCAGAAATGTTCAGGCACCTCTAGTCGGATCCGTCCTCCTCTGAGCTGTAGTCCGAGTCCTCTTCCTCCTCCGTCTCATCTTCATTGTTGGCTTTGTCCTCTTCGTCGTCACTGATGTCCCACTGCGGGTGGTCTTTCACAATCTTGGCTTCCTTCACGTCAAGCTGGAAGACACGTCGCAGAGAGAAAGCGAACTTGTACAGTTATGCTAGAAAATCAGGCTATACCAAAAACAGCTGAAGATGCATTTCCCCCATCAAACATGAAAGATGTATTTTCCCCATCACACAGTTAAAGACACATTTTCCACACTAAACGCAACTTTTTTTTCATTTTGTTTGCCATAAACAAATGAACATGACTCACAAATCACTCTAAATGTACTAAAAAAACTAAAAAAACCTGTTGGACACAACATACATCTGAGTGCAGGGCATTCCAACCTGGCTGCAAAGAAAAACAGGTGTCCAGTTCAGACATGCGCTAAAGCTTGTGCTGAACGTTCACTGGCACTGTCAAAAAATGATCAAGTGCATCAGAAATACTTCACAGAATTGAAATAAAGAATTAGTAAGCAAGAGATGGACATCACGCACAATGCACTGCAGGATGGCTTATTCCCTTGGAGGGGGCTGAACAATCTTCATCAACCACAACAAAACCGAAGGGATCAGGATCACCAGTATGACTACAAGTGATGGAAATACCTCAACAGCAACAAGATGTTTCTGACTTCCAAAAGTTAAAGTATCAATGGGAAACAAATTCAACCATCACACTGACAAATAAGCCTGGGCCTAAAGCACAGAATGCAGCCACTCAAAACAGTTGTCGATGCTGATGTTTCAAAGCCCTTGAACTGGTTGGCATGAGGAGATACATGTCACCACTGATGCGCAGGACTAAGAGCAACGGAATTCTGATTGTTCATAAAATTGATTCGCCAAAACAAAAATACTGGTGTTGGTTTATTGGTCGGAAAAGAAGCTAGTGAAGCACAGACTGTGACTTGAGTGTGCATGTTCAATATTGGCATGACCTGTTAGATGGCTAAAGCGTTACACCAAGACCCATTACTCTCTCAACTCATGAGTGTGCATGTTCAATACTGGCATGACCAGTTAGATGGCTAAAACGTTACATCAAGACCCATTACTCTCTCAACTCATGAGTGTGCATGTTCAATATTGGCATGACCAGTTAGATGGCTAAAGCGTTACACCAAGACCCATTACTCTCTCAACTCATGAGTGTGCATGTTAAATACTGGCATGATCAGTTAGATGGCTAAAGCGTTACACCAAGACCCATTACTCTATCAACTTGTGTGTGCACCTTAAACACTGGCATGATCAGTTTGAAAGCCAAAGTACCACATCAAGATCCATTAATCTATCACCTTGTGTGTGTACCTCAAACACTGGCATTCTCAGTCTGATGACCAAATGTACTGGACCAAAATCCATCCATACATCAACTTGTGTGTGCACATTAAACACTGGCATGATCAGTTTGAAGGCCAAAGTACCACATCAAGACCCATTAATCTATCACCTTGTGTGTGTACCTCAAACACTGGCATTCTCAGTCTGATGACCAAATGTACTGCACCAAAATCCATCCATACATCAACTTGTGTGTGCACATTAAACACTGTCATGATCAGTTTGAAGGCCAAAGTACCACATCAAGACCCATTAATCTATCACCTTGTGTATCCACTTCAAACACTGGCATTCTCAGTCTGATGACCAAATGTACTACATTAAGACCCATTCATATGTCAACTTGTCAAGTAAACATCTGAAAAGTTCAAAACTAAAAAAAAAAGCTTATGGTATGATGTTTGGGATTTGAATAATCTCACTTGTTGCACATAAAAAAAAAAAAGCCCTAGAACATAATGACATAACTGTTCAGGGCCAGACCTACGTGTTTTCTCTGTTTTTCAATCACAAATATTGCCAGACGAACGCGTTTCCTCTTTTCTTCAATAACTTAATGAGGCAACATGTTAGAGTGATTTACACACACACACAATATTCTGTCCAATTATTCAATACCATTTTGACATCTGGAAACTATAATATCATTGGGTGAAGTAGCAGCCTTGGAAAAATAGTCTTCTCATTTGAAAGATGACACCCAAGGAGGAAAGAGCACCTGTTTCTCCAGTGCTGTGGTGTCTATGCTTGTCCGTTACCTGTTGTTATGTGGTGAACTGTATGTTTCCCAGATGGAGGAGGTTCTCCCTATAGGGGTGTTTCCACATGATGTGTGATGCCCTGGTCCAAAATTTAGGTCAAAATATCACTTTTTAAGTCTTCAAAGTCTGGTGCTTAACTGTACCTAAATACACAGACAGACAGACAGACAGACGCACACACAGAAGTCTTCAAAGTCTGGTGCTTAACTACACCCATACACATAGACACAGACACACACATACACACACAGTGTACCTTGATATTTTGCTGCTGATCAAATCACTGAAGTAGGAGTCTGACCTCAAGACCACAGTGTAATGGTACACACCCTGCTTGGCTGGTGCTGAGAACTTGAGCTTCACCTGCCCAACAAGTGACACACAACTTGTCAGAATGGGAGAGATGATGTTGCATCTGCCCAACAACATTACGAGACACACAACTTGTCAGAATGGAGAGATGATGTTGCACCTGCCCAACAACAACAGACACACAACTTGTCAGAATGGGAGAGATGATGCTGAACCTGCCCAACAACAACAGACACACAACTTGTCACAATGGGAGAGAGATGATGCTGAATCTGCCCAACAACAACAGACACACAACTTGTCAGAATGGGAGAGAGATGATGCTGAACCTGCCCAACAACAACAGACACACAACTTGTCAGAATGGGAGAGAGATGATGCTGAACCTGCCCAACAACAACAGACACACAACTTGTCAGAATGGGAGAGAGATGATGCTGAACCTGCCCAACAACAACAGACACACAACTTGTCAGAATGGGAGAGAGATGATGCTGAACCTGCCCAACACACAACAGACACACAACTGTCACAATGGGAGAGAGATGATGCTGAACCTGCCCAACAACAACAGACACACAACTTGTCATAATGGGAGAGAGATGATGCTGAACCTGCCCAACAACAACAGACACACAACTTGTCAGAATGGGAGAGAGATGATGCTGAACCTGCCCAACAAAAACAGACACACAACTTGTCAGAATGGGAGAGAGATGATGCTGAACCTGCCCAACAAAAACAGACACACAACTTGTCAGAATGGGAGAGAGATGATGCCGAACCTGCCCAACAACAACAGACACACAACTTGTCATAATGGGAGAGAGATGATGCTGAACCTGCCCAACAAAAACAGACACACAACTTGTCAGAATGGGAGAGAGATGATGCTGAACCTGCCCAACAACAACAGACACACAACTGTCACAATGGGAGAGAAAATGAAGCTGAGAGCCCAGCTGACCACAAAGGGCTTTATCATGGCTGTCACTGTGTTTAAGTCAACACTTCAAAAAAGATTAAAACACACACACACACATACACACATGTACACACACACACATATACAAGTGCACACACACACACACACACATACAAGTGCACACACACACACACACACACACACACACACACACACAAGCGCGCACACACACACACACACACACACACACACACCGCATTTCAAACATGTTCTAAAAACATGCCAATGCTGTAGCTGAGCAAAGCATTGTGAGTGGCTGAAACCCATTTCTTTTTGTGCGTGTCCTAGTATGCATTAGCAATGAAAGCTGGAATTTAAAAAAAAAAAGAAGAAAAAAAAGGCTAGTTTCTATAAGTCTTGACACGTTATAGTATATAATACCAACTATTCTGATAGATCACAACGCAACACCTGGCTTCAGGTAATTTTGCGAGTTCCTTTGGCACCGAACACAGTGTGTTGAACAGTGAGGTGATTGCAGGCGAAAGTTCAAACACATTTCAAAAGGTTGTTGAAAGAACTCCACATAACACAGAATGCCCATCTTGTGCCAAATCTGACAAGTGACTTTTCTTTCCGAGTTTTCACTGTCCCGAGTGTTGTTTACTATGTCTGAAGAAGACCTAAGAGGTTGAAACACGTCATGTTTTATCTTGTAATTCGTTTGTCTAAGTTATCTGGTGAAGTTCTTGCAAAAACCTTTTCAAATGTGCTGCAGCTTTAGCTAACGACCGACAAGAACGCACAGGTTTCACATCCATGAACAACCTTCAACAACCTCTCACCTCTTCTTCCTCTTTGAGACTGCAGACGTGGACAGGCGCTGTGATGAGCAAATGGCGTTTCTTGTCAGCCACATATAACCACCACGCTTCCTGCTTCTCCTGAAATAGGAGGGGGAAAAAAAGTCTAGAATTTTCCATTTACAAATCATACGTCTCCACTCAATTCTATATTATTTTTTCATTCAACGCCCATCTTGCGCTGAAGTGAATGAAGATAAAGTGATTGCTCGTTCATTTTTGTTGTCCCGAGTGTTTTGTATCTTGCCTGAAGAAGACCTAAGAAGTCGAAATGTGTCATGTTTTATCTTGTGATTTGTTTATCTACGTTTTCTTGGCAGTTTGCTATTAATTTCATGTAAAATTTCTATATCATTAACTACAAAATGCAACCATCTCTAACTCTGCTTACAGGTTTTCATACAACCTTAGACATGTGCATGAAACGCTGAGAGTTGAAAACTGTAAAGAAAGAGTTCAGAAGATAGATGAAACGGTCCAATGATGACATTTCCTCGGTGGCAAATGCATGTGTTCTGAGGCATCCTTTCCATGTCTTAGCATCAAAGGCAGGAAAATCATTTTCAATGCCCCTGAAGAAACAGAGAGTAATTTTCAAAAGCTGGCCCACAGAAATATGACACAGGGGCTCACATTGTGTTTTTTTAATGTGGCCACAGAAATATGACACTGGGGCTCATATTGTTTTTTTCAATGTGGAAGTCCAGCCAATCCAAACATGACTGTGCACTTTTAAAAGAGTTTAGCAACAGATTTCTGGGAATGCTTCAGAAACTGGTCATAGATGGCCAGGAGCAGGATCACTGCAGAGAAAATGGCAAAATGCAGTCTTCAGTAATGCCAGAGAAAAAGTTACAGGCATTTCTTTTTTCTTTCAGTTATTTGTTTTTAAGACAAGCAGCAAATTTACAGATGGATGAAAACTTCTGTTCAATAATAAGAGGCCAACAGACTGGCAACACTATATCCAGCAGCAATCTACACAACTGCAAGTTTGAGGTGATGGTTAAAGGTTAATGTTTTTCCATTTCATTTTCTTGGTTACTTTCCATTCTTTTTTTTCTTCTGTGCTTAGGCTGCCAGACTGAGCAGATGCCTCTCCAAGACTAACGTTTGGTCGTTCTGAGACCATGTTTTGATTTGGCTAGCACATTTGTTATTTGCTGAAACGCTGGGCACTAAGGATCTGTAGTACACCCTATGTCCACCCTTTTTATATGTTATTTTTATTTTGTCGGCAGTCGCCAACTAAGTCACAGTGTTTGGGGCATTCATGCCTCTTAGATGATGTTGGAATTGTTGCTTGGGCACACTTTATAAGAACATCTAAGCTCCTACAGGGTGTGGACTGTTCAATTCTTTCTGCTCGTTTCCTGCCAAGAGATCCCAATCAGCATTTTGAAAACTGAAGCGTACAGGTAAAGTGGGTCTTTCTGTCATTTTTGACTTTACAACAATTCCATGCAGATGGTCATAAGCAGACCACTAAGAGTCCAGAACTAGCGACGGATTGCACTCTGAAAAACGTACACATGAAAGTGTTCCTAATCTTCCCAGCTGAGCCCCACTGCAAACTCAACTCTGGACAGGAGGCAGTCGGGACAGAAAAATCCACAAATAAATGGGCCTGATGGGAATCGAACCCCAACCTCCTAACCAGCAGTCGGAAGTGGGGTGACGTCACGTGACTGTCTTATGACTGCATTGGCCACGGATAAAATTCGGCCTGACAGAGCTGGCTAACTGCCGTTGAATGCTATGGTCTGACATGGTAAGTATATTAGCCAAACGGGGAGTATAATACAAACTCCCCATATTTGCACCATTCATAAAAAACTTGGAGTCCAATCATATACAATGCATAACTGTTCATTGAAGAGCAAATTATCTGGGGGGGAAAAAAATTGATGATGGGAAATTCATAAAAAACTTGAGAGTCCAATCATATACAATGCATAACTGTTCATTGAAGAGCAAATTATCTGGGGGGGAAAAAAATTGACGATGGGAACCTAAACCTGACCAGCACACCAGAAAAGGCTCAGATCAGGGGCTTGATAAACTCTAAGAAAAGACTGCCTCAGATGGAAATGTGCTGAAGTATTGGTTGCAATTTATGACATGCCTGCTTCTACACTGTAATCTGACAGTGAGGCGGTGAAAACTGTACATTCTGACCAGACTGGACACTAACTGACACATCATAACGTGAGCTTGAAGCCTCTTCCAAACTGGGTTTGAAGTTGACAACGTCCCCTGAAAACAGGCGCAATCAAACACAATTCAAAACGACCTGCATGATGCATAGCATGGGTCCTTGGTTTGTAGGAACAGGTCAGAAGTTCACCCAGAAACTAAAAGACTCTACATTGGGATGGGAGGGGGGGGGGGGGGGGGGGGGGGGGGGGGGGGGGTAAGAGATGCAGGTGGATGCTGACTGGACAGGATTTTCATTGTTTGCAAATGGTGCTGTTTTCTCAGATTTTGAATTGACCTTTACTTAATGTGCATACGAGTATGCATGAGTGTGCCATGCAATGCATCTGGGTGCTTGCCCTGGTACTTTTACATGCAGCATCTCTGAGTTTGACATTTCTGTACACTTCAAGATCTTGCCTTTTCAATTCTCAATCAATATAGCCCAGCTGACCACACTTTTCTCAGGGCTGTCAAAAAGTCATATGTCAAAGGTCATATCCTAAAAATAGTCAGACCCCGAAGAAGGTTACATCCTGAAAAAGAACCCCCCCACCCCCCTCCCCCAAAAGGATATGTCAGCTAAGACTAGTCTCATCTTTAAAACTGACAAGTCAAAAGCCACGTGGGAGCGCAGGACATTCCTCTAACTCAAACCAAGTTTGAAACAAAAAAAAAGTAGCCACAAAAGATACCTAAGAAAAGCCACAAGGGCAAACAGATAGCGCAGAATGTCATTTCCACTGAAACAACATAGACATCAGTGAGGCAGTGGTGGAAACAAACACAGACCTGTTTACCCCAAATTCGTTACCTGTAATATCTCAGACAAAAACCTGTAATTTGAAAAAAAAAAACCCACCGTAACCTTCATAATTGCAATACTTTCGCAATTTTGGAAGATTTGGAAGAGCTGGCCATTGAGACCGCTTCGTCGCCATATGATCTTTGACAATGTAAAAGATGCAAGGCACGCTGGGAAATGTCTTCTTACTGCTTTTGACCGAATTGGCAGCAGACAAAACTATGCGTTTAACAATTTTCTTTCTTTGATTTTCTTCCTGCAATTTTTTTTTTTTTTTTTTTGGGGGGGGGGGGGGGGGGGGGGGGGGGGGCGTAATTTCGATTTTTTTCCATAAAAATTATGGCAAAATCGTAAGGGTGAACAGGTCTGGAAACACATAAAGACAGAGAGAGACAAAGAGAAGAGTGTGATCAGCAAACAAGATAAAAGCAGGGACAAAAAAGAAAAAGACACCCATCCTACACAGCCTTCAAGCGGAGGAACCAACCCAACTCACCGCCGGAAAGAAGGGGCAGTGAACACTGTGGCTTTCCTTCTTCTTCGTCTCCAGGGAGTTCTCCTTCTTGGACTCCATCTTGAAGGTGTCCCAGTCTTCGTCCTCGTCGTCGTTGTCGTCCTTCCTCTTCACTGCCTTCTCCTCGCTGGCCGCCGCGTCCCCACCGCCGGCACCGGCTTCCTGCTCCTCCTCTGACATGTTGTTCTCCTCGCCAGACTCTGTGGCCGCCCCCTCCTCCTCCGGTTCCTCGCTCTCTGCTCCCGCCGCCCCTGCTGCTGCTGCTGCGTTGGCTTTGGACTTGGTGCCTTCCCCTGGGGCTTTCTGTGTTATTTATAAAAAAAAAAAAAAGGCAACAAGTTATGGTAACTGTATGACCCGTAGAACATGAACGGAATTGAGTTTGATTTCACGTTACTTACAGCCCAGCTAACTGCCAACAGCTTATCAGGGCGTGTCACCTTATCATTGAAGTAAACTCTTCATCCAGATTATTAAAAAAAACTACATACACACACATGCAATACCTTAAAAATGGATTAAAAAAAAAAACATGCAGAAATTCTGTTAAAATCTTTCTTCCGTAACATCTCAGAGGAAAAAAATTCTAATCTCTTTCAGAAACTAAAAAGTCAGATCAGGTGGAACATCTATTCAATTCAGTTTATCTTGCTTGTGGCCCAGCCAACCACACAGAGTCATATCAGGGCTTTCACCTTGTTGACCTCAACTGTTTAAGTTAAACAGATCCACAACACACACACACACACACACACACACACGGTATGAACAAAAAAAGCTAACTCAAACGCACATATACCTTGCAGTATATCTATAATCGATCATTCTTCCACCCTTAATTCCAACATTACCGATGCTGCTGCAGCGTTTTCTTTGTCGATTCTGGCCTGTGCCACCGCCTTCCATGGTATGGCTGCTTGGTTTTCTTCTTGGGTTTTGCCTCCCTTTTCTTGCCTTTCTTGTGCTTCTCCCACACCTTGGGTTTGCTCTCTCCTGCTAGGCTGTTCATCTAAACATCAACACGACAGGTATGACTGAAAACCAACCCACACACAACAGGCACAAACTAGGTATGGCTGAAAACCAACACACACACAACAGGCACAAACTAGGTATGGCTGGAAACCAACACACACACAACAGGCACAAACTAGGTATGGCTGAAAACCAACCCACACACAACAGGCACAAACTAGGTATGGCTGAAACCAACCACACACAACAGGAACAAACTAGGTATGGCTGGAAAACCAACCCACACACAACAGGAACAAACTAGGTATGGCTGAAAACCAACCACACACAATAGGCATAAACTAGGTATGACTGAAAACCAACCCACACACAATAGGCACAAACTAGGTATGGCTGAAAACCAACCCACACACAATAGGCACAAACTCGCATCTTTAATCAGACTCTCTCTTTTTTTCTTTGTACTCCCAGTTCTTACAGAACAGGGAGTACTTTACAATGGGAACGAAGAAATGCTGTCTGTGTGTGTGTGTGTCTGTCCGTGGTCAAAATGTGTTCCACTCCCCTCCAAACAAAAACTACTGGGCCGATATTTCTGAAAAATTTGTAGGCATGTTCATTATGGGTCACGTATGATGCCCGATGTTTTCTTTTACATTATAGCCGTTAGTAACAGCTATAACGGCCCATAACGGGTTTATCTTCTTTATGGAATTATCTCAGAAAGTACTTGGCCGATCTCTCTGAAAATTTGTAGGTATGTTCATTATGGGTCACGGATGATGTCCGATGCTTTATTTACCGTTATAGCCGTAACAAACGTAACTCTGAATCACTAGCAGTGCAGAGCAGTACTGCTTCCAAACCATACTGTCTGTCTTCATGGTCTTCCTCCTCGTCCAAGCTCTTCATCACCGTTTCCGTTGACCGGACCTTCTTCTTCTTCAATGGTTCCGTCGCCGTGATTTCTTTGTCAAACAACGCCTTCATGTCTTTGCGCACCAAGTTGACTGTTACCGTGACGATGGATCCAACGGTGATTGTTGAGTCTTCTTCATCAAGCACTGGCAAGAAAGAAATACACAAAAAGTGATAGGTGAAAAATGGAATTTTCTTACCAAAAAAAAAAGGTTTAAAGAAACATCAACCAGCTCAAACAAATGTTCATTCATGCTTGTGTTGACAACACGTTTGA
Organism: Conus ventricosus; assembly: GCA_018398815.1. Taxonomy (NCBI): domain Eukaryota; kingdom Metazoa; phylum Mollusca; class Gastropoda; order Neogastropoda; family Conidae; genus Conus; species Conus ventricosus. The sequence continues at coordinate 13,424,136 of CM031610.1, forward strand.
CAATAAGGACGTCCGAACTTGTAAATTAATGGAAAGAGAAGCTAAATCCTGATCCTCAGTTATCTCGATCTTCTGTCAATCACTCTGAAAAATTAATGGAAAGAGAAGTTAAATTCTGATCCACGGTATACCTTGATATTCCGTCAACTCTAACTGACCCTCCCTAACTACACCAGACCTCCTTTTACGGTAACTTTGATTCACGCAGCACTGAGATTTCACCAGCCAGACTGAGGCACAAACTGACTAGACTCCTGACCTGGGACGATGAGGTAGCCCGAACATTTTTCAACCTGCTGTTTGTGACAATGGCCGAGTGCACAGTGGACTATAACAGGCAGAGTGGCCCAGTAAACCACACCCCCTTTTCCTGGCATTGTGAACCAGCATGCCATGTTCCCTACCCCCGGCTCTCTTCCATTCTTGTTCTCTCATTTTCTGCCCAAACTTTTCATTTATGTTATATATACAGAGGACCTCAAAACTTTTCAACCTGAATGAAGAAAGAGTCAAAAGATGTACTTTTGAGCAAACTGTCTGCGGGAAGTTAAATGTTAAACGACACATATTTCAAGTCAACCGAACGAACGGAGTAGGTTATGCTGCTGAGCACATGGCGGAAGTCTGGATGAAGCTAGATCATATTCTTGATCACACCCAGCTGGCCACACACGGCCTTGTCAAAGCTATGACTGCTCAGGGAACAGAACTCTTGTTCCGCAAAAAAAGACAAAAAAAAGACAACACACAATTATGTTAGGTAATGTAATGTTGCTTACAGCCCAGCACAGCCGACGGCAAAGGGCCATATCAGGGCTGTCCCCACATTGAAGTCAACTTACAAGTCATTATTTAACACACAAACACACAAAAAAAAAAACAGAAAAAAACCCTATTCACACAACCCTTTTAAACACATCTTCTTAAAACACACCAGAAATTTTGTTAAAAATCTTTCCTTCATAAAATCTTAGATCAGATGAAAAAATGTTTTAATCTCTTTCAAGAAATTCAAAGATCACATCAGGTGGGACATCTCTGAAAAAGGGTTTTTCATGGAGTCTTCTGTCAAGTGTTTATGTCTCACATCATGGAAGTGCCAACACTCTAATGAAAGAATATGTTTCACTGTGAGTGGTACATGACATGGAATGCACCACGGAGCTTCTTCACCATTTAAAAGATAGGAATGAGTGTAAAAAGGAGCGGCATGTATGCAAACTTGTACATATTCATATGAAATTCATAACATGGTAAGGAACCAAGTGATATCAAAGGCTGATGAAAAACTAGGCTGTGCAATGGATACGACTCAATGTTGAGAGGAAAGAAGGGTGCTGATTGGTCTAAGCAGATGGGCTTTGCAGGTGTCTACATAACGGCATTTACCAACGCAATGTTCAGCAAACTAAATTAACAATGGTCAAAGTCAGCATCATTTTGACAATGGCAGGGACATGACAATAACCATAAATGAATACAAGGCAAAACAAAGATGTACTTGCGTTTATTCAAAGCGTGAAATGCTACAGGCACAGAGCACAGGACATAGATTTCCTGTCCAGTTCAGCTTAAGTTCAAGGACAGGGATCAGTGATCATTCTCACGCACAAATGTGTGCCTCTGACGCACAAAATTCGTATCTGACACACTGGAATTCAGGCTAGTGCCTCACAAATACATACCAAAATTTACCATAAGCCACTTATTTCCTTTTGCATGTATTATAACTCTGAGCAGCGCGTCACGCAAAAGTGCTTTTGTCCTATCCGCCACGATCAAAGTTGTGTTTCTCACAACTTTAAACGTGGTGTTAGAAACACAACTTTCCTCAGCATTTTAGAACGTTTTGAATCAATTAAACAACTTCTGCTTGACAACTCTTCTCTACTAAAAAAACAACAAGAGTTGTCAAAATAGACTACCAGTCTATGACCAGACCATAAGATCATGTGATGCAGCCACATGTAAAAACCATATGAAATTCAGCTTTTCAGAATCAAAATCGACAGTTCAGCTGTGGTTTGCGGGTGATAATCAGGGAAGTGGGAGAGCTCCCACTACCCTGGTGATAAGCCAGCGAATGGAACAAAGTCGAGCAAACTATCATGACCGGTTCGGATAATTAAAATGGCTCCGTTATGGACGTACGAATGTGTTGCCCACTGTGCAGGAGTGGTCAGCCTACAGGGTTTTGTCGAAGGTTCCATGAATATTCATCACTTGCCTTTGTCACCAGGCTTCCGATGATCATTGCATTGCGATTGGAATATGGTTAAGCAATAAAGTATTTCAACACTGAAGGAAATGGCTCGTGTAGTGGAAATTCTGTGACGATTATCGAAGAGGATATCCCACAACTCAAGTGTCACTGTTACAATCCTGACAGTGCAGGTACTCACATTTATTCAAGTTAGTTGATAATACTTTACTCACTCTGGAACAGGAATCTGAATGAATATTTAGCACAATCTGGAATGTTTTGTTAGCTTTAATATCAACACCTCTTTACTTATCTATAAAAACTCTCTATCTCTTTGTGTATCTATGTGTGCAAGCCAATGAGAGCATGCACGCACGTGTGTGTGTGTGTGTGTGTGTGTGTGTGTGTGTGTGTGTGGGTGTGTGTGTGTGTGTGTGTGTGTGTTCCGTTTCATTATCAAGCAGTTATAAATGATGACCCCTAAATATTTCTGTGACCCCTGAAAATTTGGAAATGAGTTTTGTGTACCAAGCCTGACCCCCTGAGTGTAAGGAAATAATCATCACTGGGGATGGGCACTGCCTTCCATCATGCCCTGCTTTTCTAAACACTGTGAACCCTTGACAGTTCACAGACCCTTTACAGAAGCACCATCCATCTTGCCTACCACAGCTACTGACATGTTCTATCCAGTTTCAGCTTTCCCTCTTTTATTCTTTTAAAGTTTATCAAATGTTCAGAAAGAATGAAGAGCATTGTACCTTCTGAGCGGATGTTCATCTCCACATGAGGCAGAACACCACACACTTGGATGATGTCTCTGTACTCTCCGTCTCCCAAATTCCGCAGCATCTGACGGCGGTCTTCGTCTTTCATGGACACAAAGTCACGAACATGGCGAATGTTGCGCTGTAACCAAAAAAAGAACAAAAAAAAAAACAGCATTAATATTAACAAAACACTATTTCCCACTATCATACTGCAACTGTTTCTGGTGTTCACAGGGTTACGGTTCACAAATGCAGGGATGAAAGAGTGAGGGGAAGGGGGTGGGCGCAGAAGAGAGGGGGAGCTTAAGTGACAAACCATCATTTTCAAAATTATTCCAGAACTGAAATCAAGAAAAAACATCAGATCAGAATAATCACTCCTAAATTACGGTCATGTAAAACAAAAAGATGACAACAACAAAATAGAAAGAAAGAAAAAAAGCTAAGATTAAAAAAACCAAAGATTTTCAAAAACACTCTATGCCATTTTGGTAGTGACACACACCGGACTTCCAGGTGGCGCACACCAGTCTTCCATCCTTACATGTGCAAACCTCTTCAAAAACTCACACCAGATGGTGACTCTAACTCAGGAATCGTCACTTCCAGATCGGTTCAAACATGCAACCAAAGTATCTTTAACCCAATGCTGGCTAGTCATCCAGTCAGATAATTTCTTTTTTGTCTCTTTTTCCTTCTTTTTTTTTTCCAAACCTTTAAAACTATTTCCAATACCTATAACTGACATCTCATTCATATGAACGCACTATCTTATTCAGTTTAAAAAAAACAAAAACAATTGGAGCGCAGGATGCTAACCCTGCAATCTGTCAGGAAATTCCATCATTCTGAAGGCATAGCAGAGTGTCCTGTGTCCTTTTTCTTCCTGCATGCCATCAGTGGACTTCAATAGATATAGACATCTCACTAGTCAACTGTATACGAACACCTGAACAGACTGATCCAGACCTGTCTCATCATTTTCCACCTCACTTTCTAGGCAGACAGACAGACAGAAGTGCAACACAATTCTCCTCTTTAGAGGCTGGCTTCATCTGCATGCTGGCTATTCAACAATGCCATCAACAACAACAACAAAATTAACCCCAGCAGGCAGCTGTGCTGACCTTGCGTGTGGTGAAGTGGCGCAGCATCTCGGGGCTGATGTGAGGCATCTGCTGCAGGGGGCTGGACTTCTCGTCGATGGCCTGCACGATCATCTGGCTCAGCTTCATCAGGTTCTCCACCGTCTCCAGGCGGGGCGGCTGGTGAACTGCGCATCACCCCACACAGCACACCCACTGAGGGACTACACTCAGGACCTGACGTACACTGCTTGAACTGTTAAAGAGTGGCGTAACATATACACAAAAGCCTGGTTTGGCTGGTCTCCAAATGTCATATGCCATGAACGAATTACAGATTTTCAAACTGCTTACTCGTTGCTCAATTCCACTTTTTTTTTGTTTAAAAGAAATATTCCAGCTTCTATTTTTGTTACGAAAATTTCCAGCAAAAACTGTATAAAAAAACAAAAACATGTGTGCCTTTCTATATGTACCATAGAAAAGACTCATACTGATCTCAGTAAATGCTATCTCAGTAAATGCTATCAAAAAACAAAAATGAATACAGAAACATAAGTATGAAAAAAATATACAGTGTGTGCCTTTCTATATGTACCGTAGAAAAGACTCATATTGATCTCAATAAATGCTATAAAAAAATAAACAAATGAATACAGAAACATAGGTATTAAAATAAAAAAAAAGCATGCTTGACTTGAGTGCAAGTAATATCACTCCCAGTTATAACTGAAGGCGACTGTAAATCTAATTTAAAAAAAAAAAAAAAAAAGGAAAATGTCTTCACTGCTGTTGCCAGTGTGATCCATGTGGCACTGACCTCTCCCAGACATGGCCATGGCCACCAGGCTGGCACAGATGTTGATCATCTCGTTGATGAGGTATGGGCATTTCTGCAGGATGTAGCCCTGATCTGGAAAGCACCCAAACCAGCTTCTGTCATCTCCACAAACTGCCTCGTACACAGCAGCATGCTATATCTGTAACGTTTCTCATTATCATCATCCCCCGCCCACCCACCCCCACCACACAGGCGCTTTTCTAAGGCTGCCGCACTAAGAAGGTTTTTAGAGCAACCACCTATATACAGACATCAGTGGTTTTGCTTGTTCTTCGTTTTCATTGTCCTAAATGTTGTTTTCTGCCTGAAGAAGACCCCAAGAGGTCGAAATACATTGTATTTTGTCTTGTAATCTGTTTGTATTCTGTATTATCTTGCGGAACTTATACCCTTTCTAAAATTTACCAAATATATATATAAAACCTACTGACCTTTAAGTGAATGTGCCACACACACATACACACACTGAGTAACTTAACTCCAATTCTCAATCAAAAAATTGTGATTGCTTCCTGCAACTGATATGAAGCCTTGGCTTCTCAGAGGCCACAACTTTTAGTCAGGTTATTTTGTTGACAGCGTATGTCAATGAAACGAAGTCACCGCATCTCTTGAAAAGTCCCCAACTTTCAACAGCAGACAAAGCTTGAGAAAAACCGTCATACTCATGACAACAATCAAAACCTGTGCATCTCTGGCACCTTCTGTGTGAAAATCTCTGCACCTAGCCGCAAAATCTGTGACTACAGTTCCCCCAACTGTATCTTAAAAAAGAACACAGAGTACAGGGATTTTTCACACCTTGGTAGAACTATTTTCCCCCCGATACTTACAGTTGAAAAGAAGTATCCAGGCTCTTCATGTAATAGTAAAGCAATGCTTTTGTATTTTTCAGCAGAAATGAATGCGTTTCCAACAAAGGATGTGTGCACATCGGTTTCCAAGTTTTTTTTTGTTGAAGCGGGGTGAGGATGAAGGGGTTTGAAGATTAGCTTCCAAACTTTTATTAAAGCAGAGGGGGGAGGAGGGGTTCCTTTCAATCTGCCATCATGCAGCAAAGGGTCCAGGGATTCTTTTCATTTCATTAGTTGTTGCCTCTACAAGCCCATTTCATTTCCCCCAGTTTCCATTTGACAGAAACAAAGTACACAGCTCCAATACTGCTCCGAGTGTGTCCTCATTCAGCGGAAGTCGTTGGAAATGGGAGTGAAGAAGCACACGTGTCTTCACACTGTATGGAAAACACAGAGGTCTCTCACGATTCTTCTCTTGGATGTTGCCCAAAATCTTGATCAGCTGAAACACAAACCATACCATCAATCACAAGTGAAGATTTTCTTTTGAGGATGTACTGAAGATTTCCTGTCGAAATAAAAGAACAAAACTGTTGACTTTACGTCACAGACTGCCTTCAGGACTGATGAGAGAGAGGGAGAGAGAGAGAGAGGGAGAGAGAGAGAGAGAGAGAGAGAGAGAGAGAAATAATGTTGCTTATAGCCCGGCCGACTGCAAGGGGCCATATCAGGGATGTCACCGCGTTGTTGTCATAGCTCCTATAACATTACCAATGCAAACTTCCCTGACTTTCTCAGGACCTAAACCTTACTGTCACCAGAAGGAAAAATGACACAGACTGCACTGTTACTAATGGTAAGGCATCTTTTGTGCGTGTTGTGTTCATTTGTGTATTTTGCTTTACTGTCACTGAAAACAGGCAAGAAGCTCGAACGACAAAACAGCTTTTTGGCTAATGCATCCCCTAAATCCCAATGTTCCTATAGCAATGTGCAGGATCCTTGATGGTGTTGTCTGAATACAAGAGAAAACAAGATGCAAAGCATATAAATGTACTCCCAGTACAGTGAGACAAGGGAAAAATTTTCCCAGTTAGTGGAAGAAATTGACAATGCAGTGGTTATTTCCCTTATCAGACTTTTTTTTTCTTTTCCTTATCAGACTTGATTTTTTTTTTTAAATTATCATTTATTAGCCGCTACTAACGGCTATTCTGGTAAAATAAAACATCGGGCATCATCTGTGACCCATAATGAACATACCTACAAATTTTCAGAAAGATCGGCCCAGAAGTTTTGTCTGGAGCAAAGTGGAACACATTTTGACCAAGGACGGACACACAGACAGCATTTCTTCATTCCCATTGCAAAGCACTACCTGTTCTATAAGAACTGTGAGTACAAAAACAGTGAAGTCTTTTTCAAAGTAACAGTGATTTTGTGTGGTCTCTGTCAGCTGATCTTTGTCAGCATGTAAGCAAACACCCCAATGGTTCTCCACTTCTGGCCAGAGGATTTCACAGAGTCCCATCGAACGAAAGGTGAGCACTGACGATGGACCAGTGACAGCAGCAAAACACAATCTTCATCACAACAGTGCGGGTCATCAACAACAAAAAATTGCCAGCTGGTCATGTCGTACCAGACAGGTGTATGACCTGGCTGAAATGTTTGTACCTGCTGTAAACAGATGGAAGAGGCAAGGGCAAAAAAAAACAACAACCAACAACGAGACAAAACAAAAAACCAAAGGGCATCACTCAGCCATGATGAAAGAGAAAGAGGCTCAAGGTTGTGTGGCTCTGATGTTGAAACAGTATAAGAAGGGTTTCAGAAATTGATTCAACTGTACTAAAAACAACCTGAGCAAATTCAAAGAAATGAATTAACAAAACATCTCACCGACTGAAACTTATGTTCTCTTTCTAAGGAATCTTCCCCAAACTGGGTTGAGGCACTTTATACATAAGTAAGACAACATTTGTTTTCAGCAATGAAAACAGTCCCATCCTCACACATGCACACACACACACTCTATAAAGCGATTCCAAGACACTGACACAATGTAATGGTTACCTGGGGTAATTCTTCATTGTCACTGGGCCTGTCTGCACTTCAGCGTTGTGCATGCGATCAAACTCACAAGAAGCAGCCAAGATCATCACAGCACCTTCAACAGATAAAAAAAAAAGAAGTTTACAACATCAGTTTACACGCATTCACAATCTGCAGGTCATCCGCAGGTCATCCCAGTTGCTAAAGGCTGAAATCTTGACTACCATCTCACTGACAGGCTTCAGAAGAACATTTCTACCTAGTAAAGGAGGGAAGTGACAATTGAGAAAAACACTGGACATTGAAACTCATTAGGAACATTTCTTTTAAAACTCTAAATGGCTGATTCTTCCATTTGACTTGCGCATTGTCACTGTGTAACTGTGCTACAGACGCAGAGAGGCGATGTTTACTTTAAATTGTTCAGAGAGTATCAAAAGCAGGGAGGAATGATGTGTGCTCTAACCTGAAGGCTCTGAATGTCAATGTGCATAGGTCTGGTGGAAAAAAATGACATACCACCCCCCCTGCTCCTACCCCCCCCCCCCCTCTCTCCTATCCCCTTTCCCCCTAAAAAGTATCTAATGAACACTTGCAGCTCTACACGCTGATGATTGCTTGCCGATGTGCGCTAATACTCACGTAACTCCTCCCTCCTTTCATCAGGCTCTAAAATAAAGCAAACCAAAAGCCACCTTTTCCGTGGAAGACTACTTTTCACTTGTCCATCAATTGCGCGTACTGTCTAGGCCAGTTATTTCTCTTACTTTCCTCCATGTGCATGCACATCTGTGAGCGTTACCAAGTCAAAAACATTTCCTTTCCCGTTCTTGGGAGTTGACATGTGAATGAAGGTTGTCCCCCCCCACCCCCATCCCCTTCCTAGCAGCCAATCCCGTTCTTGGGAGTTGACATGTGAATGAAGGTTGTCCCCCCCCACCCCCATCCCCTTCCTAGCAGCCAATGCAGGGTACCATGGATGTTCACCCTTACGTTTCACCCTTACGTTTCAAGATCATGTTGGGGGTCTTGTTGATGAAGTAGTAGTAGAGCCGTGTGGTGTCCAGAAGAACTTGGTCACTGCTGAACTTAATGGAGCGATACCACCACACACCCTGCACAAAAGAAACCTCAGCATCTTTTCTATTGCCTTCAAACACACACAAACTCTCTTTATCTAATCTCATGGAGATTCTGTGCGTCTTAAAAGATATGCTCAAAGTTTTTGGACATAATTTAGAGGTAATCAAAATATTTATCATCACAAAGTCATGATTTTTTTGTATGAGAACATGAAACTTTTCCACAGACTCATGCAACAGAGAGAGAGAGAGAGAGAGAATGTTGGTAATTGCCCAGCCGACCCCAAAGGGTCTTATCAGGGCTGTCATTGCACTGAAGTCAACTCACAAGTCATTCAGGAAAAAACAAACAAAAAAAACCCCTGCATCCACACGCTCTTTAATAAAATATACCTTCTAAAAACACACCAGATCTTTTTTCTAAAATCTTTCTTCTGCAAAATCCTAAGATGAAAAATGTTGATCTCTTTCAGAAATTCAAAGATCACATCAGGTGGGACATCTCTGAGCAAGGTTTTCATGGAGTCTGCTGTAAAATGTTTTATGTCTCCAGACCTGTTTACCCCCAGAGATCGAAAAGAGTATACTGATGTCCAAAAAAGAGTACAATTGCTCCCAAAAGAGTACAACCACAGCTCACACAGATTTAGACATGAAATATATATATATATATTTTTATTTGAAGGAAACATCACCAGCACTACACCACATGACATCCAACACTCATTGATCTACTGCTTCAACGAGTTGTAATAGGCCGACTTGATTGAAGCCAAATTGTCCTCTGACAACTCCCTGTCTGCATCCAGGCAGCTGCCTGGTTTTCCTTTGAGGACAAGGAGGGCCTCTGTAGTGTCCTGAAGCATGGATGATCGTCCTTCTGTGCAGGCAGCTGCCTGGTTTTCCTTTGAGGACAAGGAGGGCCTCTGTAGTGTCCTGAAGCATGGATGATCGTCCTTCTGTGCAGGCAGCTGCCTGGTTTTCCTGTGAGGACAAGGAGGGCCTCTGTAGTGTCCTGAAGCATGGATGATCGTCCTTCTGTGCAGGCAGCTGCCTGGTTTTCCTGTGAGGACAAGGAGGGCCTCTGTAGTGTCCTGAAGCATGGATGATCGTCCTTCTGTGCAGGCAGCTGCCTGGTTTTCCTTTGAGGACAAGGAGGGCCTCTGTAGTGTCCTGAAGCATGGATGATCGTCCTTCTGTGCAGGCAGCTGCCTGGTTTTCCTTTGAGGACAAGGAGGGCCTCTGTAGTGTCCTGAAGCATGGATGATCGTCCTTCTGTGCAGGCAGCTGCCTGGTTTTCCTTTGAGGACAAGGAGGGCCTCTGTAGTGTCCTGAAGCATGGATGATCGTCCTTCTGTGCAGGCAGCTGCCTGGTTTTCCTTTGAGGACAAGGAGGGCCTCTGTAGTGTCCTGAAGCATGGATGATCGTCCTTCTGTGCAGGCAGCTGCCTGGTTTTCCTTTGAGGACAAGGAGGGCCTCTGTAGTGTCCTGAAGCATGGATGATCGTCCTTCTGTGCAGGCAGCTGCCTGGTTTTCCTTTGAGGACAAGGAGGGCCTCTGTAGTGTCCTGAAGCATGGATGATCGTCCTTCTGTGCAGGCAGCTGCCTGGTTTTCCTTTGAGGACAAGGAGGGCCTCTGTAGTGTCCTGAAGCATGGATGATCGTCCTTCTGTGCAGGCAGCTGCCTGGTTTTCCTGTGAGGACAAGGAGGGCCTCTGTAGTGTCCTGAAGCATGGATGATCGTCCTTCTGTGCAGGCAGCTGCCTGGTTTTCCTTGAGGACAAGGAGGGCCTCTGTAGTGTCCTGAAGCATGGATGATCGTCCTTCTGTGCAGGCAGCTGCCTGGTTTTCCTTGAGGACAAGGAGGGCCTCTGTAGTGTCCTGAAGCATGGATGATCGTCCTTCTGTGCAGGCAGCTGCCTGGTTTTCCTGTGAGGACAAGGAGGGCCTCTGTAGTGTCCTGAAGCATGGATGATCGTCCTTCTGTGCAGGCAGCTGCCTGGTTTTCCTGTGAGGACAAGGAGGGCCTCTGTAGTGTCCTGAAGCATGGATGATCGTCCTTCTGTGCACGTCTTGCGAACCATGGAGAAAATCCTTTGGCAAGCAGCACTTGAGTGTGGGATGGACAGGATTCCCCTCATCACCTCCGACAGTTCCTTCAAGTGGGCTGCTTCTTCCCTATCTCCGACCACACCCGTCAGCCCTATCACCCTCTTCAAAGCAGGCTGTGATGTCTGTACATGTATCATTTGTATCTTCTCCTTCTTCTTCCTAAAACACCGGTTCACTCAAAAACGAGTAGGTCACCAGCGCACATGTATGTTTTGCTTCAGTGATACACACAAATGGATTTATATATTCTGAACTTCAGAAGGCCAGAACATCCAAACCACCATGCCAGACATTGTTTACACAAATATGAATATATTTTGTTCAATAATAAATATATTAAACCAGAACCCCTCCCTGTTAAACAATCTGATCATTTAAAAAAAAAATGGAATGAACTTGTTTTTACAATTATTTTAAAAATCAGAAGTGAGAATCCATTGCTTCCTCTTCTTCTTTCATTGTAGACAGGTCATTATTTTAAAAAAATCTTTTTTTTTTTAAATTCCACTTTCTGGTGTGTGTGTGTGTGTGTGTGTGTGAGGGTGTGTGTGTTGTTATTATGGGGTCTAGATAAACATCACAAAGTGACAAGTAACAACAAACCTGTGGCGATTTTTGAATCCGGGAACATTCTTGGCAGTGCTTTTGTCAATGTATCGGTCGTCGACAATGACAAATTCAGTTCTGCAACAAGGCCGCATAGCATCGCTTCGGCTCTCGTCACCTGGTTCTGAAGGGACGACGAAGACCGCTGGCAGAATGCAGTCAAAGTTGGGGTCTTCCTGGCTGATTTCTCCAATGCCTTGTGCGAGGCTGTTTCACAATGTTTTTTACAGTCGTAACGACCACCATGTCCCAAGGAAAAATCGGACTTGCAGATTTTGCAGTGCGCAAAATGTGACCCTTTCGCCGATAAACAAAGCGATGGAAACGCTGCTTCATATTCTCGCTTGAAGACTTGATTATACACTTTCTTCTTTTCCTTTGTACTCGATATCACACGGGCATTGTCTTTTTCATCCTCGTCATCCGTTTCGTGATCCCGAAGTTGATGCTTGCTTGCCATCTTGCTCAGTAATCGAAAAAAACACGCTCTCAGAAATTAAGTTTCCGCGCAAAACATTGCCACCCAATTTGATGGGGCTAGCTAAACTTGAAGCTGATTGGATCACAGAAACGAAGCAGCCAATCAGAATTTGCCTTTCATCGCGGTAGTTGTCTCGGTCTTGTCTCGGTCAACCGACTGACTTTTCGCACAAATCATACGGAACAAACCCAAAATAGACGCTGTGGCTTCAAAAAGCGTGAGATTTTGACGTCCAGTCGTACAAACGTACAACTGAGTTTGAAAGAGTACATTGTACGCCCAAAGCGTACAAGTAAACAGGTCTGTGTCTCCCATCATCAGACCTGTTTACCCCCTTCGAGACCAATGTGTAGTCAGATGACCAAAATGTGTAGTCAGCCATGTCAAATGTGTAGTCTACTTTTCGCACAAGATAGTATTACTATTAAAAAATACTAACATGCACATTAATCTAAATTAAAAATGCCAACAATTTGTGTGTGTGTGTGTGTGTGTGTGTGTGTGTGTGTGTGTGTGTGTGTGTGTGTGTGTGTGTGTGTGTGTATTGCGTGTATGCATGTGTGTGTGTGTGTGTGTTTGTGACGCCTTTGGGGTCAAAAAGAAATAAAATAAGCTCACCGTTAGCTGTTTGATATCCAAGCATTGAGTTGAATATCTTCTGATTCATGTAACACTACCAGTTCATGTCCTCTCTATACATATTGTCACTTATTCCAGTTTGGATTAATTGTCAAGAACCACAATATATCTACACTATTTACACATTTCACATGGTAGTTTACTGGTTGAGTTTCTTGCTGTAACGCACGCACTCTTCAGTGCAGCAGACAGCGGCAAGTTGTTCTGTACCACGAGATGGCACACGATGGCTTCTCTCTCATAAACATCTTGATTGAGACTAGATTCACTGCTCGAAGGTGAAGGCTTTGCAAAAAAACTAGCCAGAGATGACTGTTTCCTGCTTTACTCTCAAAGTCCTTGTGAGTCTGGTTCTCGATATGCCGTTTTGCAGTCAAACATGCCGGCATGTTTGATCGAGAAATCTTTCCTGCACAATGTGCAATGAGCATAATGCTCCCCTCTTCTGGATGAAACAAGGCACGGGTAGCGTTGATGGTATGATGACAGAAAGGTTTGATCGGCAACTCTTTTCTTCTTTTTGCTGGGAGAAAAGTCGAAGAACAGCTTGGCGCTTCGACGAATTATTGTCAGCCATCTTGATCGAAAATGAAAACCGACCGTAACGCGTTCAGCGAGCCGTTCTAACCTGCCCCCTAAAGTTATTGGCAGTAAAGGGAAATAAGTAACTAACAGAGGCGGGCGGCAGTCCAGCTGAACGCAGCAGCGTGTCAGGCTGCTTGTATGGCGCATCAAGTTTGTCAAAAGACGCAACACGCAAAATAGCTTCAGTTTCGAAAATGCGTACCGCGAAATTCTGAAATGCGTAGCGAGGTTCCTAAATGCGTATTTGCGTATTTGGGGTCAAAATGCGTAGAATTCTACGCCAAATGTGTAGACTAAACAGTGTCTGCAGCAACAAGCCCAACACTTGCCTTTTCACTGTTTTAGTGTTACATGCAGGTATGCTCATTGAAGTTTCTTGAAAAATGTCCACAACAACCCCCATCGAGTCTTCCATTTAGTGAAATTGGAAGATAAAACGAGCAGAAAATCATGGTTCAGGTCACTGTTTTTGGACCCCCTTCCAGGTCGAGTCGGATATTTGACACACTGCGTCCCACCAAATCTAGTACAACACTCCACATGTAACTCCGGGATGGAAAATAAAGGGCACTTACAGGTGTTAACCTTGGAACTAGGGAATGCCTGGGCTATGACACCACACAGGAGAAGTTAAACCTGGCCAAACGAAGTACCTCCTGACTAGAAAAAACTTAGAGCAGTTTCATGGGGATGAATAAGCCTGCCCTCTCAATATCATGAGGATCTTTATGTCCCTATTAACTGCACCAATCAAAACATGGATCATAGAAACCACCCCGACGAAAAAAAGAATGTGGAAACGGCGGCTCAATGGGACAGAAAATAGGAGAAATCCTTAACGCAAGGGAAGATCGGTAAGGAAAATTGGTTTATAAATTTGTTAGGGATCCTCACCATTAACCTGTTTTGACAAAAGGTTGCATACCAGGGGCATTTAACACTGTTGCCCTTGGATCATGTCAGCAACTTTACTGAAACCTTCATTGTGCTGTATTTCCGTATGAAGAAACCAGCCCAGTACAAAGTTATATTTGGGATTTGCTGCCCGTATTTTTTGTTTTTGGGCTTTATAATTGTAAAAAAAAAATAAGGATATTAAAAGATTTAATTTTCAGCAAACTCGAACGAAGCTGCAAACGAAATGGGATTTGTGAAATGGCCCAACCATCCCTGATTTTATTACGTCAAATATACGACAGGATTTGGTGACCATTGTTCAAACTATTTTTTGGTTAGCCCTGCTTGGACAGTTAAAACTGACTTTCCCAATATTCAAATTCAAGCCTCTGCACAAGCAGTGACACTGAAGTGAAAAAAACAAACAGTACAATTTTTTTGGGATTTAACAGAGTTTACATTTTTAATTTTTTCGGCCCACTGAAAAATTTTAGTTTTTTTCTCGTCTATAACTTTTTAAAAAATTTCTATAAATAAAAAACCTTTTCGTTCAAAAAATGAAAATTTTCTGTGGGCTGGAAAGGGAAATGCTTCCCCAAGTTCCTTGGAAATTTTGGGGTGATTTATCAAATCTTTAATAAAATGCACAACCACACACACACAGCTGGTGTGAATTTTTTTTTATTTTTTTTTTTTTCTTAAAAGACTTGTGGGTTTATTTTAAGGGGACAGCCCTGAGGGCCCTTTGCGGTCGGCTGGGGTTAAGCAAAATTATCTTATCTACCACACCCAACACAAAATATTCAGCACGGCGTTACAAATGCACACACTTTTTTGGGTATGTCAAATGTTCCTTATTTTTCAATTCACAACTAGCAAAAACACACGAGACCCTTGTGCAATCATGCGCAAAAAAATTCACGAATTGAATTTTTTTTTAACAAAGCAGTCTTTTGGGTGGGGGAGGAAAGGGGGGGTTAATTTTTTTTTTTTTGTCGGTTGCGCATTTAAACAATGTTTTGTAAACTTACCCCCTTTGTTTTTTCCCCTGGGTGTGTGTCTGAGAGAGAGAGAGGGGGGGGTTACATCCAGTTAAAAACCCCATCAGTAGACAAAATTAAACAAAAAAAATTAACAAAATTCAAATGAAAAACAACCCGAACCCGGGGGGGGGGGGAAAACATAAACCAGTAAAAAAAGTTAAAAGAAAGAAAAGTAAAAAATGCAGAACAACACACACACACACACACACACACACACAACCACACAACCCACACACACACCCAAACACAACACCACTGACAGGAAAAACTGCATAATCAAAAAACACCAAAATACAGTAAAATTATGTCATGATAATGTAAAAACCACACAATGTGTAATACCCTACACTCGCATGTTTTCTCGTTAAACAGTTTGTTTAAAAATAGCTTTTTTTTGGTTTTTTGCAGTTCAACTGACAAATCGCTTGTGATCCAGTTCCATCCAGAAATGATGGCAAAAGACCTTTGAGACACTGCGCTTTTTTTTCTGCGGGTTTTTCCAGAAGAACTAGTGCTCCATAGCAAACGCGTTTTCTTCTTGTGTCGGGAAAAAGAAGGGTTTGAAAATCATCAGGATGAAAGGACTGCTTTCTTGACCGAACTCTTAAATTGCACTGAAAGTTTTTGGGTCTTCGCTTCAAGGACTTGTCGACGCAGGCGGGTGGAAGGACATCCCTCAAATCCACAGGCCCCCAAAATCCAAAGTGAGGGACCCTTCACGCTTTCAAGAAACGAGACCCAGGGGCCACTTTTCAAACACATGACCCAGTGGTTGTCATCTCATGGGAAAGATACCCCAAAAAAAAAACCCTGAAAGAAATTGAAAATTTCAAAAAAGAGATTGCCAAACTCCCCAACCCAAATGCTACCACGCAACCCCCCCAAAAAAGGAAGGATTTGGGGGATTTCCGGCTCCAATCTTTTCAACAAAAAATGAGTCTCCTCACCTAGCAGACCCCTGGCCCTCATTTTTCTGACAGTTTTGTGCTAATCCCGGGAGAAATATTCATCACCTGCCGCCACCATCTTACATTTTTTCCTGGTGGCTACACCAGCTTTTAGATTTTGCGCTAGAAAAGAAATTGAAAAGACTTTTATTTTTTTTAAAAAAAACAACAACCGATCAATGTTCATAAGGCTCTAGTGTTATTTTTTTCTATTTTTCTGAAAATTGTTGTTAATTTTAAATTTATATTTATAATTATATAAATGAAAAACAACATTTGACTTTTTTTACAAGAAAAGATTTTTCCCTGTGGCAAAGATTCAAGATTCTATTGGGGTTCAGAATATTTGGGGTTATTTTTTAAAAGTTAGCAAAATGTCCGTCGCAGCCCCCTTTTGATATTAAGCAAATTAGAGGTCCTTAAAACAAACAAAAAAATTTGATTACACCGAAAAAAATTGGGCTTTATTATATTTTTTAAAACAAGATATGTATAGGTTCAAAGGATATGACTTCCATTTCGAAAATTTTTGTCCCTTTAAATTTTACACATTGGCTTTTTTGCTCTCGTTCAAACTGCATGAAAAAACATTTTGACAACATATCTCTGTTCATACATGCGTGGTTGACTCATATTTGGGTTTTCCCATTACAAACAGTACTTTTAAACCACAAAAAAAAAGTTAATTTATTCTGTTAGGTATTTGTCAGATAGGCCTGTCAAAGTAGGCCTTTCCAAAAAAAATTGGGGCTGTGACGGAAATTTGGCAAATCTTTCGGATCTAGCTCGGGAAAAAATTAACTAGGCAAAAAATTTTTTTTTTGCAGTATGCAAGTTTTAAACATTCTTGATGGGTTTAATTTTTTTCAATAAATTTTGAAAGAAAATTTTGGCTGCCCTACCTATAAACAGGTCGACATACAATCCCCAAAAATAAAAAGAACCTGTTTCCTGGAGTGGGACATACTGGGGAAAGCCCATTTAAGCTTCTTCACCCCCCCCCCCCCCCCTCTCTCCCTTTCCCCCAACCCGGAGTCCAACTACGAGGCATGGGCAGAGGTCCTGTCTTGACCCCTTTTCCCGGCTTCGGGGGGGAGATTATACAAACAAGAGCCCACCAATCCTATTCCCCCCTGACATGCCAACCCCCGGGGAGGGGAAACCCCCCACAAAAGGGGACCTTTTGGGCCCCTAGGAAATGCCTGTCTTGACCCAGCCCCCACAGGGGGAAACTCTTGAAAACCCGGGCCAAAGGTACCTCCTGTCAAAGACCGACCAGAGTGTGTAGAAAGCACTCCCTCTCAATCCCAATCTATTCCCCCCACCAACTGCACCGCACGGCAAACACAGTGGGATCATAAAAGACCCCGAGAAAAAAAGAATGTGGAAAAAAAAACTTGAAAGGGAGAAAAAAAAGAAAAGCCCATTAAAGGGAAAAGATGTACAGGAAAAAAATGGTTTACTATTTGTTGGGTCCTACCCAAACCTGTCTGCATGGGAGAACCCAACCCGGGCAAACACGGGGCTTTGGCCACACAATTACTTTAACCTCATTGCCCTTTTTTCGTATACGAAATTCGCCCAGACTACAAAGTTAATATTTGGGAATTTGCTGCCCGAAAGGGGGACTTTGATTTTTAAAAAAATTGTAAAAAATAAACTAATGGATAAAAAAATTTAAAATTTTCAGCAAAACTCTATGGAAAGCTGAACTTTGGTTTGCACTTGTTATTTTAGGGGGATGTGAAAATATTTTTATGGCTCAACACTCACACACCTGATTTTACCTGGAAAACACACCTACGTCAGTGAAATAGGTGACAGACAGGCAATACAACACCCATCAACTTTATAACACCTACCTTTTTGGTGGCAAGTGGTCAGGTTCACCATCTGAAAAGAACTGATGGGTGTTGTGAGGTGTTAGTAGTTACACAGGTAGCTAGGAATATACGCGAAATTTTTGTGACGCTTTTAAGTCACATAGCAGTTACATAGCAGGAAAAAAATAAAATAAAAAAAATAAGAAGTCAAAATCATACCATATTTACTGAAAATGTATTGGAGTGCATGCTTGTTGATCTGCATGAGTTAGTTTGTGTTTGTGAGAAAAAGAATTCCTATGGCTGATAATATTTCTAACTATATGCAGGTGTTAGTAGGAAGGAAGAGAGGCAGGCATCACAACACAAAACAACACTCAAATATTTTTGTTGTACTCACCATATGGTTCCAGATGTAATGAATTATATAATCCAAATGTGATCACACACAAACACCACAATCACTGGAAATGTTCTTGCTTTTGATCACTTTTGTCACACACAGATCACCGACATGAAATTTTCTTTCCGTTGTGCACTTTTCTTACATGTACAAATTCCAGTACTTTTGTATGTGGCACTTTCAATATTTAGTCAACCCAAAAACAGTCTGTACAAAACAAAAATGACACAAAGTCCAGTCCTTGATTTAGTCAAGTATCAGGTGTACTGCTAGGAATGAGTGTGTAGGGACCTACTCACTACTGGTGAAAAGAAAAAAAGCAGCCACGATCCTTGCACAAAGCCACCTTACACATCACACACTCATGTGTTGACTGGATGGCATTGCCTGCTGGGGTTTTCCTGCCTTCCTTCTTGCAACAGACACAGTCCTTCTTGCCTCTGGCAGACTGGATTTTGGAAGGAGTGTGTTTGTGCCTGTCTGGATTGTCATGAACGACGGGACGGCCGATCCGTTTTCGACCCTTGAAACCATTCACCATGCCCATGACAATCTCAGTGTGAAAATCCACATGCAGTTTCAGTGGGGCATCTGCAGAGTTTTTGTAGATTACAAAGGCATTTACTGCAGCAGTGTCCAGGCAGAAGAAGAACACATATTTCCACCACTTCATGAATTTCTGCTTGGAACAATAATATGATCGCAATTGATCATGCTTGTCAACACCGTTGTAGTTCTTGGTGTAATCAGCAACAGCCAGGGGCCTAGAATACCTGGCTTTTTCAACACCCCCTGCACCTTTTCTGACGAGCTCTCCATCGGTTCCATCATGGACAGAAGTAAGAAGGGTGACCTTACGACGGTCAAACCAAGCAACAGCCTGAAGCTTGCCCTTCAAATCACCATAGCCAATCTCACGAAACCAGCGCTTTGTGTCCCCAGACTTTTTGACACATTTTGCTGGCTTCATATCCTGTGGCAGACCCTTCCTGTTATTTCGCACAGTCCCACATGCCAAGGTTTTCTTCTGAAACAGATATTGAATGAGGGGACTGACGTGAAATAATTATCAAAGTAGATGGTGTGCCACTTGAAATAATGGGATTCTGCCAAGTGTTTGACAACACGATCCCCTAGGGCATCACCTGTCCCAGCAGGCACATCATTGGTCTTCCCAGTATATACTGAATAATTCAGCATATAAAAAGAATCGGCATCACACAAAGCCCACACCTTGAGCCCCACTTCGTTGGTTTTGCAGGCAAGTACTGCAGAAAACCACAACGACCCTTGAACTTGATCATTGCCTCATCTACTGTGATGTTTTGCCCAGGTAGAAACTGCATAGCAAAACATTCTTGTGTCATGGAAATGAGAGGTCTGACTTTGAACAGGGGGTCATACCCAGCCTGACCTCTGGGAACAAACTGAGTAGTATCAGCGAGGTGAAAATACTGGTTCAGCTGTTCAAACCTGTTCTTCGACATGACACTTGACACCCAAACATTGAAGAAAGGAGAAGAATCTTTCCAATAAAAATCACGATGAGGAACAGGGGCCATGTTCATAAACATGAGAAGACCAACAAAAGCTCTGATTTCATCCACAGTGGTTGGCTGAAACTTATCCTCAGGAAGACCAGCAGCCGTGAGCGTTTGTCTTGCATACAGGTTGGTTTCCCTGACCATGAGATGGAATGCGTCCAAAGGAAAAACAAGTGAAAAATAATCAAAAGGTGTTCGAAGATTCACTTGTGGACGTGGGGGGCCCCTGTATGCATCAAACACACGAACTTCAGTCCGAAAGTCGTCGTTTGACCACTGCGATGACTGTGCACATCCACCGACATCAGTAGCACCTGCGTCACCTGCGTCGCCTATGTCCGAGTCACTGTCACTGTCACTACTCGCATTCACTCCTTCTGCAACTTCATAGTCACTGTCGCTGTCTACAGAGTCGAGATCAATGTCCGATTCATTCCAGTCGTTATTTTCGGTCGGATACACATTTATGTTGAACATTTGGTCCACAGTCAAGCTCATGTCACTATCACTGTCAGAGTGCGACATTTTGATCGTCGTCGGAAGTCGATGGGATGACCAAAATAATCGATTAAAAATCGAAAAAGCCACAAACCGCTCTTGCAAATGGCGCCGAGAAGGGTGTGAAAGGCCCGGATAACAACCGGTTTGTCTTATTACTGTAGTCAACCCAAATAAGTGAGGCACACCGAGACAATCAGCCTACTGACGAACGGCGGTATAGGGCGGATCAGAGCCTGAGGGTCGGGCGGAAAAGGGCGGAACGGGGTAGAAAGGTTAAAGGGCCTAGAAGAGTTTTAAAAAGCTAGCCTATCATCCAAGTACTGATACCCCACCCACAAAGCCTAAGGGATCACTGGACCACCAAGCCCTCTAACCACGTCAAGGTTGCAAGCCCCGGAGGGAGAGAACTCATGCCCCATCGCTGTGTTGAATGTCAACAGATATTCTTACATATTTTCTAAAATGATCATTTTATCATGTGATACTTTTTGAAGAAAATAAGTTTGTTTGATTTTTAATCCAAAACTATGTATCTTGAATTAAAAACAAAAATCAATCATCCAATATATCTATAAAAAAACTGTCACTGTCTAAACAAAAAAAAAAATCATCTGATAATGACAAACCATTATACTGACCACAACAACTGGAAGAATGATCATGAAGACCAAACCATAAAAACCGCCAGAACCTGTAGGAAAAAAAAAGCACAAGATTCTTGATCAACCACAGAACATAAGTGTAACAATTTTACATTTAACCAAAGTGTTGTTTTCATTTGTTATTACAATAAAGTTACTGTCCAGTTTGTTTTTGATGTGAAAGGTTGACATGATATGTGGAGTGACGGACATATACAAATAATATACTAAAGCTAATATGGTAAGATAAAGAAAGAACACCTCTGTTATGCCTCACATTGATTCAGCATTCTTTATACACAGCAACCCGCAGCTGCCACCCTTTGGCATGATTACAATTCATGGCAATCAGTGGTCATCTTCATGTGCGCCTCCCTTTCAGTTACAAAAAAAGGCCTTGAGTGCATGCAGACAGATGACAATTTTCATTACACTGGTGCTCACTGCAGCAAACAATCACCACTTTTATCTGTCTTCTTCAGATCTGTTTACCCTTTCCATAACTCTACAGGATTCATGGCATAGATTTTCAGTACTCTGAAATAACACTCAGTAATCAAATACAAAATGAGACTTGGTGACATAAGTAAGTGCTAGTAGCAGACAACAACTCGAGTGCAGCTGTCGCCAACTCAGCCTTTCTTGATGGTTTGCTCAGAATATGGTCCAGTCATGTGGACTTCAGAGACAAAAGCCAGGCTATAAGGTCTCCTGTGGGAATTTATGTTTGCAAGCTAAAAAGCCATGGAAAAGAGCATATTCACAGGCCAAGAAAAGGTATGAAAACTGAGGTGAACTGTTCATGGCCTGAGAAGGATGACTCTGCACTGGGAGATTCTGCACAGGAGATTAGTTCCCCTCTCTCCTATTAAAAATGTTGAGAATCATAGTAAGTAAGGCAAGAATCACACCAAATAAGAATCTGGCACATCTGGAACGGTTATGTACCAGCAAAAAATTCCATTTTCATTGTTTAAATATCCACATAACTTGCTCATCTGTATGCTGATTATTATACAAAATTTATAAAAAACTAAGTACTAAATTTCATTCATACATTATTGCACTCACCCACATAGAATTCTCTCTTTCCACAATCCATTTTGGAAGTGCAATTCCAAATCGAGTAGCTGAAGAAAAAAAAAGAAATTTATTACCTATGTGAACATATCTCTATTTTCCAAACCCCTGCCCCTTCTCTCTCACTTCATTCCTCCCATCTGACACTTCACAATGACATACCCCTGGCAACTAAAATTTACACACACACGCACACACACATACACATACGAGAGATTATATCTAAAACAGCATTAATGCTTCACAGCATTCACACACATACATTACAATACCATTACGGAACTTCATCTTGAGATTTTTTTTCAGCTATCATATTCATTGTGTTTTCACCAAACATGTGTACAAAATACAGTGAAACTGTATGAGTAAACATGTCAGTATGTATGTGTGTGAATGCATTTGTATGTGCGGTTGTGTGTGGCTGTGCGTACATGCAAGTGTATGTGTGCATGCTTATGTGTGCATATGTGTGAGAGTGTGTGTGTGCATGCGTGCGTGCGTGCGTGCATGTAAGCGTGCATGCGCACATGCGTGCATGTGTGTGTTGTATGCATGCATGTGTGAGTGTGCATGAATGTGAGTAGCTGGCTATGTGTGGATGTGTGTGTGTGTGGGGGGGGAGGGGGGGGGGGGTCTCCGCATTCTGCACAAGTTCAACAGTATGTGATCCTGATTTTTTAAGATCATGAATGAATGAATTCAGAAGTATGGGAACTATTACAGATCCTTGTGGGATTCCCCATTTGAAGAGATCTCTGGTTTGAATAAGTGGTACCTGCTTTTATCTGTATAAAACTTAGAAATGCCTTAAAATAAAATAATTATACAAGCAGCCCAACAGACACATTAATCTCAGCTGATGAAGTAATTTTGCATGCCAGACTAGGTCATATGCTTTTTTACAGAAAAAAAAAGTAGCGAGCATATTTTCCCCTCATGTGACTTTAACTAGATGGTCAATTGTTGATCTGCCTTTCTTAAAGCCTGCTTAGTTTACTGGCAATTCATAATTCTGTTCACAATAACAACATTGTAACTAATTTCACAAAGTTTACTACGGGGAAAAAAGACAAAATCACGAGAATCACTCCTGTCTTTAATTCTGAATTTCTCAAAATGGCTACCACCACATTTACTCATTTTAAAAAGCTGCAATTTACTCACTATTCTGCCTACACATTAGATTTATACACCATCGAAACAACATTTCCTGTACTTTTGGAATGACACACCAATATCTCTATACCTCCAAAAATGAACTTTGGCTCCTGTTCAGGAGATTGCATCATGTTTAAAATATACTAAAAGAATGGTTTTAATGTTACATCAGAGTGTTTTCAGTGGAAATACAATTGCCATCGTAAGGAAAAAACACACAAGGGGGGGGGGGGGGGGGGGGGGGGGGGGGGGGGGGGGGGGGGAAAGAACCTACCTTCTGGACCATCTGGATTTCCATACTCTTCCCAATTTTTACGTGACTCCTCATCAGTCAGTCTGTCAAAAAAAAGGCACATTAATAATCAATATTCTGCAAATATGACAATCAACAGTTTGCATTTTAATCTGCAATAAGGCAACCCCCCCCCCCCCCCCCCCCCCCCCACTTCCTGCTCCAAAAAGAAAGCAAGCAAGCAAGAAACTGATAGGCAGCTTACACACACATACTTTGAACTTTGCAAAGATTTAATCCTGATCTGATATACCTAACCCTCTTCCTCCCGACCTATGAAAAAATGTGTATGATGTTCAGTTTGAAGCCAAAATACGACATTAAAGCAGAAGACCACAGTGTGATAGCAATGAGAAGCAGCTACTCCAATCAGTTTATCTTTGACCCCAAACCTGGGTCCACTCTGAGCAAGGACACAGGCTGAAGAAAACAGGTCCAGTCAGTTCCAAATGGAAATGTATATATAAAACATTCAAAATAGCTAATATAAAACATTCAAAAAAG
>CM031610.1:13453222-13498222 GCA_018398815.1 Conus ventricosus
AGTAGTTTTTATGTCAAAATTCACCTCCACCCTCTCTCTTATTTATTAGTGGTGGAATGAGCAATTTTCTTAAACTAGTCATCGGCAGAATTTTTTTTTCTTTTTTTTCTTCTCAGGACTGACAGAAAAATAGTCGAGAATGGCTCAGGTGTAATTTACAGGCTAGAGAATAGCCGACTTGAAAAAAAATCTTTGAAGAAGGCTGGAGTCCAGGAGCTGCCTAGGCTCCGGAGGGGTCCAGGGGCAACGCCCTGATGGGGGTTCCTGGGGTCTGAAACCTATCTGGCTGAAATGGAATTTCAGCAGTTTTGAAGAACTTTGTGTGGTCTCTCACAACAGGCAAATTACTACTCTGCAAATTTTTTTTAAAAAAGTAAAAAAAACTAACTTCACACACACTCACACACACACACATAAACCAAAATCTACTGGCTTACTCATATATCATGCTTCCTCATTAAAATGTAAAAGGCTAGTTAATTTTGAAAATTATGGTATTGAATCTGTCTGGATTGAAATAAGTATGAAAAATTGTCAACCACTTGCAATAGGCTTTGTCTATAGAAACCCATCAGAAACCACTGATTGGCAGGACAGATTCAATGCATTAATGGATGAAGTAACCATTCTAAGTTATGAGACAATTATATTAGGAGATTTTAACATTGATCTGTTAAAAACTAAATCAAAGTGGTATCAAAACTATATATCACATAACTTAGAACAACTAATCGATAGACCAACACGCATAACTGAAAATTCCGCTACTCTAATAGATCATATTTACACAAATGCAAAACAATTCATTATCGAACTTTGTTCCCCTCCCTATGGCTGCAGTGATCACAACCCAATTTGCCTTACTTGGTTCAAAAACCGTGTAAAAATTCCAAAAGTAGGTCATAAAGTTATTTACTACAGGAGCTTTAGAAACTTTAAAGAAGATGATTTCCTTACTGACCTTTCTGAAGCACAATTTGACCTCATCTATCAAATCAGAGATCCAAATAAAGCAGCTGAATTTTGGATTGACACTTTTACCTCCGTATATAATAAACACGCCCCTTTTATAAAGAAAAGGATTAAACAGGAAACAAAACCTCCATGGATAACTAAAGAAATTGACACAGAAATTAATAAAAGAAATCATTTGAGTAATTTCGGAACAAATGAAGAATTCAGAAAACAAAGAAATATAGTGACGTCATTAAAACGGAAATCGAAACGTACTTACTTTAGAACAATGTTAACTTCTACCAAAGATACCAGGCAAATTTGGAAAGCAATTAACATATTAACTAATAAACACGTGTCAAAAAGTCAACAAATGAGCTCAGACATATCTGCAGATCAACTAAATAATCATTTTGCAACCATAGCAGATAGAATCATATTAAATGATAGATCTAGTGAAAATGACCTCAATTATTTAGAACAATACATCCATTCTAAGGATATTCGTGTTCCATTTAGTCTGAAACCCATGACCGTTTTAGATGTTAGTAAAGCCTTGTCTACTTCAACCCAATCTAATACTCGTGATTTAGATGGTATCGAGACAAAAATACTTAAGTTGATCACAGATACTTTGACATACTTATACAATTTATGCATAGATAAACAAACTTTTCCTCTAAAATTTAAGGAAGCTAAAGTTATTCCTTTGTATAAAACCGGGGATTCTTCAAACCCATCAAATTACAGACCGATATCCATTTTATCAGCCATTGCAAAACCGATCGAAAAATATATGCATAAGTCTCTGTATTCGTATTTCGCGTGATAACAAACTTCTCCACGAAAGTCAGTCGGGCTTTCGAAAACATCATTCTTGCCACACAGCCCTCATACAGCTTATCGACAGTCTTCTTTGCAGCATAAACGAGAATAAATTTGCAGGTATTCTCTTCGTAGACTTTGAAAAAGCTTTTGATGTCATCAACCATTCTTTGTTGTGCCATAAACTTGAACTTTACAAACTGACTCCAGAATTCATAAGTCTTATTTCATCTTTTTTATCTGACCGGAAACAATTAGTAGCTGTAGCTGACAAATTGTCAACATTTATGCCTGTCAAATATGGTGTTCCACAAGGCTCTGTGTTAGGACCTCTTTTGTTTACTATTTACGTAAACGATTTGCCTTGTTTTGTTAAATGTAAATGCGAAATGTTTGCAGATGATACATCTCTTCACGAAAACGACTCTGATGCCTATGAATTAACAGTTAAGCTTCAAGCAGATATTGATAAACTTACTGAATGGACACAACTAAACCATATGTCTTTAAATGCTATTAAAACAAAGTGCATGTACGTGTCTACAAGACAAAAACGACAAAAAATGAAATCAAATTTTCAGCCTTTACTCATATCCAATAATAAAGTTGAGGAAGTCAGTTCACACAAAACACTAGGTGTCATTATTGACAAAGATTTATCTTGGACTGAACATACAACATTCTTAGCAAAACGCCTTTCAAAAAAAATATTTCAGTTGTCTCGGATAAAAAATTTCCTCGATGGCCACTCTCGAAAACTTTTTTTCTGTGCACATATTTTGTCATTAGTTGATTATGCATCAACCCTTTGGGACAACTGTAGTGAACATAATTTAAAATTAATTCATCGTCTGTACAAACGAGCATTGAAATTAGTATTGTTAAAATCGAGCTCCCTAACTGATGAAGATTACAAACAACTCAAAATATTAACCTTCCCAAACAGACTCTTTTTCAATAAAGCCCTTTGTATGCATAACGTTATTAATGGAACAGCTCCCCAAAAGATTACAGAAACATTTAGAGTCAATTGCCATAGATATAATCATTTGTTGTCCATTCCTAGACCACGCAACAATTTATACAAATCCAGTTTCGTATATTCAGGTGGAAATCTGTGGAATAAACTGACAAAGCCCTTAAAAAATACAAAAAATAAAAACACATTTAAGAAAAAATTGAAAGATTATCTCATGAATCGTTAACCACATATGATACTGAAAAAATGTCCATCCTGTGCAGAAAAGAAATACGCTGGTAAAGATATACACTTCGTGAATGTAACCATAGGGACGGCAATGAGCATTGATACCTTTTACGTGAATGGAAGTGAGTGGGTAAAGGGGAGGAGATGGGAGTGGGTAAGATAAATAAGATAATGTTGCTTATAGCCCAGCCGACCGCAAAGGGCCACATCAGGGCTGTCACCACGTTAAAATCAACTCACCAGTCAATTAAAAAAAAAAAAAAAAAAACTTTCACACATCTCGTTAAATGACATCGTCTACAAACGCACCAGAAACTTTGTTAAAAATCTTTCTGCCGTAAAATCTTAAATCAGATGAAAAATGTTAATCTCTCTCAAAAACTCAAGGATCACGTCAGGCGGGACATCCCTGAACAGGATCTTCATGGACTCCGCTGTAAAATGTTTGTGTCTCACATCGTGCAAGTCCCAACACTCTAAAAGAACATGTTTCATCGTGAGTGGCGCATGACATGGAATGCACCACGGAGCTTCTTCACTCTTTAAAAGGTAACAATGGGTAAAATACGAATGGCCGGTGTGCAGCCGGCACAGAACCGTTTCCTCTTTACGACCACCCGACGTAGATGGGAGGAAGTCCTTAAGGTTTCGACGGATCTGAAAGAGTTTGTTATTCGTCTGTGTGTTCCAATCCTCCTGCCAGAGGTCTCTCACATAATCGTTAATTTTGGGTTTTACATCTGAGCAGGGGATATAAGTGTTGGACAGTTTCTCTCTTGTGGCGTTCTTGGCTAAACGATCAACCATTTCGTTCCCGCCGATGCCAACATGACCAGGAACCCAAGCAAGAGTAATGTTGTAACCGTCCGCCTTCAACTTGCTAAAAAGTTTTAAAAAAAGTAAAAGTTCTGGATGCTGAAGGTTCCGGCCAGCTATAGCCTCCAAAGCTGACAGCGAATCCGACAGAACCAGAAAGTCCCTCTTTGAAGAATGTGAGATTATCTTCAAAGCCAGTACCAGAGCAGTAAGTTCAGCAGAATAGACAGAAGCATCTGAATGTATATGTTCCAACAGTATCTGAGAAGGAGCCCCAGGGCAGTAGGCTGCACAGGCCACTCCATCCTCAGACTTGGAACCATCAGTGAAAACTTTTTGATAGGATGGGAATTTGGAACAGAGCTCAGCATACAAAGCCTTGTACGCCAGAGAGCTGGTAGACTCTTTGCGAAAAGCTGCAAGATCGAAACGAATCTCTGGTGTGAAAAAGGTCCACGGAGGTTGATCCGGAAACTTGGAAAAATCAGAAACTACTCCCAGGTCTAGACCTGCATTCCGCACATGAGGCCGCATACGAAGACCAAACGGCGGAATACATTTCGGGTTGTTTTCAAACTTACTTTGGAACGGAGGGTCAAAGACACAGTCATAGGCAGGATTCTGCGGTTCTGAGAACAGTCGGATATAATAATTCAAAGACAGTTTCAGCCTGCGGTTGGACAGTGAAGGTTCACCCGCCTCTGCGTACAGGCTGTACACAGGGGTGGTGCGGAACGCTCCAAGACAGAGACGAAGCCCTTGATGGTGGATAGGGTCCAAGAGTTTAAGGTAAGATGATCTTGCGGAGCCGTACACAGCACAACCGTAGTCCAGTTTGGATCGGACCAGGGCTCTGTAGAGGTGCAACAAAGTTTTCTTATCAGCGCCCCAGTCGGTGTGCGCTACGACCCGCAGAATATTCAGTGCTTTCTGGCAAGCAGTTTTGAGGTTTTTAATATGGCTGAGAAAGTTAAGTTTTTGGTCAAAAATGACTCCCAGAAATTTGGCCTCTTTAACAGCTGGAATGGGAGATTTCCCTACTTGAAGTTCAGGATCTGGAAAAAACTGACGGAAATTATGGAAGTGGATACACTGCGTTTTTGTAGCAGAAAAAGTGAAACCGTTTTCATCAGCCCACCGATGGATTTTATCTACGCAAAGCTGGAGCCTGCGCTGGACACTCGGGTACAGGCTTCCAGTTGCGTAGACAGCGAAATCATCCACAAACAATGAGCAGTCTGAACCCTGCTGAACTGATTGAACAATGTTATTAATCTTGATGCTAAAGAGGGCAGGAGACAGTATGCTCCCTGTGGAACACCCAACTCCTGCTCGTGGACATCAGAGAGAGTGGTGCCAACCCGGACCTGAAACTGTCGTTCTGCCAAAAAATTTTGAATAAAAAGCGGAAGATGACCTCGAAAACCCAGATCGTGGAGATCAGAAGTATCCCCGACTTCCAGGTGGTATCGTAGGCCTTCTCCAAGTCAAAGAAAATTTTGCCATGCATGCTGTTTGTTCAGAAAGGCGTTCCGAAGTGTAGATTCCAGACGAATCAAATGGTCAAACAGTAGTCCGATGTTTGCGGAAACCACACTTGTTCTTTCGCCAAAAGGCCATCGGTTTCCAGTTTCCACATGAGCTAGCATTGACCATTTTCTCCATCAATTTACAGACACAGCTGGTCAAAGCTATGGGACGGTAGTTTGATGGATTAGAAAGATCTTTTCCAGGTTGGGATGGAATAATAAGGGCTTTTCGCAAGAGGGCGGAAAGCAACCTGTAGTCCACACATGGTTGTATACCTGTAACAGGGTGTTCAGACCTATTTGCGGAAGATGTTTCACAGTTGATAATGGATTTTCATCTATACCTGGAGAGGAATCGTTGCAAGAAGTAAGGCAGATTTCAGCTCGTTTAACGTGAAAGGAAGATTATAGTCTTCCATGTTGTCGGACGAAAGTTGCAGGGTGATTTTTCTTTTAGGGCTTTGGTTTTGACAAAAGTGGCTGATTATTAGAAGAGGAGGAATTCTTTTCAAGGGTTGAAGCAAGCAGATTAGCAACTGCTTTCTTCTCTGTTATTAAGAATCCGAAAACTTGAGATGGTTCACAGTGGGACAGGTGTTCTTCCCTTTGATTTTCTTAATGATGTTCACACTTTTTTCTTGGAAGTTTTTGATGTCAGCCTGGAGCAGAAGCTTCTCCAGGACCGACGTTTACTGATTTTAAAAGGTGGTCTTGATTTAGCTCGGAGTTTCTGATGGGCTCGAGCGTTGGGACCCGAAGGTCGTTGGTATACCTGACGCTGAGCCCGTTTTCCGAACTTTGGAAATTTGTTAGGCATTCTGAATCGAACCAGGGTGTTTTTGGCATTTGAAGTTTATCGGAAGACACTGGAATACAGGCTTTAGCACATTTGATCATAGTGTTTGTCAGAGATTCAGCTGGGTCCGGACTCTGAAGAAAATCAGTGTCTGGAATTCCGTAGAAATAGTGGCTGCAAATAGATCCCAGTTTGCTTTTTTTATAATTTAGTGTTGAGAGACAGAGACGTGTTCAGTTATGACAGGTTGTAGAAGGGACAGGGAAATGGTCACTTCCGTGCAGATCGTCTGGACAGACCACTCATAGTCCAGGACCAGCGAGGGGTCACAAACCCGACAAATCTAAACACGAAAGTGAACCTGTGGAGAGTGGAGGTAAGTTGCAGATCCGCCCGTTCAGACAACACAAATCCAAATCCAAAAGGACACCCTCAATTAGCAGACCTCTGGATGACGTACTGACCACCCCCAAAGAGGATTGTGACCGTTTAAAAGTCACCCAACAGAAAAAAAGGTCGAGGAAGTTCACCTATCAGACTGACAAGGTCTGACGACAAACCAGGACAGAAGGTGGAAGATAAAGGGAACAGATTGTCACAGTCTTGTGGAGAGTGACTCTCGCAGCTACAGCCTGAAGGGAGGTAGACAGAGCGACAGGACTATACAACAAAGTTTTGTGTAGGAGAAGGGCAACACCGCCCGACAGCCCCAACGTGGATGGTTGTGCAGGTTTTGAAAGAATATTAAAGCCAGAAAGAGTAAAGGTCTTCTGGCTTTGAATTTGAGTTTCCTGAAGAGCCACGACGGAAGGTTTTAGAGATTGACACAGAAGCTGCAGCTCCTCAAAGTTGGAATTTAGTCCACGGATTTCCAATGGAATATTGTACTATCCATGGTGCAGAGGGCGAAAAGGAGAGAGATCAGGTCATCTCCTCTTCAACGTCTGTAGCTAAAGGTGTAAATTTATTTGAGGTTTGTACTGGACTGTGTTGGTCTTCAGACCTGCTGGCAGACTTGCCAACAGGTGAAGGTGGTTGGATTTGGGAGACGGTGGAGGTTTCTTCCTCATCTCCACCATCTCCACACTGGGTTGAACTCCCTTGCCCGCACGGGCATGGACAGAGGAGTTCGAGGGGGGAGTGCTGGTTTTTTAATCTGCCCAGCAGCAGTGTTGTAGACTGCTGGGCAATCTGAGGGGTGGCGGATTTTTTGCCTCCCCCAGGGGCAGTCATTTTGGGTTGAGGGGGTGGTGGACCTGCTTCCACCAGAGTTGACAGTTCGTACTTGCAGTGTCTTCGAAAACGTAAAGTCATCAGTCTGACAGCAGACTGATCGAGTGGAAAACTGTGGGAACTTTCCTTACAGCCGAAGCATAGGAAGAGGCTGTCGGCGTCTGACTGCCCACAACCTGCTTGCGGGCCTCAAAAAAGGAAATTTTCTTTTCAGTTTTTATTCTTTGAATTGCGGATTCCTGAATCCAAAGAGGACAGTTTCTTGAAGAGGAGGGATGGTCGCCACCGCAGTTGGGACAATGTGCCGGATCTTGACACGGCCCATCATGGGTTGCCTTGCAGCAAACACCGCATACCTCTTGCCCTGAACAGCGGTCCCTGACATGGCCAAACTTCTGGCACCTGAAGCACCTCAACGGGGATGGAACATATAACTGAACCCGGACATTCAGGTAGCCAACTTTGTGACCGGAGGCAGCACAGGGTTACAGAAGGTCAGAAAGAGGGTGTTGGTGGCCACTCTTTCCGCACCCTTCTTGACAGTCACCCCGCGCACCTCCGTCACACCCTGGGATGCCAGCTCCGTTTTGATTTCTGCCTCTGAGA
This sequence comes from Conus ventricosus, assembly GCA_018398815.1. Taxonomy (NCBI): domain Eukaryota; kingdom Metazoa; phylum Mollusca; class Gastropoda; order Neogastropoda; family Conidae; genus Conus; species Conus ventricosus. The sequence continues at coordinate 13,461,189 of CM031610.1, forward strand.
CTCCTGATAAATCCCGGCAGCGAATCACGCCTTTCGATGAATTTAACTGTTTGTGGGGAGTTACCCTGATCTCCCTGTCCACTAGTTTAGTTGCCTTCAGCAGCTGTTCAGATTGTTTTGTGATTTGCACTGAATGAGAAACGAGCCATTTCTCAACCTCTTGATGGACCGAGGGTCACCTGCTATACCTTTTAAAGCCCTTTTGGATAGCAAAGGGCTCAGAGCTGAAAGGGGTCTGTCCTGCTCCGTCCCTTCCATCACGAGCCCGGAAGCCAGAAACCTGTCTTCTGTCGTACCTCAGTATCTGAATCGCTGTCAGAATAAAGATCTCCTGAAACAGGGGATGCTGCTTTTCTTTTTTTTTTGGGGGGGGATGTTTTTTGATAAAGCCATGTTTAGTTTAGTATGTTTCATCTCTCCCTTACCACCCACCTTGGAGTCCACTAAGGGGCCAGGGCCAAGAAACCAATGTCTTGACCCCTTCCAGGCTTCGGGAGAGATATACGACAAACAGAAACTACCAACCCTATCCCCCCTGATCATGCTCAACTCCGGGGACAGAGAGCTGAGCACTGCAGGGGTTAACTTGGCCAGTAGGGGAACTGTCTGTCTTGACCCAGCCCAAGAAGGGGAGCCGATTAGTACACCCGGGCCAAAGTGTACTTCCTGCTAGGAGAGGTCCGAGCCAAAGTGATGTGTTGAGAGCGCTGGCCTGCTCAATCACCAGGATCTCATTCCCCTCCCACACAGGTCGCACCCCACGGCAAAAAACGGCGGATCTTAAGGAGACCACAGAGAGAAAAGGAGTGTGGAAAAGAAAACTTGAAGGGGAGACGAAGATAGAAAAGGGCCAAATAAAGGCAGAAAACAAGAAAAGGAGAAAGGCGGGTTACTCTTAGTCAGGATCCTCACCCTTAGCCTATCTGACATGGGAAGCCCTACCAGGGGCATCAACTCCTTACCACGTTATGCTTAGGCCAGACAGCATCTTGACTTCTCAGGCTAGAAGCAATTGGAAGAAAACCAGCCTATCTTAAGTATTGATGCCCCCGCCAGCAAAGCCTAAGGGATCACGGACCACGCAAGCCCTCCGACCACGGCAAGGTTGCAACCCCCGGAGGGATGGGAGTGGGTAAGACGGTATGTTTACTTCTCTTTGATGAATGGCATTGTACACGATTTGATTTTCTTTTCTCTTTTCTTTCTTTTTTCATAGATGGCTTGATGTAAAAAAGCAGATATGTTGCTTATTCAATGTTTCCATCTCTAAATAAAATTTTGACTTGACTTGACTTGACACACCAGGCCCCACCACCACACGCACACACAGGCAGCACACTTAAATTAAAAAGGACAGAGAGACAGACAGAGAGAGAAATCAGTGTTGTCTCAACACTCATGCACATAAACTTGGTAATGAAAGAACAATATCCTATATTGTGGACACAATTATTGTGCATCTTATTTCTTCTTGTTGTTGAAACAATACCTTTGTTGTGGGCACAATTATTGTGCATTTCTTTTCTTCTTGTTTACACAGCCAAACCAACCACATAGACTATGACTTATATGGGCGGTCACACCGTCAAAATAAAGTCATGCACCTTCATCTAACAAACAAACAAAACAAACCCCCAAAAAGGAGAAAAAAAAATAAATAAAAAATAAAATAATTAAAATATTTATTAAAAAAAAAAGGGGGGGGGGGGGGGGTGTTAAATCCAATCAAATCCAGTTTTCTCTAATTGCAGCTTAATGCTTTTGAAGCATTAACAACATGCTTCTTGCAGTGCACATGTTCAAACAGCACTGTTTAAGACCACAATGGCGTTGTTTAGCTCTTTTTAACAGAGCTAACAAGTACCTATGTGCTATTCCCGGCTTGTTCACCTGAAGAAAACAGGTCAAAATGTCATGATCGAAATGCTCACTGTTGTAATCTTTTCACTCCACTCCAATCCCCAACAGTTGACAACTGTGTCTTCCTCACACACCTTGCCCCGATTTAAGATTCGTGTCACCCAAGACATCATATCTGAGGCAGTACCAAAAGGTGCTTTTCAAAGAAGTCAACACCAGAACATTGCTGGCTGGCATTCTTTTTTCGCCTTTTCCATCTCGTCTCCACTTCACTTAAATGATTCTGTATGAATTAATAATGGGTGCATTTACTCAGATTTTGATGTACTGCAGTTTAAAATCGACTTTCGGAAGCGTGTTACTGATGGCGTGTGACACCATAAATTGTTTTCCTGTGTTAGTAGAATATGAGGTTTTGTTTGTTTGTTAGATGAAGGTGCATGGACTTTATTTTGACGGGTGTGACCGCCCATATAAGTCATATGTGGTTCACGGCAGTCGGGCCTAGATGAAAATCAGTCTGTTTAGTTTTCTGCTGCCCCGGCGTTGAACCTCGGCGCTGACCTTCACCGCTTTGGTAAGCGCTGGCATCGTGCGTACACCACGCACGTGTTTATCAGCTGCAGACTGAGTACTGATTCTTTGTGGTGAAGTTTTCTCTTGGGATTAATGAATTATTATACTTCCACACTCCATAACTGGATATAATTAACTCTATGAGTGAATTGTGTGTTGTGATTCTTCTTTGTGCCGTTTGATATAACTTCGGTTCATACTGCGTTCTTAAGTCGGGTTTTTTTTGTGTTTTTTTTTTTCGTGGGTGTTGTTCATCAGTTGCCGGCGGAGAGTGACTAGCAAGGCGGCCCGGGTCTGTGTGGCACAGTGCTGAGACTTGTACACTCCACTCCATTTTCCTTCTCTCTCTCACGCGCGTGCGTGCGTGTGTGCGTGTGTGTGTGCGTGCGTGCGTGGTGTGTGTGTGTGTGTGTGTGTGTGTGTTGTTGTTGTTGCTGTTGCTCTCTCTCTCTCTCTCTCTCTGCATATATAAAAGTAAGAGTGTGCAAGTTAGTACCCAAGCGTGTTTTAATGATAGAGTAAGCTGTAATATATAGTTCTCTCCTCCCTCCCTCTCTCTCTCTCTCTCGCTGGTGTGTGTGTGTGTGTGTGTGTGTGTGTGTGTGTGTGTGTGTGTGTGTGTTATCCATCTGTTTATATACCGCTGTTGTTGGTGTGTGGGTTTCTGTCAATGTGTGTGTGTGTGTGTGTGTGTGTGTGTGTGTGTGTGTGTGTGTGTGTGTGTGTGTGTGTGTGTGTGTGTGTGCGTGCTCTCTCTCTCTCTCTCCCCAGTCGTGAGTAGGCTCACCATGCAGATGAAAATGAGAAAACATTTTGCATTGGTGTGTGTGTATGTGACATCAGTTTCAAATGATTCGAACGGGCGAAAGCACAAGGTCAGGTAGGAAGCATTTCATTGTTTATAACTGACATCTGCATGTGTGGCATGCTAAAATCTTGCTTTACTAAAAGCATGGTGTGGCTGTGACAGAATCAGTTTCGGCATGCTTCACAAGCACATAGAGCACGCAGATAAACAAGCAAAACATGCCTAGGCCGTGGTAGGGAGACTGCCACCGTGTTCCCAGTGAAGCTGACCAGTGCCGACAGTGACTGTTTATTTTGGCCAGGTACCGGCTGTCAGGTAGGAGTCCCGCGAATAATTTTCTGTCAGTTGTAAAGGAAAGATATGCATGTCCAATATGGTCCAGGTTGAGAGTGATAGCTTCAGGAACGCATGCTCTCCACTGAGTTGAAATTTCAATTCACTTTGTGTGTTCGTTAGTCTGTTTCAATTGTTCTTTTTTGTTGACAAATCTTTGTGGTGCTTGTCAGCAATGCGTATGAAAGAAGACCCATTTGTGTTTGGTATCGTTCTGTCAGTCAAAGACCCCACAATTCAGTGACATCAATCGACCACAGTTCGTTGCATTCTGGCACAAAGTATGAAGAAACACAGCATCCTGTTTTCAGCACACTATCAGCCAGACAGCTAGTATCACATTACGCGTAGGGAGGAAAGCTTATGGGAGGTTAGTGCGAGGAAGCTGGCAGCTGTCAGCAGAAGTGTCCTTCCCCCATCCCTTCCCCTCCTGCGACCAATAGGCCGTCAGGAGTTATCGCCCTTGTCTTCAACTAAAGATTCCTCTGCAGACAAACGTGGGTTGGTTTGGCTGTGTAAACAAGAAGAAATGAAATGCACAATAATAATGCCCACAAGACGGATTCTATCACATTACTGGAATAACACTATAAGATCATTTTTTGATTGTTTTGATGGCGGTGACTTTCTGACAAAGTTCACACTGTCCCTCGCACAAACCTCACGCCGTCATTCCCACAATTCCCAACAGCACACCAAAAGTTATTACAGATGAAAAAAAAGCCTTCATTTCTTCAAAAAGGGAGTCTCTAATGCAAAGCAGATGAAAGCAATTTAGAATCCGATCACTATGCTGCTGCAACTTCACATATTACTCGTGTCAAAAATATATGTGACAATAGACAGATTTGTTGTCACATTATTAGGAATACTTATACAACGCCTATCCTCGGCCAGAGACCAAGCTCTAAGCGCTTTACAATCCGCACTCGTTTACACAATGGGCTGCCTACCTGGGTAGTGCCGACTGAAGAGCTGCCAGCTGGCGCTTCATTCAGTCGTTTCCCCTGTCATCCAGTCAATATCGTTCACTCAATTTCCTTACTTCCTTCATTCTTTCCATTTCTTACGCAGCCTGCATGCTATGTGTAACGTGTCATCCATACCAATGGCCAGACTAGCCTCCTCTTCCGAAAGTTGGTGTTTTTAGGTGTGTGCAAGATGTTATGCGTGCGCTCACACACGGAACCTCAGTTTATAGTCTCATTCAAAGAGCTGTATGGGAAATGGAGTCAGAACCAAAGTTAACTCCTACTCCTAGGGAAAATCCCCCTGTACTGAAATGGCCTAGCGGAGATTTGAACCTGCAACCCCAGGATCACCAAGATTACGAGTCTGGCGCTCTACCACTGAGCTACTCCTGCCCCCAACATATCACAAGCAACATCAGCCATCAAACAAGAAAACCTTTCTCCTGAGTACTTGTCTTTTGATTTCATACATTTTCACTGCGCTAGTTCAATGATATTAAAATGGCCTGCATCGATTTAGCTTCGAAGCTTCTGTTAGCAAATCACATGTCCCTTAAGGCGTGTGACATCAATAAATCTATGCCTGTCACAAGGCGTGTGACAACAATAAATACCTGTCACAGGGCATGTGACAGCAATCAATGCCTGTCACCCTTATCCCATAAAACTGAAGCAGACACCAAGTAAGATTGATATGAAAGCCAGAAAACAAAACTTTGCATTCAAAATATTGTAATGCAAGTCATTTTGTGTGTCTCTTATCACAAAAGTGTTATGTGTGACGAAAATGAATCACAATAATGACAAAGTTTCACCTAACTTCCTTTCGTTGCTCCATGGTTTAACACGAGGGAGAAAGCTATACATATGCACATCTCATCAGCAGTCTACTGAAACTGCAATTCCTGTTATAATCAACAACTATTTCTTTTATTTGAAATGCACATGGAGAGTAACTAAATGCATTGTGACGACAACCTGTACATGATCAATTTTCCATACGTCTTACTTTTAAAAAAAACAAAAAACATTGAACTATACAGTCTTAACAATGTCATCTTCTGATTGTTTCATAACCTTTGTGACAGACTTGTTCCTTGTTTTTAACAATCACAGTAAGCAGTCATCCATGTGCTGTTAATGTGATGACGAGTATAGCAAATAGCATGCCAAGTTCGATGTCCAATTACAGCTAAATCAAGGATGCAAGTTTTATTTTGAACACTTTCTACATTACAGCAATCCATAAAAAATACCATGAAACTATGATTTTTATTCTGAATATCTGTACAGAGCAGTACGCAGTTGAACTGAACCATTATCAGCCATGGTCAAAATGCACTACAATTTCCATCAAGTATCGATCTTTTTGCCAATATATTTGTATCTGACTTCTGCAAGTAACTGAAGCGTTTATTTTAAGAAAATATCCTTGCTTCCTTGACAATATGGACAAGTACATAACTGGGATCATGAGCATCACAAAATTAAGCTGTGATCTAATCTGTGAGCTAGGTGTGGGACTTTCACCTTCTGACATTGCCTCTTTTTCCCTCGAAAAGACAAAGCCCATGCATGATGCACAAACACCAACATCATGGCTGCACAAATCACATTCACCTAAGTATTTGCCCGCCGCTGAACTGGTCTGATATAGCATGCAGGACACTGCAATATACCATAACAGCTGTGGGTAGCACTGTCTTCGATGCAGAATCATGTAACCTGGATTGGAAAACTGGACACAGAATAAGACTCGGTTGATTAGCTAGTTGTTAATATTTGTTCCTCAGCGGACGTTTGTTTCTTGGACGTTCTTTTTCCTTCATCTGAAAATCATGGTGTTTCCACAGAAATCCTTAGATCCGAAAGGAGTTCTTTAACCTGAATTTACCTTAGGCTAATGCATTTTAAAATGCTGGTGCTCCGATGAATGACACAATTAGAAATTAGTTCAAACATGATACAAGAACAGCAAACAGACTGACACCTTATTGTTACGTGTGAGTTGATTTTAACGTGGTGACAGCCCTGATGTGGCCCTTTGCGGTCGGCTGGGCTATAAGCAACATTATCTTATCTTATCTTATTCTTACGTACAATTTCACGCCCAAAAAGTTTTCTTTTGTATACAAATTATTCATGACTTCAATGCAATCAGGCTGTCTTTATTTAAAACACAAGCAATAGTCCTCCAAAGGGAAGAAAACAATACACAAGATAACAATGCCACTCTTCTAATTTTTCGCAACTCAAAGGACATTACGTAGTTGCATTATATTTGTTTTTTTTTTTCCCTTGAAAAAGGCCACGTGGCTGAAAATTAGAAGAGTGGCATTGTGATCTTCTGTTTCTTTATTTAGGCTGGTCTTTTTCCCACTTCATCTATTCTCACCATAAAGATAAGGAAGGTTTTGTTCACTTAATTTGGAGCCTAGTAGGTAGAGATCTCTCTCCTGTTTGCTGATGTCACTCTTGCTTCTCTCTCTTTCTTTGTGCAATGGTATGTAAGATAAGATAAGATAATGTTGCTTATAGCCCAGCCGACCGCAGAGGGCCACATCAGGGCTGTCACCACGTTAAAATCAACTCACCAGTCATTTAAAAAAAAAAAAAAAAAAAAAAAAAAAAAAAAAAAAAAAAAAAAACTTTCACACATCTCGTTAAATGACATCGTCTACAAACGAACCAGAAACTTTGTTAAAAATCCTTCTTCCGTAAAATCTCAAATCAGATGAAAAATGTTAATTTCTCTCAAAAACCCAAGGATCACGTCAGGCGGGACATCCCCGAACAGGATCTTCATGGACTCCGCTGTAAAATGTTTGTGTCTCACATCGTGCAAGTCCCAACACTCTAAAAGAACATGTTTCATTGTGAGTGGTGCATGACATGGAATGCACCACGGAGCTTCTTCACTCTTTAAAAGGTAAGAATGGGTAAAATACGAATGGCCGGTGTGCAGCCGGCACAGAACCGTTTCCTCTTTACGACCACCCGACTTTAGATGGGAGGAAGTCTTTAAGGTTTGGACGGATCTGAAAGAGTTTGTTATTCGTCTGTGTGTTCCAATCCTCCTGCCAGAGGTCTCTCACATAATCGTTAATTTTGGGTTTCACATCTAAAGCAGGGGATATAAGTGTTGGACAGTTTCTCTCTTGTGGCGTTCTTGGCTAAACGATCAACCATTTCTTTTCCCGCCGATGCCAACATGGCCAGAACCCAAGCAAGAGTAATGTTGTAACCGTCCGCCTTCAACTTGCTAAAAGTTCAAAAAAAAAAAAAGTTCTGGATGCTGAAGGTTGCGGCCAGCTATGGCCTCCAAAGCTGACAGCGAATCCGACCAGAACCAGAAAGTCCCTCTCGAAGAATGGGAGATTACTTCAAAGCCAGTACTTAGAGCAGTAAGTTCAGCAGAAAGACAGAAGCATCTGAATGTATATGTTCCACAATATCTGAGAAGGAGCCCACAGGGCAGTAGGCATGCACAGGCCACTCCATCCTCAGACTTGGAACCGTCAGTGAAAACTTTTTTGATAGGAATGGGAATTTGGAACAGAGCTCGGCATACAAAGCCTTGTACGCCAGAGCAGTGTAGACTCCTTACGGAAAGCTGCGAGATCAAAACGAATCTCTGGTGTGAAAAAGGTCCATGGAGGTTGATCCGGAAACTTGGAAAAATCGGAAACTACTCCCAGGTCTATACCTGCATTTCGCACGTGAGGCTGCATACGAAGCCCAAACGGCGGAATAACATTCGGGTTATTTTCAAACTTACTTTGGAACGGAGGGTCAAAAACACAGTCCATAGGCAGGATTCTGTGGTTACTGAGAACAGTCGATATAATAATTCAAAGACAGTTTCAGCCTGCGATTGGACAGTGAAGGTTCACCTGCCTCTGCGTACAGGCTGTACACAGGGGTGGTGCGGAACGCTCCAAGACAGAGACGAAGCCCTTGATGGTGGATAGGGTCCAAGAGTTTGAGGTAAGATGATCTTGCGGAGCCGTACACAGCACAACCGTAGTCCAGTTTAGAACGGACCAGGGCTCTGTAGAGGTGCAACAAAGTTTTCTTATCAGCGCCCCAGTCGGTGTGTGCTACGACCCGCAGAATATTCAGTGCCTTTTGCAAGCAGTTTGAGGTTTTATATGGCTGAGAAAGTTAAGTTTTTGGTCAAAAATGACTCCAGAAATTTGGCCTCTTTAACAGCTGGAATGGGAGATTTCCTACTTGAAGTTCCGGATCTGGAAAAACTGACGGAAGTTATGGAAGTGAATACATTGGGTTTTTGTAGCAGAAAAGGTGAAACCGTTTTCATCCGCCCATCGATGGATTTTATCTACGCAAAGCTGGAGCCTGCGCTGGACACTCAGGTATCAGGCTTCCAGTTGCGTAGACAGCAAAATCATCTACAAACAATGAGCAGTCTGAACCTGCTGAACTGATTTCACAATGTTGTTGATTTTAATACTAAAGAGGGCAGGAGACAGTATGCTCCCCTGGGGAACACCCAACTCCTGCTCGTGGACATCAGAGAGAGTGGTGCCAACCCGGACCTGAAACTGTCGTTCTGCCAAAAAATTTTGAATAAAAAGAGGAAGATGACCTCGAAAACCCAGATCGTGGAATCAGAAGTATCCCCGACTTCCAGGTGGTATCGTAAGGCCTTCTCCAAGTCAAAGAAAATTGCCACTGCATGCTGTCTGTTTAAAAAAGCGTTCCTAAGTGTAGATTCCAGACGAATCAAATGGTCAACTGTACTACGATGTTTGCGGAAACCACACTGTTCTTTCGCCAAAAGGCCATCGGTTTCGAGTTTCCACATGAGCCTAGCATTGACCATTTTTCTCCATCAGTTTACAGACACAGCTGGTCAAAGCTATTGGACGTAGTTAGATGGATTAGAAAGATCTTTTCCAGGTTTGGGGATGGGAATAATGAGGCTGTCCGCCAAGAGGGTGGAAAGCAAACCTGTAGTCCACACGTGGTTGTATACCTGTAACAGGATGTTCAGACCTTCTTGCGGAAGATGTTTCAATAGTTGATAATGTATGTCATCTATACCTGGAGAGGAATCGCTGCAAGAGAGTAAGGCAGATTTCAGCTCGTTTAATGTAAAAGGAGATTGTAGTCTTCCATGTTGTCGGATGAAAAGTTGCAGGAGATTTTTTCTTTTAGGGCTTTGTGTTTGACAAAGTGACTGATTTATTAGAAGAGGAGGAATTCTTTTCAATGGTTGAAGCAAGCAGATTAGCAACTGCTTTCTTCTCTGTTATTAAAGAATCTGAAAACTTAGATGGTTCACAGTGGGACAGGTGTTCTTCCCTTTGATTTTCTTAATGATGTTCCACACTTTTTTCTTAGAAGTTTTTGATGTCAGCCTGGAGCAGAAGCTTCTCCAGGACCGACGTTTACTGATTTTAAAAGTGTGTCTAGATTTAGCACGGAGTTTTTGATGGGCTCGAGCGTTGGGACCCGAAGGTCGTTGGTATACCTGACGCTGAGCCCCGTTTTCTAACTTTGGAAATTTGTTGGCATTCTAAATCGAACCAGGGTGTTTTGGCATTTGAAGTTTATTGGAAGACACTGGAATACAGGTCTTAGCACATTTAATCATAGTGTTAGTCAGTGATTCAGCTGGTCAGGACTCTGAAAAAAATCAGTGTTCCTGGAACTCCTTAGAAACAGTGGCTGCAAATAGATCCCAGTTTGCTTTCTTATAATTTAAATGCTGAGAGACAGAGACGTGTTCAGTTATTACAGGTTGTAGAAGGACAGGAAATGGTCACTTCCGTGCAGATCGTCATGGACAGACCACTCATAGTCCAGGACCAGCGAGGGATCACAAACCGCAAATCTAAAACACGAAAGTGAACCTGTGGAAGAAGGAGGTAAGTTGCAGATCCGTCGTTCAGACAACACAAATCCAAATCCGAAAGGACATCCTCAATCAGCAGACCTCTGGATGACGAACCGGTACTACCCCAAAGAGGGTTGTGACCGTTAAAGTCACCCAACAGCAAAAAAGGTCGAGGGAGTTCCTCTATCAGACTGACAAGGTCCTGACGACAAACCGGGACAGAAGGTGAGAGATAAAGAGAACAGATTGTCACAGTCTTGTGGAGAGTGACTCTCGCAGCTACAGCCTGAAGGGAGGTAGACAGAGTGACAGGACTATACAACAAAGTTTTGTGTAGGAGAAGGGCAACACCGCCCGACAGTCCCAACGTGGATGGTTGTGCAGGTTTCGAAGAATATTAAAGCCAGAAAGAGTAAAGGTCTTCTGGCTTTGAAGTTGAGTTTCTTGAAGAGCCACGACAGAAGGTTTTAGAGACTGACACAGAAGCTGCAGCTCCTCGAAGTTGGAATTTAGACCACGGATATCCAATGGAATATTGTATTATCCATGGTGCAGAGGGCGAAAAGGAGAGAGATCAGGTCATCTCCTCCTCAACATCTGCTGCTAAAGCTGTAAATTTGTTGCTTAATTTCACTGGACTATCTGCAGACCTGCTGGCGGACTTGCCAACAGGTGAAGTAGGTCTGGGTTTGGGAGACGGTGGAGGTTTCTTCCTCAACTCCACCATCTCCACACTAGGTTGAACTCCCTTGCCCGCACGGGCACTGGACAGAGGAGTTCGAGGTAGGGGTGCTGGTTTTTTAATCTGCCCAGCAGCAGATGTTGTAGACTGCTGGGCAGTCTGAGGGGTGGCGGATTTTTTTTCCTCCACCAGGGGCAGTCACTTTGGTTTGGAAGGTGGTGGACTTGCTACCACCAGAACTGACAGATCTTACTTGCAATGTCTTCGAAAACATGAATTCGTCAGTCTGGCAGCAGACTGACCGAGTAGGAACTAGGGAGCTTTCTTGACAGCCGAAGCATAGGAAGAAGCTGTCGGCGTCTGACTGCCCACAACCTGTTTCCGGGCTTCAAAAATGAGATCTTCTTTTCCGTTTTAACTCGTTGTATAGCAGATTCTTGAATCCAAAGGGGACAGTTTCGGGAAGAGGAGGGATGGTCGCCACCGCAGTTAGCACAATGTGCCGGATCATGACACGGCCCATCATGAGTTGCCTTGCAGCAAATACCACACACCTCCTGCCCAGAACAGCGGTCCCTGACATGGCCAAACCTCTGGCACCTGAAGCACCTCAATGGGGAACGGCACATAGAGCTGAACATGAACATTTAGGTAACCAACCTTGATGACCGGAGGCAGCACAGGGTTGCAGAAGGTCAGAAAGAGGGTGTTGGTGGCCACTCTCTCTGAACCCTTCTTTACCGTCACCCTGCGCACCTCCGTCACACCCTGGGACGCCAGCTCCGTTTTTAATTCCGCCTCTGAAACACCCGCCAGATCTCTGCATCTAATCACACCTTTTGATGAATTTAATTGCTTATGGGGAGTCACCCGATCTCCCTATCCACAAGCTTTTTTGCCTTCTGCAGCTGTTCAGATTGTTTGTGTGACTTGCATTGAATAAGAAATGAACCATTCCTCAACCTCTTGATGGATCGAGGGTCACCTGCTATACCTTGAAAGCCCTTCTGGATAGCAAATGGGCTCAAAGCTGAAAGGGGTCTTTCTTGCTCCGTTCCTTCCATAACGAGCCAGGAAGCCCGAAAACCTGTCTTCTGTCGTATCTCCATATCCGAATCGCTGTCAGAATCGAAATCCCCTGAAATAGGGGATGCTGCCTTCCTCTTTTTTGGGGGGATGTGTTTTGAAAAAGCCATGTGTATTTTAGTATATTCATCCCTCCCTTACCCACCCACCTTGGAGTCCAACTAAGGGGCCAGGGCCAAGAAACCAATGTCTTGACCCCTTCCAGGCTTCGGGAGAGACATACGACAAGCAGAAGCAACCAACCCTATCCCCCTGATCATGCTCAACTCCCGGGAACAGAGAGCTGAGCACTGCAGGGGTTTACTTGGCCAGCTGGGGAACTGCCCGTCTTGACCCAACCCCAAGAAGGGGAGCCGATTAGTACACCCGGCCAAAGTGTACTCCCTGTCTAGGAGAGGTCCGAGCCAAAGTGATGTGTTGAGAGCGCTGGCCCTCTCAATCACCAGGATCTCATTCCCCTCCGACACAGGTCGCACCGCACGGCAAACGCGGCGGATCTTAAGGAGACCACAGAGAGAAAAGGAGTGTGGAAAAGAAGACTTGAAGGGGAGACGAAGATAGAAAAGGGCCAAATAAGGGAGGCAGAAAACAAGAAAAGGAGAAAGGCGGGTTACTCTTAGTCAGGATCCTCACCCTTAGCCTATCTGACATGGGAAGCCCTACCAGGGCATCATCTCCGTACCACGTTACGCTTAGGCCAAACAGCATCTGCACCTCTCAGGTTTAGAAGCAGTGTGAAAAAAACAGCCTATCTGCAAGTATTGATGCCCCCGCCAGCAAAGCCTAAGGGATCACTGGACCACGCAACCCTCCGACCACGACAAGGTCGTAACCCCCCGGAGGGCAATGGTATGTGGTGCAGTCTGTACTGTGCAATTGTGTGTGGTGTGGTGCGCTCTCTCTCAGTCTCTGTCTCTGTCAGTGTCTGTCGGTCTCTCTCTCTCTCTCTCTCTCTCTCTCTCACACACACACACACATGCACACACAGACAAGCACGGAAATAATGAAGCCTGAGAGGTGGGAGGGTGGGGGGGAGGGGGTGGGATGGAGGTGGATGGGATAGAGCAAAGTCTATCGGCATGACTGGGTGGTGTTGAAAGAAAAGGGGGCACTCTGCTGTGTGTGTGTGTGTGTGTGTGTGTGTGTGTGTGTGTGTGTGTGTGTGTGGTGTGTGGTGCGCGCGTGCGTGCGTGCATGCGCACACGCGCACATTTACTTTCATGTATATCACCCTTTTTTCATTAATTCATTATTTGATAATCAAATAACAAAGATTACCATACAAATGTACCAAAAGTATGAAAACCCACAATATTCACACTATGCTAGCAGAAGCATAGCTCTCAGGATAACATAATTCCAGCAAAGAAAATGTGACATTAAACAGCCCTTCTCCCCCTCATGCTCACCCTTAAGATCCACCCATTTTCCTTCTAGTTTTATGACAACTGCTCTCTTTCTTCTTTCCCTTTTCTTTTAAAAAACAACAACACACAGACCCAAATATATCTATGTATAAAGTTGTATGAAATAAAATTCCATACATGTACTAGTAAATTCTGTCCTTAACGAGATGGATTCCAGTGTGATTGTTAACAATTTAGTCTGTGATTACAACAAAAATTAAAATGGAAATGTAGATTATCATTGTATGTATGCATGCACTAAGAACACATGCATACACACTGCTGGGATTTTATCCAGACTGAGTAACAGACATCTTCCAGGATTTTCAATACTTTCAAATGATGTTTCTTTGATTTCTCAGTTACGTAGAAACACCGAGTTCACAGCTGACAGTTTTTAAAGAAAAAAAAATGTAGCTGACTTGTCCAAATAGCTTTCAGTTTCACACATAATCGCACAGACTACACTTGACACTACACAACACAGTCATTACAGACTGACAGTTACATCCATTTATGTACACCACAAGTCTGCAAACAAGCAAATACTGTTACGTGTACATGTTCCTTATGTGGCCACATCAAATCTAGTTATTCGTCATAAACTTTTTCAATACAAGTCAGTTATATGGATGGATACACTTTCTATCAGTCTGCACAACAGAAGAAACAAATATGGGATCTGACTGACAAAATCTGCGCAACAATACTAACATATCTGTCTTTAATAAAAGATTTATACAAAAATTGCTTTGATACCAAAATTTTTTTTTGGTATAAAATACAAAAACCTTCTGTAATTACTTCAGCCTAACTGAACATACAATTTGAAATTCCCCACCCTGACAACTTTTTAAATAAATCATCACTTTCGCAGACTCCCTTTCTGCTTCTTCCCCTTTGCGGGTAAAACTAGGCCCCTATCTGAAAAAATTTCCCCAAAGAGTGGAAGGAATTTTCAGTTGTGCAAATTCTTCAGGAATTCGGGGAAAAAACAGTTTAAAACAAATTAAATGTAATTTGGGGAGACTGGGGGTCCCTCCTCACATACAGGCGTACACAGAGTGGGCAGAACATACCCTCAGAGCAAACTGGGTGGGATCGTTTTCCGGGTTTTCGGGTAGGAAAAAACATGCGACAATAAAACTCATGAGATAATCTTGGACAAATGCTTTTAACACAGACTTGTTTACAATGTAAGATTTCGAGTGGTTGTAGTGTGACTTAACCCCTTTGTGCCCATATTCGCAGGTCGGCCTGAAAAAGTGATTTTAACATTTTTGTTTTCCCTTAGGGAAAGGGGTGACGGGAGGGGTTTTTCAAACTTTCATCTAATACATACTTTTAGTTCTCTTTTTCAGTCTTTTTTGTCAGTCCCTTTTTGACTCTGGCTTTGGCCAAAAGATGTGGCATCATTCAAAATTTCCCCCAAGTCTAGAGCTCCCTTTCCAAAAATAGGTAATGCCGTTAACAAAAAGCAGACAACTGTCACCCCAAACAGGATCCTGAAACATTTTTTCCTTCAACAGGTTCCAGTAACATCACCTCCATGGGATTATTTACAAATTTTAACTTAATTTGCAAAAAAGCTTTAGACCTAAAACAAATCGGCATAGTTTTATTGTGTGCTTCATCATCTTTTCTTTTTTTCCTAAATATGGTTCACTCAAAAACGTAGGGCACCGCGCACACCAGGGAGTAGGGCAGAGCATGTGAAATTGCATCAATTTCCCGCGCAAAATTTTTCATAAAGCAGTTAACAATGTTGGCAGTCGTTACCAAATAAAAAAAACAAAACATTCCCAAACATGGCACCAATGCACTCTGATTTTGCACTGATAAAAAGAAATGTATAAAGGGGGGGGAAAAAAATGGGTTTCTCGCTCTTCATTCTGACAGGCACCCAGGGGGCAGATGGGTGTTGGGGGCACAGATTTCCTTCCTCGCACTACGAGTGACGACGGGACTAGCCTGTGTCGCCGGGGACGGCTCTCGAGGCGGCGTGACACTTGGCGACGAGGCGCTGCCACTCTGCGAACTACCCAGTGGCCTGCACATCCTAGCAGGGCTCTCCCTTTGTGGGGGGGAGGGTGGGTACGTTCCTCATTGGGCGCAGAGTGGGCATGGACCTATACGTGCAGCGGCTCGGGCGACTTGTGCCTCGTACGTCTCCTGAGTCGGCCTCACGCGGCACAGGACCGTCGCCACTCAGCATGAAGACGGTCCGCCCGGTTGGTGACATCCGCATTCCTGCTGGTCGGTGGCAGAGACCAGCAGAAGGCACCCAGGTGCAGATGGGTGTAGGGCGGCACAGATTTCCTTCCTCGCACTACGAGTGACGACGGACTAGCCTGTGTCGCCGGGGACGGCTCTCGAGGCGGCGTGACACTTGGCGACGAGCGCTGCCACTCTGCGAACTACCCAGTGGCCTGCCCATCCTAGCAGGCTCTCCCTTTGGGGGGGGGGAGGGTGGAAATTGTACCTCATTGGGCGCAGAGGGCATGACCTACGTGCAGCGGCTCGGCGACTTGTGCCTCGTACTCTCCCGAGTCGGCCTCACGCGGCACAGACCGTCGCCACTCAGCATGAAGACGGCCGCCCGGTGGCCTGACGATGGCCTTGGAAACAACTGCAGCTGAACTATCTTCAGACGACCGCTTTGCGGTCCCAATGACTACTTATCTAAAGCAAAAATACATGTCCCAATATGTCCTGTTTGTACAGGCCGGAGGACGTTAAACAGAATCATCGGATCGGGTTGTCTCGCTATGTAAGCAAATCTTGCATCCATTAACTAGGTTACGTGGCAAATCTAGCAATGGCAAACCAGGCAGTGGCCAGTGTATAAAACTAAAGTTATATTAATACTAAACGTTAGTACGGTACTACTAAAGCGACGTAAGTCTCATGTGTAGTATGTATGCCTTGACACTTAGATCATGACAGTATAACGTCCTCACGTATTGATACTTCATAACATCTGCAACAGCTGACAGACCAAAACCATAAAAATTAATTGAAAAACATTTCTCATACCTGATGCTTTAGCCCTTGGCCAACAAAAATAGGTTGCTGGAAAAAGTCCTAACGCCCAGAAGGACAGAAGGAAATAGAAGAAAGTTCCACCTTCTTCATCGTACTCGAACTGCATACCGGCCATGCTGGAACCAAGATGTATACGTCTAAATCACGTGTGTTCGCACGTTATTTGGAGAAAACGAGAACGAAGTCCAAAGGGATAAACGCCTCATTTTCAAATACAAAAGTTAGCTTTGCGTGTAGGAAACTCGGTAACAAATCTAGTTGTTATCATTCAAGCTGTTATTCAACTTTATCACGAAACTTGGCGCTCATTTACGTGTACGTTCGTTATGCATTGATTGCAGCACTCGTTACCAGTTTCCTCAGATGTCCCTTTTTATTATGTAACAGCGCGCTCGAGTGCTCGATGTTTACATTCACATCGCGGGCTCGTGTATGCAGCTTTGCAGAAGAAACATAAATGCCACTCTGTTCGTGGTTAAAAGTGACGAATATCGATTTCAGTGCTTCTTTGTGGGGTAATTTTCTATTTATGTTTTCAAGGAACGAGCTGAGATGCAGGCCACTGCTCGAGGCCCGGCTTAGTTAGATAACTTGAGCATACCAACACAGCGGACAAACGTCGTAATTTTTTGTGTCAACGTACAGAATGAACGTTTCATCAGTTTTGTTACTGTTAAGGCTAGAAACCATTTGTCCGCTGACTTTGATCATTTATAACTTGAAAATGCTAAGCACTGTGTTAACCCATGAGCGGGGTCCAATTCTATAAACACAAAAACGGAAAATGTGGCACTAGTGTAAGTCGCTCATTGCTAGACATTAAAAAAAAAAAAGAACTTTTAAGAGTAAATAAATCAACTTTCTATTCTTTAATATCAACAAAAGAGGTGCAGCGAATGTTCAGATTGTCTGTTCCAGCCCATAGATCCCATCGCACAGTTTCAACACTGTGTGAAGGACACAAAAATTAATAATGTCATGAATTGGGGGTGAGGGAAACCCATACAATATGATGGTTGATTGAGATTGTCTGCAGTTAAGCACATGTACTCATTAAATAGACTCTTATTCTGAAGAGATGTAGAGTTGTTTGATGTTTTCTTAAAGAATACTCATAAGGTAGTTCACAACTGATCATTTCTATTTCTGCTTTTCCATGTGTTTAACTGGGCAAGTAGGATTCATACAGTCCACAGTGGTAGAAGTGCATTGCTCAAGCTCTATACCTCGCACGCATGTGGGGATGTAAGGAACATAGTGTTTTGAATTTTGAGGTACAAATGTGTGCATACATACACCCTTACACATAAACTATTCATCTACTTCATTGGTATGTCACCCAAGTACACACATACGCATGCATGCACACACACACACACACACACACACACATGCATGTGCGCACGCACACACACACGCATTCATGTGCACACACAGAGATACTCATGCAAATATGCATGCATGCAAACTCGCACGCACGCGCAATAACTTATACAGAGCCTAAGAAAATTGGCGTTAGGTTGGTGCCACTGGCATAAAGTTATATTGACTTTAGTGTGTTGCGATTTGCATGATGTGATGCCACCTTGAGTGTAGTATACCCCTCAAATTGAGGGGTATACTACACTCAAGGTGGCATCACATCATGCAAATCGCAACACACTAAAAGAATGTTTCATTGTGAGTGGTACATAACATGGAATGTACCACGGAGGTTCTTCACTCCTTATATAAGGTATGAATAATAATAATAAGGAATACTTATATAGCGCCTATTCTCAGCTAGAGGCCAAGCTCTAAGCGCTTTACAATCAACACTCGTTTACACAACGGGCTGCCTACCTGGGTAGTGCCGACTGAAGAGCTGCCAGCTGGCGCTTCATTCAGTCGTTTCCCGTGTCATCCATTCAGTATCGTTCAATATCGATCACTCATTTTCCTTACTTCCTTCATTCTTTCCATTTCTCACGCAGGGTGCATGCTATGTGTAACGTGTCATCCATACCAACGGCCAAACTGGCCTACTCTTCCGAAAGTTGGTGATGGGATTTTACGTGTGTGCAAGATGTTATGCATGCGTTCACACACTGGAACCTCGGTTTATAGTCTCATTCGAAGGACTGTATGGAAAATGGAGTCAGAACCAATGTTAACTCCGAGGGAAAAATCCCCCTGTACCGAAACGCCCCGGCGGAGATTCGAACCCGCAACCCCAGGATCACCAAGATTACTAGTCAGGCGCTCTACCAACTGAGCTATTCCGGCTCCGGAATGTGGGGATGTAAGGAACATGTAAGGGTGTATGTATGCACACATTTGTACCTCAATGAGTAAAACATGAATGGCCGGTGTGCAGCCCACTTAAATTAGTTAAAACCATTTCTTCTTTGTGACCACCAGAGGTAGACGAGAGGAACTCTTTTAACCTTGTTCAGAGATGTTCTGCCTGATGTGGTCTTTGAATTTCTGAGGGAGATTAAATTTTTTCATCTGATCTGAGATTTTACAGTGGAAAGATTTTTTAACAAAAATTTCGGGTGTGTTTTTAGAATATCTGTTTGAAAGGGTTGTGTGAATGAATGACTTGTGAGTTGACTTCAACACGGTGACAGCCCTGACATGGCCCTTTGCGGTCGGCTGGGCTTTAAGCAAAATTACCTTACCTTACCTTACCTTAAGGTGGCATCATCAGTTGTGGCTGAGTAGAGCAGTTACGCTGATCTCATTATGGGTCAGTGCTGCATGGTAGTGCTGTGGGGTCTTGTGGAGGGAGTTAGATGAAGGGGGGGGGGGGGGGGGGGGGGGGTTGAGGGTGATGTTAAGGAGGGGAAGAAAGAGGAGGGTCAGTGAGGGAGTCTAGGAAGGCTATCAGACTGAGAGGATTGTGTTGTGTTATTGTTTTACTGTGTTCTTGGCAAGCATTTTAATGGATCAGTGGACTAGGGGAAGAACAGAGAGGTGATGAACAGACTGAGGAAGAAAAAGAGGTGATGCAACCAAGGTGAAGTGGAGGGCACTGGGCAGTGTCCGGTGGGGGTGAGGCTTGTGGTCACTGCCCATCTTTGTGGCTTTAGATGCTGTCTCCTGTTTCTCTGCAAGACACGCTGCCCATGTCCTGGTGGGTGGAATGGCATTTTGGTACAACAAAGCCATTCTGGGTGCTACACCACTGGTGGTGAAGACAGCAGTGTGGTCCCTGTAGTGCACACCCACATCATCACGCACCTGTTGCAGGTTCCTGTTGTTGGGACGAATGACAAGAATTGAATGGGTGTCGTCTTCTAGCAGGCGGAATAGCAGTGCTAGCAGTAGAGCTTTGGGAAAGACTCTCTGGCAGTGGAAGAGAAGGTCTGTCCATTATTCACTGCTGATGGCTCTGTCTGCTGAGGCCAGGACTTGGGAGGCGTTGTGGATCATGATATGAAATGCGGCCTGTCTCACCATTGGTGTTGATGTCTGGCCACTGATCCACTCACTCAGCTGGGTCACTGTCAGGTTACTGACACACACTTTTTGGGGCGTATTGAGATCCACCCCTTCCTCTACATTCACCCAAGCAGAATGGTCAGGGTGTCCATAATGACACTAACATGGTGGAGAGGGTTGCAGGTGGAGGTATGCTAACCAGCTGGTGTGGAGTCTGCTTTGCCTGCACTGTGCTCACTTTCAGCATTACTTCTCTCTTTGGCAGTGGCGTTAGAGAGGATTGGTGTGAGATGGGGGAAGATCATTTTAGGGGGATTTAGTCATGGGAGGGAGGTTGCGATTTGATGGGTGGTGTTAAAAGTCTGTGGGCGTTTTTGTTGTTGTTTTTAGCTGAGAATGCAATAACTGGATGGTGATGGCATCTTTTTCAGTTTTAAAGGACTGTCTGGCTTTATGTAGGGCTGCACCAAGGGCTGAAAGGTCAACCTGTAGGGACTGTGTTGGCTGCTGAAACTCAGCCCTGGTCAGCATGGTAGCGCTGGTAGAAGCTGGGTTCTGGAAACCCTGTGCACTATGATCGCCAACGGAACAGTGAGGGACGGTGGGAACATTGAACAGTGGACGGAGGGAGGAGACGACGTCACTGGCTGAAGAGATCAGACTTCTTTGGTTTGTTTTGTTTTTCAAATCTGACGTGAGAGTTGACGTTTACAGGGTGATATGGCCTTTCCCTGTCGGCTGAGTGATTTCCCCTGTCGGCTGAGTGATACAAGCAACATGTGTGTCTTCCTATGGACTACAGTCCATTCTTTTCAAGAAAGATCATGGCGTCACATGGCTCTTCATTTACAATTCTGTTTATGCATATTGGATGTAATTGTTTAAATATGTTGAATTTCTCTTGTCCCATGTGAGATATATCCAGTTCTTTGGTGCTTGTTTTTACATCATTGCAGCACACATCATCCCTCACATCGTGAGTCTTTTAGCTGCACTGGTGGCTTCACCATCATTTGAATGTATATGATATGATTGGTGATGTACTCTTACATGTTATGAAAAATATATATACGGTTACTTATTCTGCTAACTGTTATCTTTGTTGTTTAAGACACAAAAATTCAGATGATAGAACTAATCGCTGAACTGTATTCCTGTGCAGATTAATCATGCCAAAGCGCCAACACTCCAGCGATGATGCAAGCAACAGTGCGTCAGAAAAGAGGAGGAAAACACAGAAAAATGCAACGAAAGCTGTGAAAAAGATTCCGGATGATACTGGGGGGAAAGGAGTCACATCATCCAACAGTTCACGGTCTAAAGCCCAGACCAAATCTTATCCCAAAGAAATAGACCCCAAAACCAACAAAGAGCAGGTACAAGACTGTTGAAATGTAAAACTGTCATTCTCAATAGTGAAGGTCCTTGCCTTAGTTAAAAGAGAGAAAAAACATCCTTTGTTTGGTTTATTGAATAATGTAATCCTTTGTTAGATTTCAGTATACTGTTTTCATCAAAGTAGCCATGATGATGATGAATTATGACCTAATTAGACAAATGTGATTTCTTGTACGTTATTCTTAAGTTCAAAATAATTGATATGGAAATACACTTCAGTCATGAGCTAGGCACAGTATGGAAATACACTTCAGTCATGATCTAGGCACAATATGGAAATACACTTTAGTCATGAGCTAGGCACCTCCTGAGTGAGTCTGTTAATGAACACCCCACCACCACGCCCTCACCCCCGATGACTGTCCTTGCTTACATCTGATGGAATAGTGACCTCAGGTTCTCTGTCAGAAACAGAATCGATGGCACCGTCAGTGGTACCAATCCACCTCACTAATTCCTTCTTAGATCAGGAAGAAAGGTGCACAATGCATCAAAATCTCCACTGTTACACTGAAGTGCTGTTAGTGGTATGTTGCCATTTTCTTAATAGCAACATCGAAGCGCCCCAGACTTGACATCTGGAAAACTGGCTACCATCGTCACTACTACTTTAGCAACATCTCCGATTGAAAGCTGTCCCCCGCCCCCTCCTTTCCCCAGTCTTCAGCTGTGCTTGCCTATTGAGGGTACTCAGCCTGGAAATAACTTCATGCTTTCTTGTAGGGAGTGGAGTGTTAGGATCATTGAAAAACAGCTCAAAATTGGATGAAATGAAACCGGCTTACCTTGTTTGAAGTTTGACTTTTACACTATGTGAGCATTCAGCACGCAGAATCTGATTCTGCTCCCTTACACGTAAGTTTGAAATATACACTAAATAAACACTCAGCACGCAGATTCAGATTCTGCTCTCTTACACTTTGAAACAGCAACAAATATCTTTCCCTTGACGCTAGCACCAACTCCTCTCAGAGGTCGCCATGCACCGACTCATTCCGCAGACATTCCGCAGCTGCATCTCATGTGATTTCTCTGGTCAAGAAATAGACGAGAAAGAACCTGAAAGAAAATGTTTTATCCTTGGAAACTGTCCTGTGATAATTTTCTATGATGCCTGTATTTTTCATAGTGAAATGACAAACCTTTGTTGTTAGGATGCTTCCTCTTGTCTGTCTTAGAATCTGAAAGAAAACAATGTTTTATCCCTTGAAACTGTCGTGTAAGAATTTTCCATGATGCCTGTAGTTTTCATACTGAAATGACAAACCTTTGTTGTTGGGAATTTGTAGGATGCTTCCTCTTGTCTGTCTTAGAATCTGAAAGAAAACAATGTTTTATCCCTGGAAACTGTCGTGTAAGAATTTTCTATGATGCCTGTATTTTTCATAGTGAAATGACAAACCTTTGTTGTTGGAATTTGTAGGATGCTTCCTCTTGTCTGTTTTAGAATATGAAAGAAAACGATGTTTGTTTGTTTTTCCCATGGAAACTGTATTGCAAGAAGTTTCTGTGATGTCTGTATTTTTCATAATGACTTTACAAACCTTTGTAGTTCAGAATTCGTACTATGCTTCCTCTTGTCTTGTATTCATTTCGCTTAGGATCCCTCCGAAATCAAGTTCTCGGCTAGCCTGCCAACTCGCAACAAGAAAGGGGAACTGGTGTTTGAGGGATTCGCTGACTTCCGACCCAACATGACTCCTAAGGAGGTTCTGCAAGCTGGCAGCTTTGGGGGCACGTATTTCAGACCTATCAAGTCTGGAATGACAGGTGGGTTATGAATCAGTTGTTCAAATTTAAGTTCATGACATCTTGCTAGCTTTACTAGGCTCTTGATTCTTATATGTGCAGTCAGTATCATGTAGGCATTCAGTTCTCTGGCTTTTCTTATGATTTCTTTTGCTTTGGGTCCTGTTTTTGTTCTAGGATATCCTTTCCTTTTGATGATAGAAAAATTTAGAAATACATTGGTGTACTATTCAACAGTTCTGAGAAAGCCTAGTCAAGAATGTTGCACAGTCATTTCTGTTGCATGAAATGAAGTTGAATGTACAACTGGAATGTTTTGAAAACAGAAGACTGGTTGCATGTGATGTGGATTCCTTAACCTTTACCGGACGACGTTTTTGACTACACAGACCCAATCGCGCGGGTCGCCCACGACCCACACATTTTGTGGAGGCTTTTCCTATTGCTTATCCCTATTCGGATTGCGTGGGTCTTGTAAGACCCACACCTGATAAAGGGCGGTTCAGCAACTTATTCCTCACCCGATGGCGTGGGTCATGTGTGACCCATTAAAATGTATAGGCCCTGGGGGAACTAATTACGCTGATATTTGATTGTGCCCATGACATACATGAAATTTCAGTGACCAGCGCCTATTAAAATCGTTGAACTGCTAAGATTTCATGAGCATCGCTCTTGTCTGTTCATAAGATATGATGTTTTTATTGAGTCACCAGGAAGCTCTGTAAAGGTTAATTTTGTTTGCATCTGTTATTCATTTAGTAACAGTCATAATTAGTTTTGTGCTTAGTGATAGGTTGTGATGAGACTGCTCCTTCCTCCAGTCATCGGGGATTTTGTTGTTTATTGTTGTTTCTTTTTTTAGGCAGATGACCACTAGGTGTAAGAGAGAAAGAGAGAGTGTATGTGTACGTGTGTGTGTGTGTGTGTGTGTTTAGGGTGGGGGTGTTGTTGTTCTTCTTTGTCTCTTCTCTTCTTCTTTTTCTTCAGTTTAAAATCTTTTCACTCAAAGTGATGCTAGACAAGGGAGTGTGTATATGAGGGGAAAAGCTAGGGACGTGTGTGTGTGTGTATGTGTGTGTGTGTATGTGTGTGTGTGTGTGTGTGTGTGTGTTTGCTGACCAAGAGCAGGGACGGAAAAAAATAAATCACTTCACAACTGAAAACCCCAAGAAACCAAAACATGATGAACTGTAACGGAAATGCTTAGTACTTATACATCACAAGAGTGAAAAGATAATACATAGAACTGATGTCATGAGAAAACAAGAGAGACTGGATGTCAAGTAATAAAGAACAAGAACTGGGCATCTGTGTGTGCATTCCCGTGCATGTCCACACACATGTGTGTGTGTGTTTTGAGTGAGATAAGATAATGTTGCTTATAGCCCAGCCGACCGCAAAGGGCCACATCAGGGCTGGTTTTGAGTGAGGGTCTATATGTGTGAGAGAGAGAAATAGACAGACAGACAAACAGACGGTGAAGCATATTTATTAGTTGCAATACTGACACAGAGGAAAAGCAAATGACATTACTTGTATCCCCACCTGCCCTTCAGGGTTGAGTGAAAAGAAGGGAGGCAGAGGATGGGTTAGAGACGTTATTGTGGAGGCAGAGGGGGCTGTTGTTGGCACAAGGGGCTCACACATATGAATTCATGCATAAACTAGAAGACAAAACTAGAGGTATCCTACAGCCATTAGAGTCTGCGTGGTCACCAAGGGTATAGAAACTCCAGAGGGGGGATTATAATGTCTGCTGGCTCCATGATCAGAAAATTGTTGTCTGCCCAGAAAATTGTTGTTGTCTGCCAGGGGTTATTAAGCGTTGTCAAAAAAAAATGTTGGATGTTGAAACGGGCACTGTGGAACACTTCCAATTTGACTCTCTTCTCCGATGCTTTATCAGCACTGCAGGCCATTAAAAATCTCTGAAATAAGGAACCTGGCTCCCTTGTCTCTACCCTGGCTATTCTGCAGCAGTCCACTGAGAAGACCGTCATCCAGAGGATACCCTCACACTGCAATATGTATGGCAATGAGGAAGCTGACTAATTGACTAAGGAAGGAGGACAGCAGCCCCAACTGGAGCAGGAAGTCTTCTTTCAAGAAGCCAAAAGCATTGTGAAGGAGAAGCAGAAAAGAAGTTGGTTGAGCAGCACCCAGACTTCAACAAGAAGGATGCATACTACCTCAGCCCAGACCAGAAGTGAGCATTGTAGACTAGGAAGGGCACTCCAGACTCAACAAGAAGAGCCATCTGCTGCAGAGAAGACGACAGAGATAGGTGACATTGACTGAGACTGTAAGACAAGAAGGATCGCACTCAAACTGGCCAGACTCTTCAAGAGCCAAAAGCTTGTGAGGAGAAGCAGAAAAGAAGTTAGGTTGAGCAGCACCAGACTTCAACAAGAAGGATGCATATACCTGCTGCCCAGACAAGACAGGTGAGCATTATGAGACAGGACAGGGCACTTCAGACTCAAAACGCCCCAATGTTCACAAATTCCACATTGGCGAGTCTTCAGGTGAGCATTATGAGACAGGACAGGGCACTCAGACTCAAAACGCCCATGTTCACAAAATTCACATTGGCGAGTCTTCAGGGTGCCCATGCGGTACAGCCCCAATGACTGTGGAACACTTCCAGCAGGGCTGTCCATAATGAAAAGCAAAGAGCAGATACCTGCCCTGCCAATACATCGATGAGGGAGAAGCTCTATGGATCTCTGGAGGGCCCGCCGTCCAGCAACCTTCGTCCTGCCTTTGGGGTTCCAGTGTGAGTGTAGAAAGAAATAAGAACAAAGTGACTTGGCAGCATTAGAAGTTTCCTGTACAGGTTGGCTATATGGTGTGGATGGACTACCAGGATGAGAATGCAACACGGTGGATTGGTTGTGTTGTGCACAGGCAGCCAGAAAGAGTGGTGCAGAATAGCACCACTTAGAAACACCACACACACACAAATAAACACACTTAGAGCACACAGGCAAAAATAAGAGAGCAATAGAAAGGTTAACAATTGATGTACAAAAACGTACAGTGAAAATGAAATGTAGTTGTTCATTTGTTTCAGGGAAAAGCTACTCAGGCGTGTGGAAAGAACTTCCGAAAGATTGGCTTGAGGGTCTTACTGTGGCCAAGCAGGTGCGTAATAACACGTGAATTTAAACGAACTGTAAATGTTTCAGTGCCTGCAATCTAATGCTTTATATTGATGTTACTACGTCCTAATAAGAAGTTTTTACCAGCCTCTGCCACGGTGGTTAGCATCAAAGATCGGTAGCTCCGACACAAAGGTCAGACTGGGATGAGGACAAAATATTCTTTTGGGATTTTCTGACCCTGACACGCTCCTTTGCCAGCTGCAGAGTTTGTTACAGGCTGAAATAGGCAAACAGAGTCTACAGTTGCATGTCATGTGCTTCGCCAAGATGATTCCAAAAATTCTGGGATCCAGAATGGTTTCCACATATTTCTGGTTTGATGCAGAATACTTGATCGTAAAGGAGGTGTAGAAACTATTTGTTTCATATTGTCTCCGTTAAAACCTGGATC
This sequence comes from Conus ventricosus, assembly GCA_018398815.1. NCBI lineage: Eukaryota > Metazoa > Mollusca > Gastropoda > Neogastropoda > Conidae > Conus > Conus ventricosus. Next base: position 13,487,950 of record CM031610.1, read on the forward strand.
TCGTGCATTTTGATAATCGGCCTCATACAGTGACTTTTTAGTCTCTATGTTTTTTTAATTAAGTAATGTAAAGTTTTAAAAAAAAAAGAAGAAAAAAAAAGAAAAGTAATGTCAACTTTTGATTTCTATTTCTGCCAGTGCAGGTTCATGTTAATTAATTAAGCTCCTCAGTGTTATCACAGTTATGGGGTTGTCCCTGGATGGAAGTTTTTTTGTTTTTTCTTATGAAGATTACCAACTCATTCTAAATTAATAATTATGCATTCACCATCATTGGTAGACAGTTCCAAGTTTGCAGACAGAGCTGCATCTGATGGTTATTACTTAACTGCTCCTGCTCAAAAATGAAGTAAACTTATTCCCCTGACAGCTTCATCTTCACTGCTGAACTCCCAGCCTGGCACTGCAGATTGTCTGTCAGTCTGAACCAGAGGATTTTACCATCGGAATTTTTCTCTTTTAATGTCTCGTCAAAGCATTTACAGGTTTTTGTTGTTGTTTTTGTTTTTTTTGGTTTTTTTTACAAAGATGCCTGGGTCATGTGCATAAGCAGAGTTTTGATATTGTGCAAATGATTAATCTTCCCTAAATGAAAGTTTTTGAGGAGAGTCTGTATGTATGTATGTGCGTGTGTGTGTGTATATATATATATATATATATATAAGAGAGAGAGAGGTGTGTAGGCAAATCAATATTAAGATTTGTACGGTGGTACTGATCTTATCTCCAGATTCTTCATCATTTAGCAACTGTTTATGATCCAGAAACAAATGCTTGGTTCTAGTGTGTTACCTGTTTAATTATCCACAGATTATAGAGTGTGATGATTGTTTTGCTCCTCTGATGGTTTTTATTTCATTGTCTGATGAAAAGCAGATCCCATTCACTTTAATGTTTACTAAGCATTCTCTTCTGCAGATTTTTTATTTCATTGCCTGATGAAAAGCAGATCCCATTCACTTTAATGTTTACTGAGCATTCTCTTCTGCAGATTTTTTATTTCATTGCCTGATGAAAAGCAGATCCCATTCACTTTAATGTTTACTAAGCATTCTCTTCTGCAGATTTTTTTTATTTCATTGCCTGATGAAAAGCAGATCCCGTTCACTTTAATGTTTACTAAGCATTCTCTTCTGCAGATTTTTTATTTCATTGCCTGATGAAAAGCAGATCCCATTCACTTTAATGTTTACTAAGCATTCTCTTCTGCATATTTTTTATTTCATTGCCTGATGAAAAGCAGATCCCATTCACTTTAATGTTTACTAAGCATTCTTTTCTGCAGATTTTTTATTTCATTGCCTGATGAAAAGCAGATCCCGTTCACTTTAATGTTTACTAAGCATTCTCTTCTGCAGATTTTTTATTTCATTGCCTGATGAAAAGCAGATCCCGTTCAGTTCAGTGTTTACCACCTGAGCACTCTCCTGTGCAGGTGTCTTCCTCAGTGTATGATGAAGGTGTGAACACGTACCAGTGCAAGTGTGGCGGCAGTCTGGAGATGTGGGAATCCAGCGGCTGGATACACAAACAGGACCCCTACGGCTGGTTCCAGTGGTACTGCAGGTCAGTCATGACGTCAGCCTCCAAGAAGCTGGCGCAGGAAACTGTTCAACTTGGTGCAATATTTTCCTTAACCCTTTGACTCCCAGAACTATTTGTAGTTTTTTTTGGGGGGGAAAAAACACCCACCTTACAAAAAAAAAAATCATGAAAATTCAAGTATTGCTCTAAAGTATACAGAAGTATACATTTTGTTGAAGGAAAATGAATGGGGAATATAATTATTATATGTTTCATGTTGACGGGATGAGATAACTCACAATCATGGGAAGATAACCAAGATTTTAAGAAAAATAAACAAAATATTTTGAAAAAAAAATCCATGAAAATTCAAGTCGCTGTATATCATGGGTGAAAATGGTATTGAAATGTGCACAAATCTATAGGACATAACAACCAAGTGCAATGATTTACTGAAAAGCACACAGTGTGTTCAGGGATGCATTGAGTAATGCATGTCAATGTCAGCTAGAGAAGCGACTTTTACTAACACTTCACCCATCATAAAAAAAAAATTGGCAAGAAATTAGCAAGTGTTCCAAAGTATGCAAATATATGTATATACATACATGTATACATATTCTTGAAGGAAAATGACTATTTTTTCCTCTCCTACTACGTCCTTGACTACGCCCACTAACAGCACGACCACGCCCCCTACCTGTCGATGTACTTGGTAGATCAATATCTTCTTCCCCGTAATCCAGATCACTTGACTCATTGTCAGGCTGATCGGCAGCAACATCACCTTCATTATCTATCTCACTTTCGTCATCGCTAATTTCACCTTCGTACGGCATTTCAAACACAATTCTCTCCACCTCTTCGGCAGTAAAGTTTCTGGCAGCCATGTTGATCAGCTCGACTAATTTTGCTTTACAAAACGCAAAAAAAGGGTCAAAATTGACCCAAAATATTCTGAAAAATTGCTTCAAAACACGCTGTACGGAGCTGGTCAGGTGATCAATTTTGCGATGACCCTTGAACTGCGGCTATATCCGCGGCCAGGAGCAAAAGGCTTAATATTATCATTTGTGTTTGTTTGCCTTTTGGTTTGGCTTTTTAAAAACTGGTGGGTTGACTTCAACCCGCTGACAGCCTTGACATGGCTTTTGTGGTTGGCAGGGCTTAAAGGCACATGGTTTGATTTGATCTGATCTTGTATTCTGTCTTTCCTTATTTCCGGCAGATTTTATCAAGGAAGACGCTCGGCTGACGACGACCGCCAGATCGGGAGATGGCTGCGCTGTGCTGGAGTGACAGGACGTTGGAGAAACAACCTGATCTCCAAGTGCCTGAAAAGCGGCGTGGCTTATAACAACCATGCAGTCTCACCCGTTGTCCGACAAACCCTGCAGCACTGGGGCTACAAGCTCGCGAAGGATGACTTTGAGGCGTACGCCAAGAAAAAGAAGTTTTCAGCTTGAACCTGAAGGCGTATTTCAAACCTGAGATGCAGTGGATGTTTAAGTTTTTGAAATGTCAGTGTCTTAAAACATGTGTATGTATGTGTTGAATGTTTCCCATGTTGGAAATAGGTTTGTTAAGCTTGATATTATCTCTTTTTTTTTGGTCTGTTTCAGTCTCGTGTAAAAAGTATGAGTCAAGGTAAAAATGATGGCGTGTAACAATTCAGAAACTGTGGTTCAGACAGGTGCAGTGTCCAGTAATGTCCTCGTGAATTCATTTTGGATTTTATGTTGTTCTTGAACATGGAAATAAATCTCAGGAATGCAACTCCAGATATCACAGTTACAACTTGTTACCAAGGTATGCTGTAACTTATGCATTTCAGTACGGGTAATTTAGAAATGTGTTGCTGACATTGAGGAACCCATGTGAGTCATATATGAAGATTCTTAGATATGAGTTTGCTATACAACTTAAATAACATTATCTGCTTGTACTTAATCATTTATAGTTTTATCAGGTGTATGGGTATACATAAACTGTGTGGGTTCATGTAATTCTTGTTAGCTGTATGTATTGAGGTTGGGTTTTTTTTTTAGATTAATGAATGAAAAGCAATTCAGTGTAAGTTGGGTGCAAAAGGCTACCTGTTGCTCTGTGAAACTGAGCTGCAGTTGGTTTTGCAAGAAGAGAATTTTCACTAAAGAAATTATTTCAACCACAGGTCTTGACAGAACTGACGTTCATATACCTTAAAAGTTCCATGAGATGACAGTTGATGGAATTTGATGTTAATGTTGTGTATATGCATTAAAAAAAAAAAGGGAGTTTTTGCTTTTATTGCTTGTTCAATATAATGCCTGGAAATTATTGGTTAGTCACATAGACAGTCGAAGGAATTGATGGGAAAATTTTTAGCCATTTTCTGACATAAGTTTACATTATGGAGGAGATGATATTGATATCTGAAAATTAAATGAACATGCATGAGAAAACCAGGTATAGGTCACTCAGCTCACCTCAGAGCAGAGCTCAAAACTGGTGAATCCACCCACCCACCCCTTCCCTCCTAGAAATAGCACATTTCTCACCAAACTATTGTTGAGTCTGTTACTGTTAATTTTGTTCACACCAAAGTGTAAAACCTAAGTTTGAATGCCTTTTTATGCTTATTTGTGACCCACAGTCTGAAAAAGCATGCCAATTTTTTTTTACTCTTTCATCCCAAACAAATGCTGAGGAAACTTCTGTTCTAGAGGGGAAAGGTGAAGGCGCACACACTGTGGCTAAGATTGGTGCAGAGCATGTGGCATGAGGGATTGTTTTAGGCCTGTTCGCCGCATGTCCATGTGCTCATAGCATTTTCTCCTAGACCCGCAGTTACACTGTTCCTGTGGTCTTTCACTGAATTCAGTTTCTTTTCAACTCCTTACTCATGCCAGATTCAAGAGGACTGTAAAGTCAAAACTGATGCAGATAGCTGAATTATTATGTTTCCAGCAGTTTTATTTCAGTGGTTTTAGTTGTACATCGAGAATGCCAAAAAAAAATCTCACTTTCTGTTAGAATTCAATTTTGCCTAGTTTTCTTACGCACTGTCACATTTATTCACTGCTTTAGATTTGTTGTTGTTGTTTTAAGAATTCAAGAATTTTTTTTGGGGTGGGGGAGAGTGGATTTTACATTTGAAAATTAAGAGTTTGAATATGATGTATTTCCAGATGTATTTGAAAAGGAAAAAAAGCATTTACAATAAATATTTTACCATTTACAATAAAATTTTACCATTTTCTTCTTGTACTGAGTGGGTTTGTGTGGATGATGATGTGTGTGTGTGTGGAATGTATGTGTGCGTGTGTTTGCGGATTTAGTCAGACTTGGTATTAAAATGTGACAGTTCTTGACCTTCACTATATGGTGCTCAAACTTTAGTGAGTGATATGCTGTGTTAAAAAAAAAAATTACCCACACTTATAGAGGATTTTTCCTGAGCCTTCCAACTGGATGAAATTCACCCATGACTATATAGCAACCCACTGGGGCTTACTGTGGGGGTGAAATTCACCATTGACTGTTTATAGAGAGAACTACCTGAAGCATACTAAAAGGATGAACATTCACCATTGACTGTTTATAGAGAGAACCACCTGAAGCATACCAAAAGGGTGAACATTCACCATTGACTTTCTATAAAGAACCACCTTAAGCATACCAAAAGGGTGACAATTCACCATTGACTGTTTATAGAGAGAACCACCTGAAGCATACCAACAGGGTAAAAATTCACCATTGACTTTCTATAAAGAACCACCTTAAGCATACCAAAAGGGTGACAATTCACCATTGACTGTTTCTATAGAGAACCACCCCAAAAGGGTAAAAATTCACAGTTGACTGTTTATATAGGGTGAAAATTCACAGTTGACTGTTTATATAGAGAACCACCTTAAGCATACCAAAAGGGTGAAAATTCACAGTTGACTGTTTCTATAGAGAACCACCTTAAGCATACCAAAAGGGTGAAAATTCCCCCTTCACTGTTAACATAATGAAAGCTTCGCTGTGTACCCTACCCTGGACTTTGTGGGTGAAAACCATTGCATGGCTACCATTTCTCCTGTGAAAGAACTTAACAAATTACCGTACCAGTACATATGCTCAGCATCAAAGATCTCCAGTTTCAGCAGTACTCATTGCTGCCCAGTTCTAGATGAAAGACCACACATAGCGCGCGTTGTAGTTCCATGCGAGTCTGCATGCATAACATGCAGAAGCACGCAAGCTTTGCTGCACACGTTTGGTTTTCTTCCCCCATGTAGTCTGTTTCGTTCTGTGTGTGCAAGTGTGTGACGGAATGCATGAGCATGTTTATGTGTGCAAGCCTTTGCGCAAGCACCCTAGTGTGTGTGTTTGTTTATGCAAGTGTGTGTGTGTGTGTGTGCACATGCTGGCTATTAATGATGTTGTGTTTTTTCTATTGTTTCCATCGTTTTACATTTATTTGTCTGATAATTCTGGGAACAGCTGTGTGAAAACTGTGGGCAATGTAGCATACAGGTTCACCTTAAACTCCAACTTAATTTTCAGACAGAGACATGAACATCAGCAGATCAGGAAAAAAATTAATTTGACATGAATTCACTCTGTGTTCACAGATTGGAAGAGACTGACAAGATAGACAATTCCGCTGTTAGCAGGAATGTTGATTGAACAGGTCTTTTTGAACTACATTGTGATCACACCATTTGGAGTTGTGTGCTGGCACATGTGTCTGTGCATGCATGGTGTCTGTGATTACAGGCATGTATGTGTGTGTATATGTGTATGTTTGTGTATATGTGTATGTGGGCACGAGGGCAGCATTACACATGCCTTGTCACTTGTCATCAATGTGGGCCTGTACTTTTTTTTAATGTGTTTTTTTCGTTTGTATTTTTTACCTTGTAGTCCTTTGACTTTTACCTTCGATGGAGTGACATGCAAAATGTGAAACAAAGGTCAGTTATGAATTGTGTGCTTGGTCGTTCATGTTATCATGTTTTGATTTTAGAGTTCTTGCATGCTGATCATGTGATGTGTCTTTCATTTTCGTATTGTTCTTTCTTAATTCCTTGAAGTAATTTTGATTAATGGACTGTGTGGTCAACTACAACTCCTCCATCATACACACTGATGCAAACAAACGTGTGAGTAGTTGGCATATGCGTGAACACACACACACACACACACACAGAGACTTGCACGCAAGTACACACATGTACACTCTCTCTCTCTCTCGATGGAGTTTCAGCTTTCCAAGAAAGCGGCGCACATACTGGCAGTCCGAGATGAGGAAGAGTGCATCTTCACACTCTACTTGATGGTTGAGGTTAACATCCTCGCAGCAGATGCTTTTAGAGAAAATTGTGTGCTGTAGCAAGCTGCAGCACGTATAGCCAGTTGTCTGGCAGACTTGGTAGATGTCAGGCTTTATTGAAGTCTGCATATGCGTTGGGGTGTGGCGACGCCCAAGGTAGTCGGCTCCCTCGTGTAGAAGCCTTGTTCAAGTTGTTTTATTCGAAGGCAGTCAATGTTTTCTTCTTTCCGGGTCAGTCATGATGATGGTGTCTTCTTCGCTGACCACCAACCCTCAACCTCCATGGCCGTCGTCAGGGCTATCGGGCGGCCTTCTCCGTGCTGAGTGGTGACAGTCCTGTGCCGTGTCAGGCCGACTTGGGAAATGTGCAGGACACCTATCACCTATCCCGGAGTCTTGAAGACCATTGGGATGCCACCGAAGACTTCGCAACCAGCTTCCTCCACTCCTCCCAGTTCTCAGACGCTCTTAAGTAGTTGTTGAGTGTGAGGCCAGTCCATGCACTGATGTTGTCCTCCCATCTCTTTCTCTGTCTTCCTCTCCTTCTGCCTTCTAGCACTGTTCCTGGTAGAATGGTTTGGACAAGTCCTGTTCATCTTGATACATGACTATACCATTTTTCTTCTTTTCACTATGGACAACAGGTCTTTGTATGGTTCAATGGCTTGTTTTACCCTTCTCTGGACCACCAATTTGGTAATGTGGTCTTTGTATGAGATGCCAAGGATCTTGCAGAAGCGTCTTATCTCTAATGCCTGAATCCTTCTCTCAAGTTCAGCTGTCAGAGTCCACGTCTCACAGGTATAGAGAAATATGGCAATGACCAGGGAGCGCATCAGTCTGACCTTGGAACTGATTGTGATGTTTTTGTCATTCCAGATGGGTCTTAGTCTTAGCAGGACAGCAGTCAGTAAAAGCTGCTTCACATAGATCGATGTCCACTCTGCGCCCGTGAGGTACCTTTCCACACTCCTTATCCCAAGTGGAATTCTGTGCTGGTGGTGCAGGCCACGGTGAAGTCGCAGAATGGTGGCGCCTCATCACCAAACTCCCCCACAGCCTCAAGAGCCATCTCCCCCTTGGCAACACGGTGTAGACCCGTCCTCACTGCTCATGTGAGGAAGGTGGGCTGCTCTGCCCCATGTCAATCTGCCACCTAGACGTCTTCTGCTGGTAGTGCCACCTCACAGCTGGCATGCTTCCCTGCACCGAGTTTCTCACCAATGTTGAACGGCTTGCTGCCATCGGCGCCGCTGACGCCTCTCCAGAGTCAGATCCCTCCATCAGCAAAGTGTGTGCCATCATCATCATCATCATTATCATTACCATTATCATCACCGTCATCATCGCAACTAATGCTATTGCCACAACTACAACCATGCATTTCGACAGTCCTCAAACCCTTTCTCCCGTCCTGTGTGTGTAGCCACTATTAATACTGCAACTATTATTGCCATATTATCATCAAAAGTGGTAGCAATTCCATCTTTGTTATTATTTGTTATTATCATTATTATTGCTGTCTTCTTTATTCTTATCATCTTTACAATTTTAACTCGCTTCGTCTCCTTCCCAACGACCTCGATTTCATTCAATGCCCATCTTGCGAAGAATTCGAGAAGACTTGCTCGTTTTTCGTTTTCATTGTCCTGCATGTTGTTTTTCTTTCCTGAAGAAGGCCGAAGGGGTCGAAACATGTCGTGTTTTGTCCTGTGAATTGTTTGTCCATGTTAACCGGTGGGGTTACTTAAAATTCCTTTTACAAATTGTTTGAATTTCCTCCTGCAGTCTCCTCCATTTGAAATTCACCTAGAGTGTATGTGGCTATTTGCATAGTGACCCGCCTGTGCATTACAAGGCCGTGCCCAATCAAGTTGTCCGGGTCCTTGGAAGCGTGCATACTAGACCCGGACGGATATTGGCACTTTTTGTTGATACGAATAGTATTGGATCTTAAGTTCAAGATTTACCAATTTGTTTAAAACAGTATTTTTAAAACGTAAAACAAAACATCAAAATGGATTGAACAAATCAATAATAAATCCTTCAAGGACTTTTAAATCAATGTGGATGTTTCATAGCTTTTGTAGAGAATATTTCCGTGTACTTTTTGTTAATATGAATAGTATTGGATCTAAAGTTGAAGATTTGTTAGTAGCTTTGTTCATTTGATGGGGGGTGAGGGGAGAATATAACATTTTTACTAGTTACCATTTTCTCTCCACTTCTCGTGCTGCGTAATCCCAAACAGCGGAGAGAATATCTCTGTTGGTATGACTCCTGTCACATTTTGTGTAAACTAAATGATCTGAACCCCACGGCAGCGATGCGTTTTGCGCTGTCGATGTTGGAAAGAAAGATAAATAGCCCAGTGTAAAAAAAAAAATCAGAGGAGTTCTGTCCCTTCACCCGGACGGCCAGGGAAAGTATGGTTTGCACGATCGCCAAAATCACGGCTCTTAACACACGGGTCGGGCCGGGTGCACTATGCACGGCTTTGGCCGTCGCCAGTTAGTTAGTTGGAAAAGAGATGTACCGGAGCAGGGTTTTTTTTTTTGTCCCAGAAAGGACGGGTCCTTGTCCACTAATGCACACAGCCTATGGCAACCGCTGATGTCTTCAAAAGCAAGGATGATTTTTTTTATATTTTTATTTGGTTGTCCTCACCGTTGCTTACGTCGCGCAAAGAGAGGACGCTTTTAATTATTTGCTTTTCTTTTCTCTTTACTAAATACACATCTTTCTTTCCCGCGGCATCGGCTATTTGCGTAGCCTCATTCAGTCATCGGCTGTTCACAATTCATATAGTCTAGTCTACTGCTTTGCGTCGCATGTGATGATCGTCTCAGACGCGTTCAAATTGAATGTAGGGAGCTATATGATGTCAGACTTACACACTTTACTACGACAAGCCCAATGAAGAAGACCTTGTTCCGGAATGTTCTCCTTGGATTTGATTTTTTTTTTTTTTTGTTTTTTTTTTAGTTTTTGAAAGAAATCGATGTTTTTAAGATTTGATTTGAACTTGAGTGTGACCGACTCTTTATTGCAGGTCTTTTCATGTAAAGAAATGACTGGTACTGAGTTTTAACTTCGCATTTTAATGCTGTCACTTTGTTCTTTGTATGTATAAATACATGAATATACTTTTTTTTTTCAGCCCTGATATGGCTTTTGTGGTCGATAGGGCATACAGCAACATGATTTGATTCGATTTGTGTTCAGCGGTTCTTACTTTGAGTGGTTGGGTTGAACAGTACGTGTTTGTGGCTATTGTCAGTATGGTGGCGGACGACAAACCAGTTGGAGATTATTATAAAAAAAAAGAAAGAAAAAAAAAAGAAGAAGAATGTTCAGAATCTATAAAATAACCGTGACCCCAAACTTGGGCGAAACAAGAGAGAGAAAAAAGGACAATGAAGATTCCGCGCCCACCAAGCTTAA
>CM031610.1:13503222-13513222 GCA_018398815.1 Conus ventricosus
CTCTCTCTCTCTCTCTCTCTCTCTTTTTTTTTTTTTTTTTTTTTTCTTTCAGTTTTCACTTTTTAGGGTTCTTTCATTCTTTATAAATTTCCCCGGGTTTCTGTTTTCCCTGTCTCTTTCTTGCCCCCGGGCTCAAAAATGGGGGGACCACCTTCTGTATTAATTTTTTTTCTGTCTCTCCTTCCTTTTTTTGTAAACACACACACACCCCACACACACACACACAACACACACACACTCCCCCACACACACACACACTCACATTCACCCCCTCCCCACTCACTCAACACAAAACCACCCACACCCCACACACTCACTACTCACACACACCCCACACACCCCACACACACCCCACACCCAAACACCCCCACACACCACACACACACACAAAACCACCCCACAAACACATTCACACTCTTTCACCCCCACACCACACAACACACACACAACACCCCACACACCCCACACCACACCCCACACAAACTTTACAGAGGGAGAGAGGAGGGGGGAGAGGGGAGAGAGAGGGGGGGGTCGCAGCCCACACATACTTCACCAGACGCACGCAAAAACCCCGGGTTTGCACTTGCAAACACACCCACTCCCCCCCTCCCACCCCATAACCCTTTTTCCTTCCCCCAGCACACACGAAATTTGCGACCCAGCCTTTTGTCTCTCCCCTCCCTCCCTCCTCCTTTCCTCTCTCTCTCTCTCCCCCTCTCTCTCCCCTTTTCTCTCTCCTCTCTTTTCTCTCTTCTCTTTTCCCATGTTTGATTTTGTGTGTGTTTTTTTGTGTGTGTGTGTGTGTGTGTGGTGTGTGGAGAGGGGGAGAGAGGGAGAAAAGGGGAAGGGAGGAGAAGAGGAAAAGAGAGAGAGAGAGAGAGAGAGAGGACAGGGGAGAGAGGACGGGCGGGGGAGGGAGGGGGACAGGGGAAGAGAGAGAGAGGGAGGAGAGAGAAGAGAGGAGAGAGAGGGGAAAAGAGCATGCAAAACTGTACACAAGGTGTACTCCCATTCATGAGGATAAGTCTCAAGGCAGCCCTGGTAATTGCTTCCCGGGGAATGATTTGAGAACAAGGGCAAAACCCCCAGCAGAAAACAATCACGCAGATTATCGCCCGCATTTGGATCCTGTCATCGGAAAAATGGGGGTAATGGTGGGTAAAAAAAAACAAGTATTTTGGGAGGACTGACGAGGAGTGCCAAAAAAACTTTTTTGAAAAAAAAGAAAAAAAAAAAAAAAGCAATAAGAACACATAAAAAAATTCCGGGCCCTTCCTTTTAATGATCAAATGAGTGGGGGCTTTGTTTGACGGGAACATTTTTAAAAAAAAGGAAACCACCAAAGAACAGAAAAATGGTTTCAACGCTTTATTAAATTGACCCCCGTAAAGCCGCCAGACCCACTTGCTGAAAATTAACAATAAATTTTTAACGTATGAGAGAAAAGGAGGGGGGGGGGGGGGGGGGCCCGGGGGGGGGGGAAGGAGAGGGGGGAAAGAGAAAGACGAGATGAGGAGAGGAAAAGAGAGTTTCACTTTTAAAATTTAATTTTTTTCAAATACTTTTTTAAATGTGATTTTCCCCTTGGCTGTTGGTGGGCCGGGGAAACAAAGGGGGAAAGGTTTGGGCCCTCGTAGGGGCTCCACAGCCTCTGTCCCCGTCATCCGGGGAATGGTAGAGGTGCTCAGGGGCCCATTCTTTTATTGATCCCTCCCCGGGGGTTCTTGGAAATGCCGCCCCTTCGGGGGACGTCCCGGGCGGTCGGTCGCGGGGAGAAATTTAAACCCGTTGGCCGGGGGGCCCCTTTAAGGGGCAGGATGCATCCCCGCTGAAAGGGCCCCACCCCCATGGACATTTTTTTTTTTTAAAAATTTTTTTTTATTTATTTTTTTTTAAAACCATTCTTTTCCCCGGTTTTCCTTTTTTTTTGGTTCAGACAGAGTCAGGGGAGGGGAACAAACCATCCCAACCCGAAAGCTTAATTAAGGGACGTGCTAAAATGCGGGAAAGCTTTTTTGCAGGTTTTTTTGGGGGTTTTTTCTTTTTCCTTTACCGGTTTAAAAAATTTTAAAAAGGGGAAATTTTAAAATTAAAGGGGGGCCGTTTTTCGGGACAAACAAAATAAACCCGGGCAAAACATGAGCATGTTTCGACCCCTTTAGGGTTTTTTCTTCAGGCAAAAAACTTCAACATTAGGACAAAGAGAACGAAGAACAAACCTCTCTACTCCAAATTCCCGGGGGCCAAGATGGGCGTTTCTTCTTTGATACTTTTTTCCCTTTCTTGTTTTTTTTTCTTCCCCCGTTCCAATAATGGCCCCCCCCGCCAGAGTTGCTTCATCCACGGATTTTTTGTTCAGGCGTCAGCCTCCCGGTCCCCGCTGCGGTGGGGCCTTTCATGGGGGATCCCTTGGTTGGGGGGTTTTGGGGGGGAGTGTGTTCCCGGTTTTTCCCACCCGGGAAAATTTACCCCTGTCAGGCCTGTTCCCCCCGGGCGTTTTGTGTTAAAATAACCCATTCTTTTTCCGGGGGGGTGGTTTTTCGCGTTGCCTGTCCCGCCCGGTTTTTGGGACGGGGTAAAGGGAAAAAGGGTTTTTCCACCTCTTACCTCCGCGCGCGCGCGCGCGGGGCGCACACACACAACACACACACAACCCCAAAACACCAAAAACACACACACACCACCAAAACACACCAGGGAAAACACAAAACCCCCAAAACACAAAACACAAAGACACCCCACCCCCACACACCCACACACCACACACAACACACACACCCACAGGGGCCCCGCCGGGACACACCACACACACACAAAACCCCAACACACACACACACAAACACACACCCACCCACAACACAAAACCACACCACAGGAACACACCCACCCCCACAGGAAAAAACACACACACACACCACCCCGGGCCGCGGCGCGCCGGGGGGGAACACACCACACACACACACACACACACACACAAACACACACCAAAACCCCCTCCACACTCACACACACAAAGAGCGCCCCACGCGCGCCCCTATTTGGAAATTTTAAACCCGAGGAGTTCTTTCCGGGTTTAACTGTAAAAAAAAATTTTTTTACGTAATGCTGGGGGGTTTTTGGGTTTGGGTTTTGATGCTTGGAAATTATTTTCTGAAATCCTTTTTCGACCTTAAACGGGGGGTTTTTTTGTTTTGTTTGTTTGTTTTTTTTGTTTTTGTTTTTTGTTCCCAATGATTTTACCACAACCTGCGAAATATTGTTTGGTCAGAACAAAAAAGGTCGCTGGGCAGATTAAAAAATTAAAATTAAAAAAACTTTTGGGAAAAAAAACGGTTTTTTTTAAAAAAATGCTTCAAGAAGCTTGATGCATTTATCAAGCGTTTTTTCTTTGCACTTGAGGGTAAAAAAAAAAAGGGACCGCAATGATGTCATTGATCCGCAGGGCTACATGAATTTTAGTTAAGCGGCTTTCAGTCTAGCGATCACTACCCGCCATGGTGGGTTTCAAACCCAGCAAAGTACAAAAATTTTTATTGCAAAAAAAAAAGGTAAAAAAAAAAAAAGATTTACATTGAAAAATAAAAAAAAAAAAAAAAATCCAGGTCTCTTCAGTATAAAGATATAACGATAAAAAGATCAAAACTAGTTCAACTAAGTTAGTTTTAAAGCAAGTTGATCGCAGGTGGAAATAGAAACAATTTGTTAAAAGGAATTTTAAAGGAATTCCGCCGGGTTAAACATGGAGAAACAAATTACACGACAAAACACTTATTTATAATTTGTTTGTCCGTGTTAACCGGCGGAATGACTTCCAATTCCTTTTTAAATTGTAGTTTAACTAAAATAGGATGGACGACCGGGAGCGCACAAGAAGAGCTTGCAGAATTGGAATTCCTTCCAGGAATCATATCAGGGCGAGCGGCCTGAGACCGGATGTAGTGGTGCTCCACTCAGGGTCATGGAGGACGAGTCGTTCTGATGAGATTCTTCTTCTTCTTCTTCTTCTTCTTCTTCTTCTGCGTACGCAGGCTGATACTCCTGCAGACACTCCCTGTATAGACAGGCAGGTATTAATCCCATAGATCTGCTCAACAAAGTGAGTGGAGTTTTGTGTGTATGACCGTTTTTTTATCCCGCCATTAAGGCAACCATACTCCATCTTCGGGGACGTTCTGATGGGATTCCAAACAGAACGGAGCAAGCTTGGCGGCTGGCAAAACCAGGGAGTATGCCAGCCTAGCCAGCTGCCACCTTGAGGGAATCGGCCCACCTGATGTGATCTTGATTTCACTGAAGGGAGATCGATCACATTTTACATTTCATCTCCTATTTTACAGTACAAAGAGTTGTTTTTTTCCTTAACGAAATTTCCGGTGTGTTTTTAGAAGGTGTATTTCAAATGGTTGTGTGAACGAGTTTTTGTTTGTTTTGTTTGTTTGTTTTGATTGACTTGTGAGTTGACTTCAACGCGGTGACAACCCTGATATGGCCCTTTGAGGTCGGCTAGGCTGTAAGCACACATTACCTTACTTTCCCGAGGGAGTCTGGCTTCGAAGCCAAATTCCTTACTACAGAGGTTGGAACAAGCGGTTTTTTGTTTGTTTGTTTGTTTTTAAAACTAAATTAGTGGACTGAAGTTTAAGCGAAATTAGACATTAGATGCTGGCATGATTGCACTTTTTCTTACCATTCATGTTTTCATGCTACTTGTATGTTACGTTAGTAAACTATAGGCATCACACACTCACTCACTCTGACGCACGCGCGCACGCACGCGCACACACACA
Organism: Conus ventricosus; assembly: GCA_018398815.1. NCBI lineage: Eukaryota > Metazoa > Mollusca > Gastropoda > Neogastropoda > Conidae > Conus > Conus ventricosus. Next base: position 13,508,010 of record CM031610.1, read on the forward strand.
CACACACACACACACACACACACACACACACACACACAACACACACACACACACACACACACACACTGCCACGCACACATGCACATCGTCATACACGCACACACATTCCCACACACCTGCGCGCACACACACAGACACATGCATTTGAGCGCGTGCCTTGATACTTTGACGCGGACTTCAGTGGTCACGAAAACCGTTAAGAATCTAAAGACACAGCCTGTAGTCAACGTGGCATTTAAACAGATCATATATTATACTTGGACATGACTTGGAGGCCCGCATACGGCTGGCAGTTATTGTCTGTTCATGTTTATGCAGTCATGGACGTGTTATGCAACACAAATTTGTAGATCTTATCTGCAGGGCGTTTCACCGGAGTGTGATTTACATAGGTTTGGATTTAGTCTACAAAGGGACAGCTGTCCTGTCTCTTCTTTTTTCTTCTTGTTGTCGTTGTTACTGTTGTTGTTGTTGTTATCTTGCATCTCATACGAAGACCTCATTACCAACTTGGAGGTTCAGACCAGAGTAAGGCAAGCCATTGGACCATACCAAGACCTGTTGTCCACAGAAGGAAAATGAGATGGTCTGGTCATGTATCAAGATCAACAGGACTCGCCAAAACCCTTCTACAAGGAACAATACGAGGAGGCAGAAGGAGAGGAAGACAGAGAAAGAGATGGGAGGACAACATCAGTGCATGGACTGGCCTCACACTCAGCAAACTGCCTGAGAGCTGTCTGAGAACCGGGAGGAGTGGAGGAAGCTGGTTGCGAAGTCTTCTGTGGCGCCCAACGGTCTTCAAACCTCCGGGATAGGTGATAGGTTGTTGTCGTATTAAATGGCTGGCATTCGAAGCGGTTGTCCAGAACATGTTCCATCCAAAGACCGCGACGGTATGATAGTAAGGGCCATCGGAGGATGAGACAGAGAACAGTGCCAGGGATTTTTGTTGTTAATAGGACTGCTATCTTTACTGAACTGTGTTGAGTGGTCGCTGTTCAGTGTTGAAGGTCAGGCAGAACATTGCTAGAGGGCTGCAATAATAGCATTGCTATTTTGTGTGAGTGCTCGCTGTTCTCGTTTGAAGATCAGACAAAACTTTGCTAGGGTTGTGATAATAGCATTGCTATCTCTGTGTGAGTGGTCGCTGTTCACTGTTGAAGATCACATTGCTAGTGCTGTAATAATAGCATTGCTATCTATGTGAGTGGTCGCTGTTCACTGTTGAAGATCACATCGCTTGTGCTGTAATAATAGCATTGCTATCTGTGTGAGTGGTCGCTGTTCACTGTTGAAGATCACATCGCTAGTGCTGTAATCATAGCATTGCTATCTGTGTGAGTGGTCGCTGTTCACTGTTGAAGATCACATTGCTAGTGCTGTAATAATAGCATTGCTATCTGTGTGAGTGGTCGCTGTTCACTGTTGAAGATCACATTGCTAGTGCTGTAATAATAGCATTGCTATCTGTGTGAATGTTCACGTTTGAAGATCACATCACTAGTGCTGTAATAATAGCATTGCTATCTGTGTGAGTGGCCGCTGTTTACTGTTGAAGATCAGACAGAACATCGCTAGTGCTGTAATAATAGCATTGCTATCCGTGTGAGTGGTTGCTGTTCACTGTCGAAGATAAGACAGAACATCGCTAGGGCTGTAATCATAGCATTGCTGTCTGTGTGAGTGCTCACTGTTGAAGATAAGACAGAACATCGCTAGGGCTGTAATCATAGCATTGCTATCTGTGTGAGTGCTCACTGTTGAAGATAAGACAGAACATTACTAGGGCTGTAATCATAGCATTGCTATCTGTGTGAGTGCTCACTATTGAAGATCATACAGAACATTACTAGGGCTGTAATCATAGCATTGCTATCCGTGTGAGTGGTCGCTGTTCACTGTCGAAGATAAGACAGAACATTGCTAGGGCTGTAATCATAGCATTGCTGTCTGTGTGAGTGGTCGCTGTTCACTGTTGAAGATCAGACAGAACATTGCTAAAGGGCTTTAATTAATAGCGCTGCTATCTGCAATCCAATGTATAACCTGTCGTTGTCCATTGCCGCACTGTAGTTGGCCTGGCCTGTGTAGATGTTGGTGTGCAGACGAGTTTCTATACTTCAAGGGATGAGAAACAAGAGTATTTGCTACAAATCGTTACTGCCTTTACGTTCATTCTTTTTGAGTTATTGATGAGGAATATACGTTCACTTGTTTCACATGTGATATTACCACTCATTCTGCTCACGGTAAGGAATGTCATCATGTAGAGATAAGAAGGAGAAAAAAAATGTTGAGTAGGCACTCAAGGTCTCAGCAGCGCATTTGGGCCAATGGGTAGGTCAGACATCTGTTAAGTCGTAGCCACGAGACCCTCTTCTTCAATTCTCTCATCTTAGTTGTTAATTCATTTATCCATCAGCTTAAAAATCATGCGTCGTGTGGTCTCAAAACTTAGCGGATGTGGTGTAGCGTCTATGGACTAGTCCGCACGCAGTGACGCCTCCTTGATGGAACTGAAAATGAAACTGTATCAGAAGACAGGGTTAAAATACTTGTTCTGCAGTTAAAAAAAAAAAAAGCAACAACAACTAGGCCTACCAATGAAGTAGAATAAAGCAGACAGTGAATACTTCAGACGAAAGTCAATCTGTAGTCATATTCATCAACGTCATCACCCCATGCGTATTTCATGGCGGGTTTAAAGATTAGATCTTAGAGCTCCGGGTGTTTCTATATCTGGGGGTAAAGAAAACTTCTTGACACGCTTGCCCACGCCTTGTTGAGCAACCCTGAAGCTTAACCGGGATTACCGGAACGGGGGAGGGGGGGGGGGGGGGGGGGGGGGGGGAGGGAAGGGGGAGGGGGAGGAGGGGGGAGCTAAATTTATACACTATATGTTCACAGCTGCCAATCACCGTGGTGGTGTTTGTTGTGCTAGTGTGACAGGTTGCAGGCTAGATGGTTCAACCCCCCCCCCCCTTGTCACAGGCGCGTGTGTGTGTGTGTGTGTGTGTGTGTGTGTGTGTGTGTGTGCGTGTGTGTGTGTGTGTGTGTTTGTGTGTGTGTGTGTGTGTGTGTGTGTGTGTGTGTGATTATTTACCCCAGCCTGGCCATACCATATCTGCTGATCGTCCTATGGGGATCAACTGGGAAGGACTGGGAAGGACACGGGCTGGGTGTTGATGCTTGTCCAGACTGTTGCCCAATGTCGTGACCAACACCGCAGGGCATGTCTCCTCCGCCGTTCTGTGTGCTCTGTGGTGTTGGCCAGTTCTGCTCGGCGATTTGATGATGTAAGCAGCGTTCGTTTGGAGTTACGGGCCTGGAATGACTTCTTCTTCTTCCTAAAATACTGGTTCACTCAAAAACGAGTAGGTCACCAGCGTGCAAAAACGGTCACACACGTAATGAGAACATTACGTGTGTGACCGTTTTTGATTACCCCGCCACATGGGCAGCCACACATCGTGGGAGCAAGAGTTCTTGCCCTTGTTGTTGTTTCTTCTTTGCTGTTTACTGTTCCCTGTCTTATTTCCGATTTTCCTTCTCGACGCTGCAGGTTTCTCAGTTCTCTCGCACTCTGGGTATGTCTGTCTTGATGTGAAAGGCGGAGCGTCGAGTGCAGCCCAGATATGTCACCTCAGACAAAACTGAGTAACGACAAGAACAGCAAGAATGAAACACACACACACACACGCACGCACGCACGCACGCACGCACGCACACACGCACGCACGCACGCACGCACACACGCACGCACGTACGCACGCACGCACGTACGCACGCACATACACACGCACGTACGCACGCACATAACACGCACGTACGCACGCACGCACGCACGCACGCACGCACGCACGTACGCACGCACGCACGCACGCACGCACACACACACACACACACACACACAAGCACGCGCACACACACACATACACACACACACACACACACACACACACACACACACACACACACACAAGCACGCACACAAGCACGCACGTATGCACTCGTATATACATGTCCAAAAGCACGTCTCTTTATTTATACTGTATATATGTTATGTGTAAGTACATAACTGTAAGCATTTTGCACATGTAGTTCTATTAGAATAGCAAGCAAAAAAAAAAAAAAATTAAAACTGCTTGACAGAAAATAAAACATAAAGTTAAATCCCTCCAAAGAAAAGCTCATTGCTGTTGTTGTTGTTGTTGTTGTTGTTGTTGTTGTTGTTGTTGTTGTTGTTGTTGTTGTTGTTGTTGTTGTTGTTGTCGTCGTCGTCGTCGTATCCAGACTAAAAGACTCCAGGGATCATCCCAACAGCCGAAGTAGGCTACTTGAACACTATGGTACAAATGCGATCAGCTAGGGATGAGAACATTACGTGTGTGACCGTTTTTGATTACCCCGCCACATGGGCAGCCACACTCCGACTTCGGGGGACTTTGGAGATTGATAATGTTATGCTAGGAGCTTGTCACAACTGAAGACAATCCCGCATGACTATGCAGAGCAGAACAACATTTTGAGGTAGCCTTGGTGTTCTAGCCTATGTCAGTTGGCCTGACACAGCCTTAAGCCAAGGCGGAACAAAAAAGCTCGTTCAAAGGAACGGAGCAATAGAGAACATTGTATATTCCATATTAGCAGCGTGGGTCCATGGTTCATCCACGTCTGCATAACGAAAGTAGCAGACTGCCCCATGTACTCTTTCCTTCTTCTTCCATAATTATTCATTTCTTCTTGCCCATCATCATCTTGTGTCTGTTTCAAAGAACTACCACCACTACCACCACTAACATAACTACCACCACCACCGCCACTACTATTACTACTACTTCCACTACTACCACCGTTACTGTTACCAAATTTGCTGTTACTACGACTACTACTTTTGCTGCTGCTGTTGCTGCTATTACTCGTACTACTGTTACTACTGCTACTGCTACTGCTGCTGCTGCTGCTGCTGCTGCTGCTGCTGCTGCTGTTACTACTGCTGGTACTGCTGCTGCTTCTGCTACCACTACTACTACTACTACTCTTCCTTCTCCACCCCCTATTCCTCCTTCCCTCCTCTTCCTACTGCTGCTACTTCTACTATTCCTGCTCCTCCTACTGCTACTACTACTATTCCTCCTCATCCTCTTCCTCCTCCTCCCCCTCCTACTGCTACCACCATTCCTCCTCATCCTCTTCCTCCTCCTCCTACT
>CM031610.1:13515368-13517868 GCA_018398815.1 Conus ventricosus
CCTCTTTCACTTTAATGTAGTCGTCCCTCTCCACTTTACACTTAGTCATCCTCTCCACTTTTACATGTAGAGTCCTCACCACTTTACATGTCGTCCACCTCCACACCTTACACGTAGTCGTCCTCTCCACTTTACATGGAGTCCCGTGTCCCTCTGTCCACTTTACATCGCAGTCATCCTCTCCACTTTTACATGTAGTCATCCACGTCACTTATTACGTGTATTCCCATCTCTTCACTTTACATGTGTTAGTCCCCATTCCCTCTTCACTTTACTTTTAAGTCATCCTCTTCGCCCACTTTACATGTAATCATTCCTCTACTCACTTACGAGTCCTCTCTCATTCCCCTCCCCCAGTCGTCTTTTCAGAGTCTATCTATCTATTCTGTCGTCTGTCTATCTATCTATCTAACTGTTCTGTACTGCTATCTAACCTATCAGTCTGTCCTGTCCTGGCTATCTAACTCTCTATCTATCAATCTATCTATCTAATCTATCTAACTACTATTAGCTTTTAAATTGGAAACTCCGTATTTATAACCAAAGTAATGATTATGTTTGAAATAAATCACCCCGATCGTGCCCCCCTTTTTTCGAAAACCAACCAATTTTGTAGAATATTAATTCGCACCGGTTTACAAGTTAAGAAAACTCTTTCTGGTGATTTTTTTTTTAAGTCTGGTTGTTATGTACTCTGGTGCTGGGGTAATACATGCTTACTTCATGTCATATGCATACTAGCTTTGCTCTTATTTTTTTTTCCTTCATTTCTTTTTTTTGTTATCGAAAGTGTTATACACATCTTAAGACTATCTTGCTAACAGTACTCACTTAAACAACAAATATATATGGTTTCCATGCAGTGAATATGCTATGTCGTCTGTCTGTCCTGTCTGTCTGAGTCTCCTGTCCTGCCTGGTCTCTGTCTCTGTCCAGTCTGTCTTTCACTCCTCTATCTCTCCCTCTCTCCTCTATTTCTTTATGCGCGCTATGTGAAACATCGAAACGCGCGCGCGCGCGCGCGTGTGTGTGTTGTGGTGTGTGTGTTGTGAGAGGAGAAGAGAGAGAGAAGAGAGACAGAGAGAGAGAGTGAGTGCCGCACGCGCGCGCACCCTGCACGCCAAAGTGCACAAGAGCATCTAGCGAGTGTGTGGTATAAATGTGTTTCCCTTTTAGAATCATACTAATTCACTTTCATCCCTTTTTTAATTGGAAATGGAACTGTATTGGAATTGGAGTAATATTTTAAATCAGTTAGATTTTTTAGAGGAAAAAAAAAACATCAATGCTTATATATTTGAAGGATTATGTGTACGAATATTTATTTCTATAAACATGTTACATTAGGATTGTGCTTTCCGTACATGTATTCGAAGGTAGATAAAGCGAACGGGAGGGGGGTGGGGGGGGGTATTTTATTAACTTTGGTTCTATTTCATTATTGAGGGCAAGATGTAAACAAGCCCAGTGCGCTTATTCTGTTCCCTCATCACACAGATTTCGTTCTACAGTTCTCTCTCTGTCTCTGTCTCTCTCTCTCTGTCTCTCTTGCCACTCTCTCTCTCTCTCTCTCTCTCTCTCTCTCTCTCTCTCTCTCTCTCTCTCTGTATATAAAAAGGGCAATGCTACCAATCCAAACAACTATAGAGGAATCTCGCTGTGCAATGTTTGCAGCAAACTGTATAGTGCAATTATTAATAAAAGACTTCAAGTGTGGGTTGAGGACAATAACATTACAGGTGAGTTTCAAGCTGGGTTTAAACAAAATCGTTCCACAATAGACCATATGTTCACGTTGTTAGCTTTCATTCAAAAACAATTTTGTCTGAATCGTAAGTTGTATGTTGCTTTCATCGATTTTGAGAAAGCGTTTGACTCTATTAATAGAACCATACTTTGGCCTATTTTGTTAAAAAAACGGTATTCATGGAAAGATGTATAGATGCATTATGAGTATGTACGACTGTGTAAAGGCAAAGGTACGATGTGGTGCTGCTTTAACTGATTATATTAATTGTACATCAGGTGTTAAGCAGGGTGATGTATGCAGCCCAGTTTTGTTTTCTTTATTCATTAATGAGATGACTTTGGAGGTGATAAACTCTGGAAGACATGGTGCCCATTTTGTAAATGATGTTATGGAAATATTCATTCTACTTCTTGCCGACGACGTTGCATTAATGTCTGAGACAGTAATAGGCCTCCAAACTCAATTAAACAGTTTGCAAAGGGCAGCTAATTCACTCCAGCTGAAAGTCAATTTAAGTAAAAGTAATATAATCGTTTTCAGAAAAGGGGGTTACCTTTCCTCTCGTGAAAAATGGACATATGATGGGGCAAATATGCCTGTTGTAAATGTGTATAAATATTTAGGAGTATATTTCTCTCTACGCGATTAAGTTTCACTTTCGCATGTAAAGATATTGCTTGCAGAGCCAAAAATGCATTGCTATGCTTTATGAAGAAGTTGTCGAAGCTGAATAATGAATCTCTTGCTTTG
>CM031610.1:13527868-13532868 GCA_018398815.1 Conus ventricosus
TTGGGTGCTCCCAGCTGGCTGCAACGATAGGGTCACGGGTGAGTGCAAAGGCCTGAAATGTGACCGTCAGCTAAGTGGGAAGGTCACGTATTTGAAGATCGTATGTGATATCACTGGTGAGACCCCTCCTCCCCCCCCCCCCCCTTCACCACCACCCCCTAAACAAGGGAAATGATTGGTGGAGAGTTGTTTCTTTTGATCAAATATCAGTTTAACATTCAGTGCTGACTCAGACTTATGGTAGGCCTCAAAGCGCTGACGTATGCATTATGATTATGATGATTTAGCGCGAAATGCTAATTGTGGGCGTGTGGCCACATGATCACTCACCTCAGCCTTGACCATTAGCATTTGACTGACTAGGACTGCGAGAAAGTTCACAGACCGGTACATCTGAATGTGCCGAGTACACTCAGGCCGTGTTCTTCTAGTCGTGTTGGGACTTGCCCCAACCATGCTACAAGGAACAGTGCGAGGAGGCAGTAGAAGGAGAGGAAGACAGAGAAAGAGATGGGAGGACAACATCAGTGCATGGACTGGCCTCACACTCAGCACCTGCCTAAGAGCTGTCTGAGAACCGGGAGGAGTGGAGGAAGCTGGCTGCGAAGTCTTCTGTGGTTCCCCAACGGTCTTCAAGACTCCGGGACAGGGATAGTTGATTCACTCAAGCTACTCCTTCTACAACCACCCGGTATCTACTTAAAAGCAGATGAAGCCGCTGGATGCATTTCATGTAATGTCCCTCCCACTGTAAAGCATGTTCTTGTAGTAGTGTTGGAACTTCTATGATGTCGGAATAAACACTCTACAGCAGACTGACTCATTGGAACACTTGTTTCGGAGATATTCCAACTGATGTGATTCTTTTTTTTTTTTTTTAATTCCTTGAAAGCGTTCAATATTTTTCTTCTGATCTAAGATTTCACACACACACACGCACGCACGCACGCACGCACGCACGCACGCACGCACGCACACACACACACACACACACAACACACACACACATACTCTCTCTCTCTCTCTCTCTCTCTCTCTCTCTCTCTCTTCTCTCTCACACACACACACACACACAACACACACACACACACACACACACACACACACACACACACACATACACACACCAGTTTTGGCGCGTTTTAGAAAACTTTTCATCCGCTGTTGATTCCCCCCCCCCCCCCCCCCCCCCCCAATCATCTGTATACGAGAATATCGATTTTGACGAGATAACTGCCCTGATAGGGCCCTTGCGGTCGGCTGGGCTGGAAGCAGCATGAATTGCCTCACTAATTATTCCCAAACCTCAGATCGTCCCAAATGACCTTGGTTTAAGGTGAAGGTCACGATGGGGGGATCACACCCTTGGTAATTACATGCACGGGCACATATTTAATGCAGATGTTTAAACGCTCGCAAATATTCGCGCTGATGCCGTTGCCGGCAGCAGTTAGGCCTACATACTGTACATTCCGTGGCCAATGTAGGGGCCGACTCTTTTCAAACTGACCTCGCTTCAAGATCAAGTGAACATTTTCAGCATTTTTAGGAGCCTATGTATGAGAATAACGAGAGAGAGAGAGAGAGAAAGAGAGAGAGAGAGAGAGAGAGAGAGAGAGAGAGAGAGAGAGAGAGAGAGAGAGAGGTGGAGGAGGAGAAGGTGGAGAGAGAGAGGAAGAGGTGAAGGTGGAGGAGAGAGAGAGAGAACGAGGAGGTGGAGGAGAGAGAGAGAGAAGAGAGAGAGAGAGAGAGAGAGAGAGAGAGAGAGAGAGAGAGAGAGAGAAGACGCATAGAGTGTGAAAACAAACTTCGGGTCTGGAGAATCAACAGCATTCTGACGACTTCATTGAAATTTGAGGTAAGCTTAACATTGGGAATTATCCGTCTGTGCGGATGTGTTACATGTCAACTTTCCGTTTACGAACACACAGAGACAAACGCGCGCGTGCGCACGCACACACAGACGCACACACAGACACACACACGCACGCACACACGCACGCACGCTCGCACGTACGTATACATCCACGCACACTCCCCCCACCATCCTTTCTCACGTCTTTCTCCTCCTTCCTCCTCCAAACAAACTACACACACACACTAACACACACACACACTAATACACAAACACACCCACCAACCCACCCACCAACTCACCCAACACACACACACACTCAAACAGACGAGAGCTCTGCCGTAAACCTGTGCTCTGACTCGTTTTCAGGTGCGGCTGCAGACTTCAAAGTGTCGGAGACGTGCTACGGGACTGGGAACTGCTCTCTTCACACGCTCAGCTGTTCGGGCGGCAAACTCGCTGTGCTTGAAGCCTCCTATGCCTTCAAAACTGAAGCAAGCGGTCAACAACTGTATCAAATGCTGGCAACGATGACACTTGTCCGGACAACTGCTGCAGGTCAGTCTAAAATACAGGTCCGAGTCGACGGTACGGCTTAAGCCCCCCCCCCAACCCCCCCCCCCCCCCCCCCCCCCCCCCAACGCTATATAGTTCTCGTAGCGACATCAGAGGTCTCCGAACCGACTTCATTCGACGCCTTGAATGAGAGTTATTTTCCTTGTCTTTTGTAACTAGGTGCAATGTTCCTTCCTTTGTTGTGCCCTCTCCATGACCGTTTGTTTCTCCCCCCCCCCCCCCCCCCCCCTATTTTTTTTTTTTTTTCCTGAGACACATAAATGCTCAGAAACCAACCTCGAGTCTGTGTCTGTTTATAGAGTTGCGTGCAAACAAATCATAGTTTACTCCAAATAATTGGTGACCCCGGCATTCTAAGAGTTCCTTCCCTTGTTTTTTTTTTCTTTTGAGTAACCTTTTGTTTGTTTTTTATGTCTGACTTTGTCTGTGTCTGTTTATTGAGTTTGTGTGCAACAGATCATAGTTACTCCAAACTGGTGACCCCGACCGTTAATAGAGTTTCCTTCCATTGCTGTTTTTGTGTTGTTGTTGTTGTTGTTTGAGTAACCGTTTATTTTCATGCCGACCTTTTTTTCTCTCAGAGGAACATAAAAACTCAGAAACCAAACTTAAGTTTGTGTTTGTTTTAAGAATTGTATGCAATAAATTTATAATTACTCCAAAATATGTATAATTTTGGTTTGACTCAAAGCTGCACCTGCTTTTTTTTTTTTTTTTTTGTCATCGGATCAGTCAGTAGTACACTATATTCATCACTACAATCGCAATTCTCTGTTACATTCGAAGCTGTACCTGGCTGGCTTTTCTCAGAATATCAGCCAGCACTAAAACTGATTCACCGCAGTCCAAGTCTTGACCTATACCACACGTGACTGAGGCAGATCTCATGTCTGTTTCTTTTTCTCATACAAGCACGATTTCATTTTCTTGTTGTCTGCTAGTTTTCCACTCCAAACCCTTGTGTCCCAATTAATGGCGTTAGCAACACAAGGGAGTCCACAAAGTCAGGCATCATTTAGCTATTTCTGTACTGAGATGTGGCATTGAACTAATTCACTGATCCCCCAAATTCCGAGAATCGCGGTTTTTCGTCCACAATCTTTACCGTATACATCAGATGTCACGTGATGCTGACGTTTACCCATCCATACTCCCACCCACTTCAAATAAAATATGAATTCGACCAAAACAGGGTCTTCTTCTTTGGTCTTCAAATTTGCCCATCAGAATCGACGTGCGTTGCTTTGGGCTTGGGTTAGCATGCCAGAATGCATCAGCGAGAATTTGGGATTGAGTTAGCATGCCAGAATGTGTCACAGCGTGGCTTTGGAATTGGGTTAGCATGCCAGAATGAATCAGCGTGTCTTTGAATTTGGGTTAGCATGTTCCAGTTATAGTTACTTTTTAAAAAAAATTAAAAAAGAAACACGCACACAGAAAAAGCCAAAGGAAAGCAGTATCTGGCATGACATGTCACACTCACACACACGCGCATGCACACACGCACACATAGACTCTCACACACACTCTCTCTCCTTCTGTCTCTCTCTCTCTCTTCTTTCGTTCTATCTTATATCTATCTGTCTTCTTTCTATATGTCTATCTGCTACCTCAGCCCTGATGTGGCCCTTTGCGGTCGGCTGGGCTATAAGCAACATTATCTTATCTTATCTGCTACCTGTGTGTGTGTGCTTGCGAGCGTGCGTACGTGCGTACGTGTGTGTGTGTGTGTGTGTGTGTGTGATACATGTCTGTATCCTGAGAGAGAGAGTGGAAAACGCACACACATGCGTGCGCGCTCTTTCAGAGAGTGAGAGAGAGAGAGAGAGAGAGAGAGAGAGAGAGAGAGAGAGAGAGAGAGAGAGGCACAGTCGCACCGATGTGTATTGCTGGAGCACGCTTGCTGCTCCGAAACACTTTGCCTCATGTCATCATTTTTGCTTTATGAAGTGTCTGTCTGTCTGTCTGAACGCTCCCCAGTTACAACGAGACTTCGGACTGCAAGGTGACGTACACGGCTGACAACCTGAAGCGCGTTCAGAGCAACTGTTCGCACTCGGCTTCCTGCCAGACGAGGGCGCAATGGGCCAACAACGTCCTGTGCTCACCCGGAGAAAGGGCCGCAACTTCTACCGTGTCCGTTCTCCGAGCCGTCTGCGTGCCAGGTATAGTGGGCCGGGGTTTGGGGGTGGGGGATGGGGGTCAGGGAGGGGGAGGGAAGGGGTGGATGGGGAAGGGAAGACAGGAGGTGGGAATAGTGGGGGGGGGGGGGGGGTATGGAGGAGGAAGGGTGAGGGGATGGAATGTGAGACGTACAATGAAAAAAGGTAGGCTGTTTGGCTTGTGTTAGGTTTGGTCATGAAGGGAGACGAGCCAAGAGTATAATTATTTTGCACATTCTTTCTTCACGGTGGTACGAAATACATCAGAAAAGCAGCGAGCTGAATCTTACAGGTGTGCAGGAAGGAGACGGTTGTTTGTTTGTATTTGTTTGTTTTCCGTGTGTCGTCCCCAAAGGCAGAACAAAGACACTGGAGGGCGAGGATGTTTGTTTGTTTGTTTGTTTGTT
>CM031610.1:13537868-13550368 GCA_018398815.1 Conus ventricosus
TTGTGACGTCAATAACATCTTACGATTACGTCACTTTATGACGCAGCCGCCACCGCCGTGGACCCCTGCGCCAACGCCACCGTCAGCGGTCACACCGTTTCCCTGGACCTGCCCCGCCCACCCCTCCCCTCCTCCCCCTGCCAGTGCACCGTCCACAAGACCACCACCGCCAACGCCACCAGAATCACCAACGACAACGACAACAACAACAATGGCACCGTGGACGTGTACGTCTACGAGACCGTGAGCTCCAGTGCCGACTGGGGGCAGGCGGTGGTGGAGGATTCTGGTGGGGCGGTGCTGTGGCAGACCAGCGGCGTTGGTACCACCTTCCCTGCCAGCGTGGTGTCGTCGTCGTTGTCCTCGCTGCCATTGTCTGCCAGCTTCTCCTTCCGAAACCTCAGCGACGTTCCTCGGCGTCTGTGGCTTGGGTTCCGAGGTGGGTTGAAGCATATGTGTGTGTGTTGTGTGGGGAGGGGGGGGGGGGGGGGGGGGGAGAGGAGGGGAGGGTTGGGGGAGGGGGTGTTGGTGGGTGCGTGTATGTGTGTGTTGGGGGGCAGTGTATGTGTGTGTGTGTTGTGTGTGTGTGTGTGTGTGTGTGTGTGTGTGTGTGTGTGTGTGTGTGTGCGCGTGCGTGCGTGTGTGTATGTGGCTGCAAGGTAGGACTTGTATGCGATGTGTGTGTGTGTGTGTGTGTGTGTGTGTGTGTGTGTGTGTGTGTGTGTGTGTGTGTACACGGTGGGTTGTCTGCGATGTGTCCTATATCCACGGGATCGGTCTGAAGGGGTGGGGATGGGGGGTCGTATCATATGTGTATGCGCCATGTGTCTGTAGACGAGTCGCACGCGGCTGGGGTTCCGCTCTGGGGTCGGATAGTGTGTGTGTGTCTGCAAGTGGGTCGTAGTTGTTCGTCCGTCGAGGTGACACGAGAACCACTTCAGTCATCTAGGGATTGAGAGGGGGTGGGGTGTGTGTGTGTGTGTGTGTGTGGGGGGGGGGGGGGGGGGGGGGGGGGATACGCAGGTGGCTGATCAAGCCGATGCGTGCACAGAATGTGCAATGACAGCTTGGACAGGGAATGTGGGAGACCTGCCCTTGATTGCTGGCGCGGGCTTTTACTTGCCCGTCTCTTTCGTTGCGCTACAGCTGTCCTCCTTTCTTCACACGAAGCGGCGCCTTTGTGGATAGGGGAGGCCATCTGGCTCAGTCCATAGGGGTGTGTGAGATGTCTGTAGGTTGGTCGTGTGGGGTGTGTGATATGTTTGTTGGTTGGTGTTTTGGGGTGTGTCATATGTTTGTGGCTTGGTCGTGTGGGGTGTGTGATACGTCTGTAGCTTGGTCTTATGGGGTGTGTCATATGTCTGTAGGTTGGTCTTATGGGGTGTGTCATGTTTGTAGGTTGGTCTTATGGGGTGTGTCATGTTTGTAGGTTGGTATTATGGGGTGTGTCATATGTCTGTAGGTTGGTCTTATGGGGTGTGTCATGTTTGTAGGTTGGTATTATGGGGTGTGTCATACGCCTGTAGGTTGGTCTTATGGTGTGTGTGATATGTCTGTAGGTTGGTCTTATGGGGTGTGTCATATGTTTGTAGGTTGGTCTTATGGGGTGTGTCATATGTTTGTAGGTTGGTCTTATGGGGTGTGTCATATGTTTGTAGGTTGGTCTTATGGGGTGTGTCATATGTCTGTAGGTTGGTCTTATGGGGTGTGTCATATGTTTGTAGGTTGGTCTTATGGGGTGTGTCATATGTTTGTAGGTTGGTATTATGGGGTGTGTCATATGTCTGTAGGTTGGTATTATGGGGTGTGTCATATGTCTGTAGGTTGGTCTTATGGGGTGTGTCATATGTTTGTAGGTTGGTGTTATGGGGTGTGTCATATGTCTGTAGGTTGGTCTTATGGGGTGTGTCATATGTTTGTAGGTTGGTCGTGTGGGGTGTGTGATATGTTTGTAGGTTGGTCTTATGGGGTGTGTCATATGTTTGCAGCTTGGTCTTATGGGGTGTGTCATAGTTTTGCAGCTTGGTCTTATGGGGTGTGTCATACGTCTGTAGGTTGGTATTATGGGGTGTGTCATATGTTTGTAGGTTGGTCGTGTGGGGTGTGTGATATGTTTGTAGGTTGGTCTTATGGGGGTGTGTCATATGTCTGTAGGTTGGTGTTATGGGGTGTGTCAAACGTCTGTAGGTTGGTGTTATGGGGTGTGTCAAACGTCTGTAGCTTGGTGTTATGGCGTGTGTCATACGTCTGTAGGTTGGTCTTATGGGGTGTGTCAAACGTCTGTAGGTTGGTGTTATGGGGTGTGTCAAACGTCTGTAGCTTGGTGTTATGGGGGTCATATGTTTCTGGGCTTGGTCTTATGGGGTGTGTCATATGTTTGTATTTTTGGTCTTATGAGGTGTGTCATATGTTTTTTGGGTTGGTGTTATGAGGTGTTTTCATATGTTTGAAAGGGTTTGGGGTGTTATGGCGTGTGTCATACGTCTGTAGGTTGGTCTTATGGGGTGTGTGATATGTTTGTAGGTTGGTCGTGTGGGGTGTGTCATACGTCTGTAGGTTGGTTTATGGGGTGTGTGATATGTTTGTAGGTTGGTCGTGTGGGGTGTGTCATACGTTGTAGGTTGGTGTTATGAGGTGTGTAAATATGTTTGTGCTTGGTGTTATGGGGTGTGTCATTGTCTGTAGGTTGGTGTTATGGGGTCGTGATATGTTTGTAGCTTGGTCTTATGGGGTGTGTCATACGTCTGTCGGTTGGTGTTATGGGGTGTGTGATATGTTTGTAGGCTGGTCTTATGGGGTGTGTCATAGTCTGTAGGTTAGTGTTATGGAGTGTGTGATATGTTTGTAGCTTGGTCTTATGGGGTGTGTCATACGTCTGTAAGTTGGTGTTATGGGTGTGTGATATGTTTGTAGGTTGGTGTTATGGGGTGTGTCATACGTCTGTAGGTTGGTGTTATGGGTGTGTGATATGTTTGTAGGTTGGTGTTTTCGGGTGTGTGATATGTTTGTGCTTGGTCTTATGGGGTGTGTCATATTTTTGTACTTGGTCTTATGGGGTGTGTGATATGTTTGTGCTTGGTCTTATGGGGTGTGTCATATTTTTGTAACTTGGTCTTATTGGGGTGTGTCATATGTTTGTAGGTTGGTCTTATGGGGTGTGTCATATATGACTGTAGGTTTTGAAGTCCAGCGACACGTTAAAACATGTTACACAGCTGTCTGGTGTGTCCAGGTGAGAGTCCAGCCTGACCTTGAGGTGTGGTCAAGTGCTTAGACTACGCCATGTCTCTCAGTGAGTCTTCTTCTGTTCTGTGTGTGTGTGTGTGTGTGTGTGTGTGTGTGTGTGTGTGTGGTGTGTGTGTGTTGTGCGCGCGCGCGCGTTCATGTATGTGTGTGTATGAAGTGTTTGTATGTAATTACAGTGTATGTGTGTGTATGTGTGTGTGCGTGTGCGTGTGCGTGTGTGTGCACGCGCGCGTGCGTATGTATGTGTGTGCGAGCGCGTGTGTGTGTCTGACACTCGCTCTCGCAAGTTGGACAGAAAACGGGTAAATCTAAATAAGAAGAATTCCCCTTTTAATCAATAACTAAAATTTTTAAAACGTCGTTTAACCAATTCTTTCCCCCACGAGTTTAATAATTACAAAGATTACTCTCAAGCCAATATATTACAGGCCCTCACGGATTTAAAACAAATACCTTTTCTTTCCAAGCGCGATGTGGGCATGTGTGTGTGTGTGTGTGTGTGTGTGCGTTTGTGGTGTGTGTGCGCGCGGTGTGATATTAATTTAGCATGTTATTCGACTGTCTGTGTGAAGCATACAGAGAAGAAATGACTGTACGTTTTGTGTGAAAAAAAATGATAATAATGCTGGTTTTTTATTTATATGTTTTTCGCATGTTTGTCTATGTCTGTCGCGTATGGTACATGTCAGATGAACAGTTGGTCGTTTCCTCGCGGGATTCATCCCCAGGAGTTTCTCAAAATTATGTTTCTCTCTATGTAGATGTGTATCTTAAAAGAGGAATAGGGGGAGATAAAAAAACATAAAAGAAATTAAAAGAAAAGAAAAAGGAAAAGGAAATGCACAGTTGTTCCGTTTTGTGTGTGTGTGGTGTGTGTGTGTGTGTGTGTGTGTGTGTGTGTGTGTGTGTGTGTGTGTGTGAGTGAGTGAGTGAGTGTGTGTGTGTGTGTGTGTGTGTGTGTGTGCGTGCGTGTGTGTGGTGTGTTGTGTGTGTGTGAGCGTATGTGTGTGTGTGTGTGTGTGTGTGTGTGTGTGTGTGTGTGTGTGTGTGTGTGTGTGCGTGTGAGTGTGTGTGTGAGTGTGAGTGTGTGTCTGTGTGTGTGATCATTTTGCATATTTGATGTATCAGTGACAACCACCACTGCACCACCACGACGACATGGAGCCAACGACCACAGCAACAACCCCAACAGCACCAGCGACCATAAGCACAGGTCAGACAACCCCGGTGCAGATGACGTCTTGTAAGAGCCTGTAGTTCTGAAGTTTTCCCTTGTTCTGTTTTCTGTCCTCTGCTGTCAGTGATGTTATCTTTTTTTTTTTTAAAAGTTTACGACAACGATAGTCACGGACGCGTGCCTGTGTGTGTGTGTGTGTGTGTGTGTTGTGTGTGAGGGGTGTGTGTGTGTGTGTGTGTGTGTGTGTGTGTTGTGGTGTGTACACATGCGTGCGTGCGCGTGAGTGTGTGAGAGAGAGGGAGAGGGAGAGAGACAAAGACAGTGAGTCAGAGAGAAAGAGACAGAGAGACAGACAGACAGACAGACAGGAGAGAGAGATGAGAGAGAGAGAGAGAGAGAGAGACGAGAGAGAGAGAGAGAGAGAGAGAGAGAAGCTTTTGCCTTTCTAATTGTAGGGATATTGCTTTGTTTGTAGTAAAGGCTTGTAAGTATTCCAACTACTGTTGTTCATTTTATAGATTCCTCTTTTTTTTCTTTTTCTTTTTAACTTTCATTGCCATTGTCGTTGTGGTCGTTGTTTTTGCCGTTGTACCATTTCATGACAATGATGATGCCGATGATGATGATGATGATGATGATGATGATGATTAAACCCGATGATTATGATGGTGACGATGATGATAATGATGATGATGATGGTGCTGTGTTGTTGCTGCTGCTGATGATGACTATGATGATGAAGAGATGCCGATGATGTTGATGCTGATGATGCTGATGATGTGATGACGATGATGAAGATGCTGCCGATGATGATGATGATGATGATGCTGAGGACGTGATGATGATGCCGATGATGTTTAATGATGATGTGATGATAACAGTCACAGAGCAGAGAAACAACAAGCCAGGGTGGAGCCGACAGCACTCCCCTGACCAGCGAACCCCCAGGAAAGGTCAGTGTGACGTCATATCCCTTGACGCGTCAGGAGGATGACATGAAAAATTATAGTAGCATGTTGACTCGAATGTCGTCACAAGTGACAGCAACATTGATGGTCATACCCAGACTTGGCTGTTGTATTGAACCTGATTGAAATTAGTTGCAGCATGAGGTGACCGCGGGGGAAATTGAGAAGAGAAGTGGTTGCTGGTTCTTCATTTTTTTCCTTTGTCCTGATGTTTGTTTCTCTTGCCTGAGGAAGACCTAAGAGGTCGAAAAAGCGTCGTGTTTGTCTTGTAATTTGTATGCCCACGTAATCTCGCGGAATTATTTCAAATTCCTTTTTTTTTTTTTTAAAGATTTGAATGAAATTATTTAGGCGGCTTCTAAAACCACAGTTAAGAAGAAAAACGATCAAGCTTTCAGTTTCAGTTTCATCAGAAGGGTGTCACTTGCGTGCGGGATCGTCCATCTACGCGATGTCACCACGTATGCTAAGTTTTGAGAGCACACAGCGCACGATTTACAGCTGGTGGATCAATGAATGAATAATGACTAAGATGAAAGGATTTAAGACGAAGACTGAAGACGAAGACTGATCTTGGGGAAGTATGAAGGACGCACCAATTGATACCTGCTTGACCTTCCTACAACATAGGTCAGACCCAAAATTAAACGGCTAAGGCATCATTTTGAACACGTGATTATCCCTTCCAAATCCCTCCAAAACCACCACATGCGGTAGTAAAGGGAATTAAAAGGCACTTGTCTGCCCTGGGAGAATTATGTCCCTTGTCTTAATGGGATGTCCTGTGTGTGCCTGCGCCCTATGTGAACACAGCGCAGGCTTCCAAGGGTGCTGCAGGACTGCTCCCAGCTGGTTTGTTCGGCAGTTGAGGACAGTGCTTCTCTGGGTCTCACCCGCATCTTCGGGTGTATCTTTTTTCTCGGATGGGACTGAGAAACGGGAGACATTACACACGACTTGGGTGCCAGTGATCCTAACTGGAAGGAACTAGAGGAACCTCACAAGTGTCCAGACCGCTTCAAACACCTCTGCCAAGCTGCCGTGGCTCCAGAGCTTGGGAAGACGGGGGGGGGGCGGAATAGCTCAGTTGGTAGAGCGCCGGACTCTGGTGAACCTGAGGTTGCGGGTTCGCGTCTTCGCCAGGCCGTTTCGGTACAGGGGGGATTTTTCCCTCGGAGTTAACATTGGTTCGGACTCCATTTCCCGTACAGTCCTTCGAATGAGACTATAAACCGAGGTTCCGTGTGTGAACGCACGCACGACATCTTGCACACACGTCAAATCCCATCTGTCACTGTATAAGACAGTAGACAGGGATATATGTATTAATATATCCCCCGTTATAACCACCCCTTTCCCCCTTTTACTAAGTATGAACGCCACACAACAAACACACACAAAAGAAAATACAGTGCACAAACAGAAGGCTTTATTTGCATTCACACACGCACTCTCACCCACAGAATGGCAGATGAAACACCAATACCTTTATATATCCGACACATAGGCAGTTTTCCCCACACACACACACACAAAAAAAACAAACAAACCCCAAAAGAATCCAACAATACTATCAATACTCGACCATCAACACATGGCCCCTTATGCATACCCGTGCACGCATGTGCTGCACGTTTACATATAACAACCCTTCCCTCAGGAGGCACAAATACACACCTCAGCCCACCAAAGGCTAATACCCGAAGGAACAAGGGTGACTCATCACATCCCCTGGTAACCCCAGGCTGAAATACCAAACAAGGTTGATACCTCATAAACCTGAGATGCCCACGCGATGTCTCTTTTCCAAAATGTATTCTTTCTGCTAATTTTTATATGCCGGTGTCAAACCACCCGGACACAAAAGCTTAACCCCCAAATGTTCAACACCAATTGTTCAAGTAACCCGCACCCACTGTTGTACTTTCAATACTTCATCCGAAGTCCTGGCGGGTACTTGACACAGGAAAAAAAAACAAAAAACTTCTTCAAAAAAAAACAAAACCACACACAAAAAAAACAACAAACGGCAACACAGCGTTTCCGATATGGTTGTGAAACCGTCGGTCTGCTTGACGGCGCTCTCACTAATGCACCGCCAAAACACAACCTTCACTGAAGCGCTTGATAGGTAAATAGGAGAGGAACGTTGTGACACGTCGAAAACGCGGTTCCCTCCCTACCGGCACCAACCACACCCGCGAGTCACACGCTGATGTAATACTGCGGTGGGCCCTCAAGACGCTTGCCCCCCTGAAGAGACAGTTGAAGAGACAGTTGAAGAGACAGTTGCCACACCCTCGGACTGTGGAAGAGGGATGACGTCCCGACCGGAACGCATCCTGCCGGCTCCGGGTGCGTCCCCACTCCGGCAGAGATAGTGGGCAGGGATGACAGTGGGGATGGCGGTGCCAACTCCCACCACCTGAGAGGCCGACCCTCACGGATTTGCCGTGTAGGGGAGGTATACAAAACTCGCCGGAACCCTGTGCAAAAGGAAATGTCTTACTACCACAGAAGAATTACAGTTATACTTATTTGTTGCTTCACTAAAGTACATGATCTCAGTGTTTACATGTCACAACCCAAAGTGCGACAGCTAATTGGAATTTTAAATCATGACTTATACAACCAGCCACCTTGACATCAAAATTCTCTCACACCAGAAATGTTCCATTACACATGTAAACCAATTTCATTGACTTTCCACTTCCATCAACAGCCACAACATAATTATAACCATTCCTTCATAAAAGTGATTACACTATCTGAATTACATGCCCACGACTTCATTTCCATCGAGGTCTCCAAGACAATGATTCAATAAGATTATAAATCATATTCACTGCAACGAACAAACGAACAATCCGACCGTTAGTGACGACAGTACCGGTCACAATTCAGGATCGATTACTCAGTAACATGCTTAATAGAATCAAACACATTTCAAGCAAAACCAAAATAATAGAATTGAACCTGGGTATCCCAATTTCCTAGCAGGAACAATCATCAACCTATAAATGTCATCAGAAATTATCAAGCGCTAGGATAATCACCAATTACATAAGCTCGACAAGGATTTCCGAGCGCTGCTATACATTGTCTACCGACACCACAATGCTGCGGAAAACATCTTTGAATACTGACGCACCCCCGTCGACTAAAACAACCACATACATACATATATACATCAAATGTAGGCTTCTGAGGCACAATTCCCAAATATCTTAAACACCCTTTTATTCTTATCATCTGCTATTTTTTTCTCTTATTTTCCAATCGTAATAACCTATACCAAGTAACAACACAATCATGAATTCACCCGCAAATCTTTAACAATAATTGAACAAAAGAACAACTCTTATTAATATAATGATCCCTACTTTTCCTTTCCGCCCATCCACCCCAGTTTAGTTCCAAGCGTGAACACCAAAGTGAACTTCTACAAGACGTGTCTATCCGAGGTACCATCACCCGTCACCTATCAATAAACCTCACACACGCCCAGACACATCACAAGCAGTCTGCCCTCCGTACCTAGCACGCACCGCGTGACAGTCCTCTTATTAAAAGTTCCCGTCCTCCGATACCAACGTACTCAGAAAATAACCAATCTTTATCAAACTTGAAACCAGTATTTCTGTACACCAGCGACCACTACCAAGTACAACATATGTCTTAGCGCATCAATACCGCTGTAACACATCCACCTATCTATCAGAGTAGAACCGGAATGCACATTACTTCTTTCCATATGTACGGTTTTTTCCCCCAACCTTAAATTCAAATTATATCTCTTCTCTTCAAACTTCCGCACATTTAAATCTCCTCCTCTTAGCCAAATTCACATAAAAAGAATCTTTGCGAAATAAAAACCAAATTAAAAGGAAATCCTCCCGTTCCGGGAACTGAAACACAAAAGTTGATGAAACCATGATATCTACAAACAACCAACTACACAGCCCTCCAGACTTTCCGCTACTTTACCCGCTCACCTTAGACAACAACAGGAACGACACACAATGGACGACACCCTCAGTCGCCGGGACACTGCAGACAGCCAACGCCCTGGTACGTGCAGAACCCGTCGCTGAACACCAAACACCGACAGTCAAGACGCGGACGACACACTGGACGACACCCTCAGTCGCCGGGACACTGCCAGACAGCCAACGCCCTGGTACGTGCAGAACCCGTCGCTGAACACCAAACACCGACAGTCAAGACGCGGACGACACACTGGACGACACCCTCAGTCGCCGGGACACTGCCAGACAGCCAACGCCCTGGTACGTGCAGAACCCGTCGCTGAACACCGAAACATCGACAGTCTTCAACCTGGTAGCCAAACCTTCAAAAGTCGGTCGAGGGCATACCACCAACCCCTGCCCCAACGGCAGGAACAACCTGAGCACGAGGCCAACCCAACCTTCGCGGATAACGCCTCAGTTCGTACTAACTTGCAGACACACCACGACACTCCGAGTTCACCTCGGAAACTCACAAGACAGCACTCACATTCACGGAATTCCCCATACACATCGAAGAACTCCGGTTTCACGAGCGTTTGTTTACACACGTAAAACCTCACTATTCCGACGAGCTTGACACTCTCCTCCCTCCCCCCTCCAAGAGTTAACAGGTAAGCAAAATTCCCGGCAGGATTCACGCACTTCACGGTCACTGCCACCTGGCACTGGACGGGTCACACTCCACAATTGTCACTGAGGCGACCTGTGTCAGTTCGTGCGTGACACCATCACCAACTTTCGGAAGAGAAGGCCAGTTTGGCCGTTGGTGTGGATGACACGTTACACATAGCATGCACCTTCCCCGAAGATGGAGTATGGCTGCCTTAATGGCGGGATTAAAAAAAAACGGTCATACACACAAAACTCCACTGCCTATCTATACAGGGAGTGTCCAGCAGGAGTATCAGCCTGCGTACGCAGAAAGAAAGAAAAAAAGAAAGGAAAACATTATCAAGAATGACTAGAAGACAACACCGACGCAGAAATTCAGATGCAGATGGAAAAACACAACCTTGAACAAGATATCGTTTTAAACACTGATATTTTGGTCACCAAAGGTAAGCTAACAGCTATGCACACTCCCTTGCAGATGTAGTAGCCTTACTCATTCTTTCCCACAGCCGCGCGCATAGTACGTGTTGTCCGTCACAGAGCCAGTTCCAGCCAGCTGGCACGCCCTTCAGCAAAATTCCCACACACTAGGAGATGCTTTGTTATCAGCAAGCGGTCTCTCTCTCTCTCTCTCTCTCTCTCTCTCTCTCTCTCTCTCTCTCTCTCTCTCTCTCTCTCTCTCTCTCTCTCATAGTGACCAGGCTGACCCAGTCATTCTCACTGAACGCGCGTAAAACAACAGACGAGACTTTGGTATGTATTCATTCATCAGAAGAGAAGAGGGAGGGTGCGTTTCTGTATTTCGTCAAAAGAAAATCGCATTTTCTTTTGAAATATACTTTTTCTTTGTGGTGGATTCCATTCTCGGTGCATTAATTACATACAGTGCACACCTTTGTGATTAAATCGACACCAGCGCCGAAAATAAACGTGGAATGCTCAGTTTGGGACTGCTGTAAGGATACGGTTCTGCTGGCAGCGTAGGCCGCCCACAGACGTTTAGTGGTAAGCCTGGTCCCCGACAATCACTCTGCGAACATAGCTTGGACCCGTGTGTGTGTGGAGAGTTATGGTGAAATACCTTAACTCTTTCACCACGTACCCAAGCTCTAAGTGTTTTCGCCGGGTACCAGGTGCGGTGAAGTTGCGTGTGCACGAAAGTAGTAACCCAGGTTCCCCAGAGGCATGAGAAGATAAACCCAAAGAAAGGCGAGTTGGTGTTGAAGTCATCTTTGACAGTTTCTTTTGTCAACTCGTTGGTGATAGCTCGCTTACACCGGTTGTAATGACATCAATATGTTGAAAGAAAAGCAGCATCTTCACACGCTTACATGTGTTTTGCTATGTTGCCTGCGGAGTAAGGTATGGCACACACAGACATGTGTGCAGCGTTGTGAACGAGTTAACCTGTGTGGTTTACAGATACCAGTGACACCTTGACTGGAGCAGGTCTGATGATGTCTTGTGAAGTGTCTTCTCTCTCATTCACTGGCTTAGTATCGCGCCTTCGGTGTGCTAATAAACTGTTTTAACTGATCGTGTATTAGGGGTGGGGGTGGGGGTGGGGGGCTGTGTGTGTTTTTAACTCGGTAACAACGTTCAAGACAATAACTGTGTGTAACCGTTGCTTGGTTTGTATTTTGTGTGCGCGGTGTGTGGATTTTGCTGTTTGATGACGGTGCATTGTGCTGACGCGCGCGCGCGCGCGCGCGTGTGTGTGTAGTGCTGGTGTTTTGCAATGACGTGCAGCTGTTACTCATCCATCGGGGAAACCCGCTGATTAACATGACGTGATTCTCTCTCTCTCTCTCTCTCTCTCTCTCTCTCTCTCTCTCTCTCTCTCTCTCTCTCTCTCTCTCTCTCTCTCTGTATGTGTGAGAGAGAGAGAGGGGGCGGAAGAGATAGAGAGGAAGGGAGAGAGAGAGTGTGTGTGTGTATTTGTGAGTGTACAGGTGTGTGTGTGTGTGTGTGTGTGTGGTGTGTGTGTGTGTGTGTGTGTGTGTGTGTGTGTGTGTGAGCGTACACATGCGTACCTGTGTGTGTGTGCGCACGCACATGCGTGCGTGAGAGAGAGAGAATGCGCGATGTGTGTGTGTGTGTGGTGTGTGTGTGTGTGTGTGTGTGTGTGTGTGTGTGTGTGTGTGTGTGTTCTCCAGCATTTAGACGTGTACGAAGTATGAGATACTGGCCACACTATAGTCATCTCTGCTAATACAAACAAAACTGTACTGTTCAAAGCGACACGACAAATATGCCAGACAGGGAAAAAAAAAGAAAAAAAACTAACTGACAACATCCATCGCCCCCATGCCCTGTTCGAAGATGATTCCAGACCTGTATTCCAGACCCCCCGGTCAGTGTGCTTCCAGGGCACTGGACAGAGAATCCGTTTCAGACCTGCTTGTGGCACACACAGACTGCTGACACGTGATGTGCCCTCAATGTTGTGTGCATGCTGTGTCCTGG
>CM031610.1:13552868-13562868 GCA_018398815.1 Conus ventricosus
GATGTTTTTCATTAACGTTTAATTAATGAAGATAAACTAGCAGACCAAAATCAACATCGAAATTCAGGGTATGACATTAACCTTTTGAAAAAAAAAGAAGATGCAAGACAAGGAAAGGCTGTCGAAGTGTGTGGACAGTTTTCAACTCGAAGCAAAAAGGCTTGAAATCCACTGTCAGAAGGCGTGATGGTTGATGTATCTATCTGTCTATCTATCTATCTATCTATCTATCTATCTATCTATCTATCTATCTATATCTACTTGTCTGTCTATTACCTATCTGTCTGTCTGTCTATCTATCTATCTATCTATCTATCGGTCTGTCTGTCTATCTGTCAATCTACCTATCTGTATGTCTGGTTGTCTGACTATCTTTCTGTCTATCTGTGTGTCGGTCGGTCTATGTACCTATCAATCTATCTATCTATCTATCTATCTATCTATCTGTCTATCTATCTATCTATCTATCTATCTGTCCGT
Organism: Conus ventricosus; assembly: GCA_018398815.1. Classification (NCBI taxonomy): domain Eukaryota; kingdom Metazoa; phylum Mollusca; class Gastropoda; order Neogastropoda; family Conidae; genus Conus; species Conus ventricosus. The sequence continues at coordinate 13,553,349 of CM031610.1, forward strand.
CTGTCTGTCTGTCTGTCTGTCTGTCTGTCTGTCTGTCTGTCTGTCTGTCTGTCTGTCTGTCTGCGTCTGTCTGTCTATCTACCTACCTATCTGTCAGTCTATCTGTTATCTATCTATCTATCTATCTATCTATCTATCTATTATCTATATATCTATCTGTGTGTCTCTGTCTGTCTGTCCGTCTGTCTGTCGATCTATCTGTCTATCAGGTGACTTTAAAGCGAAGGAAAGGGCTGGCCGGGCGATACCATAATGAATGAAGGGGGGGGGGGGGGGGGGTAGTGCTGTAGGTAGCAGGGATGGTTGCTGACGTGCTGTGTGAACACAGGGCTGGCCGGGCGATACCATGATGAATGGGGGGGGGGGGGGGGGGGGGGGGGGGGGGTGGTGATGTAGGTAGTAGGGATGTTGCTGACGTGCTGTGTGAACACAGGGCTGGCCGGGCGATACCATGATGAATGGGGGGGGGGGGGGGGGGGGGGGGGGGGGGGGGGGGGGGGTTGGTGATGTAGGTTAGTAGGGATGTTGCTGACGTGTTGTCTGAACAGCTGCCACCGACATCATCGTCTACACCATGGTGGGGGTGTCGGCTCTCCTCCTCCTCGCCTTCCTCTACGTCTTCATCCGGCAGCTGAGGAAAAAGTGAGTGGAGAGAGAGAGAGAGAGAGAGAGAGAGAGAGAGAGAGAGAGAGCATCTGAAAAAGTGAGTGGAGAGAGAGGGGGGGGAGGAGGAGAGGGGGGGAGAGGGAGGGAGAGAGAGAGAGAGAGAGAGAGAGAGAGAGAGAGCAGCTGAAAAAGTGACCGGAGAGAGAGAGAGAGAGAGAGAGAGAGAGAGAGAGAGCAGCTGGAAAAAGTGGAGAGACAGGGATAGAGAATGAACATGTGCGTGCGCGCGTGTGTGTGTGTGTGTGTGTGTGTGTGTGTGTGTGTGTGTGTGTGTGGGTTCCATTTTGTTGACAATGTATAATGTTATATTCTGCAGAATGCTCTAGTGTTGTTTACACTGAACATCGCACATCTGTACACTATGTGGACACACACTCATTTTCAGCGTTCAGTAATAATAATTGGAAAAAAACAAACAACAACAAAACCAACAGGTGCGTAAACTTCAGCAATTCATTACCATGCGCCATAGTGCATACATCTCATCCTCAACAAGAATCATCACAGAACGAAACGGCTTGGGGGTCCTGTAGCTTTTATGACGACCTCGATTATTTTTTTTAAAATTTAATCTTCCATACACGTCCACACGAATGTTGAGTTCGCCCCCCCCCCCCCCCCCCCCCAAAAAAAAACAAAAAACCTTCTGTGTTGGCATTGCTGTTGGATGGGTATGGTTTCCCCAGAGGTCCCCTCTCACTCAATGCTGCTCAGCGACTCAGCAGTTGTTGTCGTCAGTCGAGGGCTTAGCAGGTGGTTCCTTGCGCATCTTGTTGACAACACAAAGGTAGCTGTGGACGCACTTCAAACAGACACACAATTAAAGGTAGCTGTGGACACACTTCAAACAGACACACAAAGGTAGCTGTGGATAAACCTGAAATAGACACACAAAGGTAGCTTTGGACAAACCTGAAACACACACACAAAGGTAGCTGAAAACACACTTCAAACAGACACACAAAGGTAGCTGAAAACACACTTCAAACAGACACACAAAGGTAGCTGAAAACACACTTCAAACAGACACACAAAGGTAGCTGAGAGCACACTTCAAACAGACACACAAAGGTAGCTGAGAGCACACTTAAAACAGACACACAAAGGTAGCTGAGAGCACACTTCAAACAGACACACAAAGGTAGCTAAGAGCACACTTCAAACACACACACAAAGGTAGCTGAGAGCACACTTCAAACAGACACACAAAGGTAGCTGAGAGCACACTTCAAACAGACACACAAAGGTGGCTGAGAGCACACTTCAAACACACACAAAGGTAGCTGAAAACACACTTCAAACAGACACACAAAGGTAGCTGAGAGCACACTTCAAACAGACACACAAAGGTAGCTGAAAACACACTTCAAACAGACACACAAAGGTAGCTGTGGACACACTTGAAACAGACACACAAAGGTAGCTGTGGACACACTTGACACAGACACACAAAGGTAGCTGTGGACACACTTGAAACAGACACACAAAGGTAGCTGTGGAAGAAATCTGAAACAGACACACAAAGGTAGCTGTGGACACACTTGAAACAGACACACAAAGGTAGCTGTGGACACACTTGAAACAGACACACAAAGGTATCTGTGGAAGAAATCTGAAACAGACACACAAAGGTAGCTGTGGACACACTTGAAACAGACACACAAAGGTAGCTGTGGACACACTTGAAACAGACGCAAAGGTAGCTGTGGACACACTTGACACAGACACACAAAGGTAGCTGTGGACACACTTGAAACAGACACAAAGGTAGCTGTGGACACACTTGACACAGACACACAAAGGTAGCTGTGGACACACTTGACACAGACACACAAAGGTAGCTGTGGACACACTTGACACAGACACACAAAGGTAGCTGTGGACACACTTGACACAGACACACAAAGGTAGCTGTGGACACACTTGACACAGACACACAAAGGTAGCTGTGGACACACTTGACACAGACACGCAAAGGTAGCTGTGGACAAACCTGAAACAGACACACAAAGGTAGCTGTGGACAAACAGACACACAAAGGTAGCTGTGGACAAACGGACACACAAAGGTAGCTGTGGACAAACCCCGAAACAGACACACAAAGGTAGCTGTCCTGTATCCCGCTAAGTCCTTAGCAGCGGGCGATGTGTCTCTCTGTGGCTGTCGTGTATGTGAGCTTGTCGTGGTTTGGATGGGGACCAGGCGTCTGTCTGACCCTCTCAGAGCCCAGTCCCAGTCCTACACCTTCACCCCCACCCCCTCCACGACAGAGGCTGTCCCGCCTGCTGCCCGCCCCCTGCCACCAACTCCACTGCGGCAAGCTCGGACCCCAGACCACCACCACCACCACCCCCACCGAGAACACCGGCAACCACGAGCCGACGCCACCACCCACGACGGCTCCATCTCAGACACCACCGTCATCGCCGACACCAGCACCAACAACACCGGCACCCGCACCGGAGGCTCCCCAGACGAGCTCCGACTCGGCAACGGAAGCGTCGCCGGGTTCAACGGGGGCCTCGGAAACGGGCATTTCGTCCGACTGACTGCAGAGAACGGTGGGGTGCCCTCGGCTTTCACTCAGAGGCGGTGCTCCTTTGAGCACCTCCGAAGGCCAAGGTTTGTTATTAGCTCCGGGCAAGCGAGGTGCCAGGGTTAGTGGTGGTGGTTGGTTGGTTGTGGTTGTTGTCGGATTGGTTGATTAGCTTTCGGTTGGTGGTGGTGGTGATGGTGGTGGTGGGTTGGCTGTTGTTGGTTGGCTGTTACTGTTGTTGTTGGGCTGGGTGGGTTTTTTTTTTTTTTTTTTTTGTTTCTCTCTCTCGTAATTGGGTCGGTGGTGGTGGTAGTGGTGGTTGTCGGATTGGTAGTTTGCTTTCGGTTGTTGTGGTTGTTGTTGTTGATGGGTTTGGCTGTTGTTATTGTTGTTGTTGGGCTTGTTGTCATGATGATGGTTTTGATTTTTGTTGTCCGTTGGTGTGTTTGTTGTTGTTGTTGTTGTTGTTGGGTTGAATATGAATGCTGTTGTTGGAATTGTGCGCGTGCGCGCGTATGTGCCTGCGTGTGTGTGTGTGTGTGTGTGTGTGTGTGTGTGTGTGTGTGTGTGTGTGTGTGTGTGTGTGTGTGTTGGGTTGATTGTTGGCTAGTTCTAGTTGTTGTTGTTGGGTTGGTTGTTGTTGTTGTTGTTGTTAGGTTGGTTGTTGTTGTTGGGTTGCTTGTTACTCATGGATTGATTGTTGAGTTGGCTGTGGTTATTTAGTTTTTGTTACTGTTTGGCTGGTTGTTCTGTTTACTTTGCTCTTGGTAGTTAATGTTGTTTTTTTGTTTGTTTGGGTTGGTTGGTTGGTTTCAGTTTGGGTTGGTTGTTAATGTTTTTGTTGTTTGTTTGTTTGTTTTGGTTGTTTGCGCCGTTGTGTTTAATTGGTTATTATTTGTTTGGTGGTGATATTTGGTGTCATTGCTTGCCTGGTCGTGGTTATTGGTGGGTTAGTCTTTGTTTTTGAAAAGTTTTAACATGTCCGACATCAGAGGTAGTGTGTGTGTGTGTGTGTGTGTGTGTGTGTGTGTGTGTGTGTGTGTGTGTGTGTGTGTGTGAGAGAGAGAGAGAGAAAGAGAGAGAGAACGTGGTGCACGTGTGTGTGTGTGTGTGTGTGTGTGTGTGTGTGTGTGTGTGTGTGTGTGTGTGTGTGTGTGTGCGCGCGCGCGCGTGCGTGCGCGCGCATGTTCGTATGTGTGTGTCCCCCGACTCCTAATGATCCCCCCCCATCACCCCGCTATGCCCTGTCTGTCTTGTGCTGGCAGGGGGTCTATTCAGTCTCTGCGCCGGGCCAGTTTCTCCAACCTGGAGAACATCTCCGAGACGGAGGAGGACGAGGAGGACAACAACAACGCGAAGAAGGAACCCACCCCCGGCCACCCTGGGCACCACCTCCCCCTCTGCCGCCAGCACCCCCACCACGCCAGTGACCCCTCCACCCCCACCCTCCCCACACACCCCAGCACCTGCCGCCCCCACACCAGCACGACATCGTCAAACTCGTGGACGAGCGGCTGGCCACCATAGAGGCTGAAGAACGCGACAGGAAGGGCGACGACGGCGACGACGACGTTGTTCACTCCGATGAAGATGAGCCCAGAGATCTTCCTCGAGGCTCACGAGAGGCGCTGACAGACCCTCAGCAACCAGCAAGGTCACCACCACAGTCGTCCTGTGTGAAAGAGAAAGGTCGGACAGACAACCTTTCCGCAGAGAAAGACGACCGTTCAGCAGAGAAAGACAAGCATTCAGCAGAGAAAGACAACCATTCAGCAGTGAAAAAAGACAACCATTCAGCAGAGAAAGACAACCCGTCTAGGGACAAAGAAGCTCCGCAAGGTGGCGCTGGTGTGGTTTTCCATCTCGGCGATCTGAACGAATCGTCCGATCCGGATTTGGAGCAGTATTTCACTCAGTTATGATGACACTGAGTGATTTCACTGTAGATAGCTGCTCCACAAGGTTCGTGAAAGACTTTAATCGCGCACCACCGCGAATTGTTTGACTTGAGATGCTTGGAGACTTGCAGGACTCGAAACCACGTTGGAAGTTTTCGGTGGTTTGCAATTGATCTAGAGGACAATAGATGAAGCGATTGTTTGGACTCGGGACTCTGGAAGCGAAATGAGTTCAGTATATAACAAGACCCTTTGTTTTGTCAGTGCTTTTTTTTTTTCCTTTTGTTTTACATATCTCAATCTAATAAATCAGACGTTTTTGAAAAACAAACAAACAACAACAACAACAACAACAACAACAAGAAACCTGCATGGTTTTGATGATCTTTCTGATTTTTATTTTGGGTCGTAACAGTATAACACGCAAGCAGGACTTCATTTTCTGTGAGCAAGTCAGTGAAAGCAGTGCTCGTGTACGTGAGCTTGTTTCAACAACAACACAACAACAACAACAACAACAACAACAAAATGGACCTTGGTTCTACAGTTTGAAAGCACAACGACCAAGCGTTGAGTGCTGGACCCTCCTGAGAGTTGTGCAAGCCAGGGCGGCTGACCATGGGTCTGTCGGATGGTCGTGGACTTTGGTGGTGGGTGGGAGTGGGGGGGGGGGAGTGGGGGGGGGGGGGAATCCATCCTCTCTCTGGTGCCCAGTTTGGCCAGACGGTCGGTGTCCAGCAGGGCTTTTTGAGGTCAAAGCAGGGAGGGAGAGAGTGGGAAAGGTGGGGGGGGGGGGGGGGGGGGGGGGGGGGGGGGAGAAGAAGCAAGAGAGAGCCTTCTTCAGCCGTGTTCGTGTCCTTCCACATGTGTTCATCGCGCGTAGAGAGAGGAGAGAGAGAGAGAGAGAGAGAGAGAGAGAGACAGACACTCTTCTTACTGGTGCATCTCCGGACGTTGTTGTTTCGGTCAACCCAGTGATCACATTGCTGGACTCGTATCCGAACACCACGGACTGTAAAAAAATGAAAAGAAAAAAAAGGGGATTATTTAATCAAATTTTTATTATTTAGATTGCAGGCGCAAGCGTCCTGAGATGAGAGAGTGGGGAGGGTGGGGGTGAAAATCCACTGACAGAGAAATCCAATGAAAAAAATACTTGTTGACGTTGCTTTCCATTACCGCCCCCCCCCCCCCCCACACACACAACACACACACACAAGCACTCCCCGCCCCCCCCAAAAAAAAAAAAAAAAAAACACACACACACACACACACACACACACACACACACACACACACACACAAACAAACAAACAAAAAAACCAACCACACACACAGAAAAAGGAGAAGGTTTATTGCTTGGAAAATGTGCTTAGTGAATCAGGGTGTGGTTGGTTGGGGGGAGGGGTGGGGGAGGGGTGTCGTGTGTGGTGATGCTGACCCACTGGGTCTACGCGGGAGTAGCATGGCCCTTTGCGGTCGGCTGGGCTATAAGCAACGTTACCTTACCAGTGTGTGTCCATCACATGTCCACTTCATAGATCCTAGCCAGTGTTCATCTTAGCCAATGTTCATCCTGGCCAATGTTCATCCCGCCCGATGTTCATCTCGGCGATGTTCATCCTTTACAATGTTCATCCCGACTGATGTTCATCCCGGCAAATGTTCATACTGGCCAATGTTCATCCCGGCCGATGTTCATCCTGGCCAGTGTTCATTCCCACCAATCTTCATTCTGGCCAGTGTCCATCCCCACCAATGTTCATCCTGGCCAATGCTGATATCCACCAATGTACATCCTGGCCAATGTTCATCCCCGCCAATATTTGTCCTGGCCAATGTTGATCCCACGAATGTTCGTCCTGGGCGGTGTCCATCTTCACCAATGTTCATCCTGGCCGATGTTCATCCTGGCCAGTGCCCATCTTCACCAATGTTCATCCTGGCCGATGTTCATCCTGGCCAGTGTCCATCTCCACCAATGTTCATAATGGCCAATGTTCATCCTGGCCAGTGTCCATCTTAGCAATGTTCATAATGGCCAATGTCCATCCTGGCCAATGTTCATCCTGACCAATGTTTATCCCCACCAATATTTGTCCTGGCCAATGTTGATCCCGACGAATATTCGTCATCTTCACCAGTGTTCATCCTCGCCGATGTTGATCCCCACGAATGTTTGTCCTGGGCAGTGTCCATCTTCACCAATGTTCATCCTGGCCGATGTTGATCCCACGAATGTTCGTCCTGGGCAGTGTTCATCTTCACCAATGTTCATCCTGGCCAATGTTCATCCTGGCCAATGTTCATCCCCACCAATGTTCATCCTGGCCAATGTCCATCCTGGCCGATGTTCATCCTGGCCGATGTTCATCCTGGCCAGTATCCATCCCCACCAATGTTCATCCTGGCCAGAGTCCATCCCCACCAATGTTCATCCTGGCCAATGTTCATTCTGGCCAATGTTCATCACCCACCAATATTTGTCCTGGCCAATGTCCATCCCCACCAATGTTCATCCTGGCCAATGTTCATCCTGGCCAATGTTCATCCTGGCCAATGTTCATCCCCACCAATATTTGTCCTGGCCAATGTTGATCCCCACCAATGTTCATCCTGGCCAATGTTCATCCTGGCCAGTGTTCATCCCCACCAATGTTCATCCTGGCCAATGTTGATCCCACTGATGTTCATCCTGGCAATGCTGATCCCCACCAATGTTGATCCCCACCAATGTTCATTCTGGCCAGTGTTCATCCCCCGCCAATGTTCATCGTGGCCAATGTTGATCCCACTGATGTTCATTCTGGCCAATGTTCATCCCCCACTGATGTTCATCGTGGCCAGTGTTCATCATGGCCGATGTCATCGTGGCCAATGTTCATCCCCCACTGATGTTCATCGTGGCCAATGTTCATCATGGCAGTGTTCATCATGGCCGATGTTCATCGTGGCCAATGTTCATCCCCCACTGATGTTCATCCTAGCCAATGTTCACCCCCCCCCCCCCCCCCCCACTGATGTTCATCCTGGCCAATGTTCATCCCCCACTGATGTTCATCGTGGCCAATGTTGATCCCCACTGATGTTCATCGTGGCCAGTGTTCATCTTGCCAATGTTCATCCTGGCCAATGTTCATCCCCACTGATGTTCATCCTGGCCAATGTTCATCCTGGCCAATGTTCACAGTACGTAGCTCCCTGAACTGAGGTCGTGTGCCCGCGGACACACAGTGGTGTGGCTAACTGCAGATTTACAGGCACCTCACTGACTGTCTGTCGGCGCTGAACGCTGAGGGACGCTCGGTGCGAGGAAGACAGAAAGGACCGGGACCACACTGGGCTTCACTGCACATGACAGAGCGGTGACGCGCCAGCCGCCTCGACCCTGATAACAGAGCATGGGCAGATTATTAGTGTTGACGTGTCAACTTGTTGTTGTTGTTGTTTTGTTTTGTTTTGCTTTTTGTTGTACATAGAGAATCGTTTTCTTTTTTCTTTTTTTTTTTTCTTTTTCAGAAAGACAGTAACATGCTTCACGAAGAGAAGCAATCGTACGTTACAGATATATTTTTCATGGAATGTTGATGGTGTGATGTGCGGTACACTGGTTTGACATCAAACTTATTAAAACGAGAACTATGGACTTGGGGGGGGGGGGGGGGGGTAACACCATCAGCGGGACCTCTGCGAAGGAACAGTTCTGGTAATTAATCATTCCAGGGAGCAAACAAGTTCTTTGGAAAATGAAACATGCTTTTTTTTTTCCACAACAAAATGTAAGACTTGTCCGTCTGTTTGCTGTTAATGTCGTACCCTGGCTAAAAGACTCCAGGGATCATCCGAACAGCCGAACTACTTGAACACTATGGTACAAATGCATCAGCTGGGGATGAGAACATTACGTGTGTGACCGTTTTTGTTTGTTTTTGTTGTTTTTTTACCCTGCCACGTGGGCAGCCACACTCCGACTTCGCGAGGGATTTTGGAGACTGATAATGTTATACTAGGAGCTGTCACGACTGAAGACAATCTCCGTATACCTATGCAGAGCATAACAACATTTTGATGTAGCCTTGGTGTTCTAGCCTATGTCAATTGGTCTAACACAGCCTTAAGCCAAGGCGGGATGGGCGTTAGATGGATGCAAATGTACGATAATAGTATCAATGATTCTGGATGCATGCAATTAATCTTTTTTTTATGAGAATGACAGTTGGCATGACTGAAGACCATTCTAATGTGAACCTTTTGGATCTTGTTATCGTTTGTGTCTTTGAAGATAGACCTTTCTGGAACACGTCATGTCCTGAAATATCCTTTAGAGTTCCTCAGGTCTTATGAACCCCCTGCAACTTAGAGAAGACTGTCACTCTCCACACGTGACATTGATTACACACCATGAAGAGTGTCAGCAGTT
>CM031610.1:13567868-13590368 GCA_018398815.1 Conus ventricosus
TTTGTTGTAGGCCATGGATTATACATGCTACCCTCTGACCTTAGACTACAGATTGGCATGATACAGAATTATAATAACGAAATCCTCATAGCTGGAGACGACCAAGACTTAGGACACAATAAATGCTTAAACACAAGGCCCCCCCCATCCATTTTAAAGAAAGTACCTACCCCTGAAGAAAGCGAACCAGTTATAAGCACCCAGAAAGCGATCCACCACCAGTTATAAGCGCCCCACAGCCAGAAAGCACACCACCTGTTAATGTACCTCACACTGACAGTCACACTAGCGAAAAGACAGCCTTGTTGTATTTTTAACTTTTACTGGATTAGCCATACTTTATTTCACTAAAAAATACCAGCAGCAGCACTCCTAACGCCCACAGATGGTCAGCCATATAACCAGCTACCTTACCTATAGTAGACAAAACCCAACTAACAACACTACCTATTATGCCAGGCAGAGCATCAAGCGCTTTAGCAGCTAACTTCTTTAATAAGTTTGCTAGATGATGTAATTGTTTTCTAATCCAACTTTTACCAGGCTGAGGCGTTGGAGGCGTTACTGGCCCTGTTGGCGCACCACCCGTTAAAGCATAAACAAGTGTAGGAGATGGCAAACCCAATAGCCGTTAATATGCTAACTACTGTAATCCCTGTTCCCTGAACAGAGTCCTTATTCTTTCAGCCAGCGTAGTGTTTTCATAAAGTATTCTGTTTATAGTTTCTCTTATTCTGCTTGTTTGTGATGCTAGCTGCGTTCTGTTAGTAGACAGCGTTTCTAACCTAGCTGCCCTTTCTATCATTAAATCCTGTATTTTCTGCTGTATTCTAGCCTTTTCTTCTTGCCCTAAATTGTTATCGTCTGCATCAGCGAGTTTATTTTTTTTCTTCTTCTATCTCTCTATCTAGCTCGCCAAGTTTTGCCAAATTGTTTGTTAGTTCACCCCTTATTGTCCGTAGAGCAGCATTAAGCCCAGGATTTCACGCATGGGCAATGGAGAATCGTCAATTGTTTTTAACTGTGTCTCCTCATTAAAACTCGTCTCAATTTCTGCAATTGCTTCATCTGTTCTTGGGCCTAACTCTCGAAAAGAGGTCATTTCTATTTCAGATCGTGTTGGCAAAAATCCGCCCAAGTTCTGTAGAAGGCTAACAGCCTCAGGCTTTAAATTTAAAATGTTTAATCGCCTTTTGTCAACCTCGGGTGATGTCGATGGAGGAAGGACTAGCGCACAGCCCAAACACACTCACAGCTTGCTTACAATCTCATTCATATATCATGCATCCGTCACATCAAACCACTAGTAAAGTCTATAACTTTACTACACATGATCATAGAACGAAAAAACCCAAAGCATATGGAATCAAATGAAATAAAACATTCTCTCTTTCCTGAACTTCACAAAAACATTTATCTAAAACATCATTAACTAACCCGGGTATAAATAGATTTCTACTTTACCTGGCCAGGTGATCTTAACTATTCACGAATCACTGTCTTTTTCTTTTCCTTTTTTTTTTCCTTTTTCACTGTCACTTTCACAACACGACACAACTGCTGGCACTGGTGTTGGTCTGCTTGCACCGGTCAAGCTGGGGACTGCTGGCACCGGTCAGGCTGGACTGCTGGCGTTGGTCAGGTTGGACTGCCGATGAAAGTGGCGTGGCCAAGTATGAGGTCGAACCCCGGTTCAGATAGAACAGTGACTATCAACATCAATCTGTTCTCCTTTCTTTCTTCCTGCATTAACGCATTGCACTCTCTCTCTCTCTCCTAGTCTGCTCTATTAAATGGACATGGTTGCTTTTCTTTTCCTTTTCTTTTCTTTCTTTTTCTCTTCATTAGTTAGCAACTCTCTCTTTCCACATCTCTCTTTAGTCCTCCCTTTGCAGACTTTTATCTGGTGCTAATGCCCAAACTTCACTCTCTCATCTCTCTGCCTTTCTCCTGCAGAGACTACACCCCGAACCTCTCTCTCTCTCTCTGTCTCCCTGTTCGTTCTCCCCCTCGTTCCCCGTTCTCCCCCTCTCACATCCTTCTTATCCCGTTCCGATCTGTCCAAAAAGGGCGAGTACCATTGGTCAGTATTTTTACCCTGATACCGAAGTTATCTCCTCTAATTCCATTGGATATTCAAATCATGACAGTCACGCCTACACGCCTTACTCTCTGTGGTGGTCAATTGGTCATTTAATTGATTAGCTAGATTTCACCCCCACCACACACTACCTTCCCCCCTTCCCTACTTAACTGGCGGGCCCTGTGGCTTAAGTCGTGGCACTGGTCACTCTAAATTGGCTAGATGAGTCTGGCCCAGGCACTGAGGATCGGTCCCGGGCAGACATCGAGGCGTCGGTCAAACGGCTTAGTCTGTCTGGGTGGATCGGACCGTCTCCGTGAAGCCTCTCGCTAAGCTTAATTTGGGTGGACCCGACCCATGGGCCCGTCTGTCTGGCGCCTAGAATGTTTGAGTTGAAACTTATGTCCGAACAACCTGGACCACGACTTGGTTGTTCTATTTTTGACCGTGACAATTTCCCCCTTGCAAAAGACTATGCACCGCATGTCTCAAAACCACGGTACAAAAAAAACAACAACCGAATTTGCTGACACACAGCTACACGTGCAAAGTTTGAAAAAAAATACTTTACAACCAACGGTTTATAAATTATAAAATATATCATTGTGAATACCATCCAATGAGTTATCATTGACGTGCGCTCTTGCGTTATTTCAATTCATTTTATAACGACCTCTGTGCGCACTTATGCCATTCCCTACCTGCGGATTTGCCATCTCTCCTTTTCACAATTCTTATGAAAAGCACAATATAATATGATCACGATCCATGACACTTCACTGAGGAATCTCCATCCTCACTTATTGCAAATAATGCATCACTACACAAGCGACTGTATGCTCCAAGCATAACTACATTCACATGAACAAGTCTCACAAAAAAAAACATGAACAAGTCTCACACAAAAATATGAACCATAGCCAACTGGGAATGAACCCATATCCAGTCAACATAACTGTAATCAACACATATTATCAACAAAGCACCCCGGATATGACTGACTTCCTCTGAGTTGCAGCTTGCTAGACTACACGGCTTAAATAGTCAGCTCCGACATTCTGCCGACCCGGAATGTACTGCACTCGATACCTGTAGGGCTGCAATGCCATTGCCCAACGCAGAACTCTGCTTTTTTTTAACTGCGCCTCCTGCAGGAATTTGAGGGGTTATAAACCCCAGTCTCTATACAAACTCTTTCCCATACAAGTTTTTTTGGGGGAATTTTTCCTGCACGGCCCCCCAAAACCCTAAACACCCCTTTCCACCTTTTTGCGTCCCCTTCTTCACACTTTGTAAATTTTCCTGCTGGAAATACCTCACGGGAAAAACTCGACTCCTTAAATGCCCTGAAACCCAAAAAGACCTACCCCCACCTATGCATCTGTCCGAAAACAAAAATGGTTTGGCCCTTATCTGGTACTTAAAGGGGGGGACGGGAAACCTATCTTTCCAACCCGTCTGCAGTGCTTGCTCTGCGCGTCTGACCACTGGGACCCCGGGCCGGTTTCCCTGCTTTGCCCAAAAAAATGGGGAGGACCCCGGTTTGCTGCGAAATTTGGAACAAACCCCCTTTTAAAAACCAAAATTAAAACCTAGCAGCTCCTTTTTTCTTTTTTGGGTTTTTGGTTCTCTAAATTTAATCATTTCCCCCCTTTCCCCTTTCTGGCTGCTTTGGTCGCCTCCGCCCAAAAAAACCTAAAAAATCCTACTGTCTACCCTTCATACAGTGACACATCCCTGTTTTGATTTTTCTCCTAAAAACTCGGGCAAAAAAATTTCCCCCCCTTCTTAACTGGGTCCTTTTCACCTCTTTAAATGTTTTGTGCTGGCCTATGTCTAGCCTCCGTGAATATTTGCGGGGGAAATTTTTGCGGGAAAAGTTTTGGGTTTTTCCCATTCAATAAATTCGGAAAAACCCGCCGACCCTTTTTCCAGGAGGGTTTAATGGCCTTTCCAAAGCATCAGCACTTGTTGTGCCCCGGGGGAAGCGTACCAGGTTTGGATCTCCCCCCTTTGGGATTGCTTCCCCCCCCCTTTTGTAAATTTTCTTTTTTTGCCCCCCTACCTTTGCAAACTTTTTTTGCAAACTTAACTCTCATACCTGTGCCCCCCTTTGGGAACCGGGCGAGTTTTTGGGCCAACGGAATCGTTAGCCACTCTCCGAATGGTGGTAAATTTAAAGGGGATTTTTTAAGGGGGCCCCTTTCCTCTTCACCCCTCTTGTGGGGACCTTTGACACAATAAAAGGTAACATGCAGAAACGTTTATGTCTCCTTTCCCCTTTGGCCAAATTGAAAGTAAATCAAAGTTTTCGGCCCAGTTTTTTTGCGGGTTGCCGAGATGACCCCCATGAGGACTCGTGCCCCCACTGACTTGACAGTGTCACGAAAAACCTGGGTCCCTTTTAAAAACGAGTGGCCCACCTTACCTTTTTTTCCCCTTTGGGTAAAAACACTGGGTTTTCACAGCCCCCCTTTCACAAAAAAAATTCTGTCTAACCCCCTCTAACCCCTGTTTCCCCCAACCTCTTGCCAATCCCAAGACTTCATGAGCGAAGGGTCTTTTTCCCCTGCGCTCCCCAAAAAACCATCGGGGGAACACATCTATGCCTGATTTCCCTTTTGCGGGAACGACTAAGGGTTTATAAACCCTTTTCCTCCTTCTTCTCCTTTTTTAACTGCCCCCCTTAGCAAAAAACAACTCAGGACCCCCTGGACCCTTGCACCGGGAATTTTTCCCGATGATAAAATCTAAAGGGGGTTTTTTTCCATCCCCAAACCCGAAAGACAACTCCCCCTGAAAATTAAGGGGTTTAACTTCTATTTACAACTGGAAACCCCCTCACAGTGCCTTCGTTAGATTTACATCGGATTTCCCCTGTAAATTTCCCCTTTCTCGCCCACGTTTTTCTACTAAACCGAAGAAAACCCCTGTCTCGAACACTTTCCCACCCTCTGCTGGCCAATCCCCCTTCTTCCACTGGAAAACAAACCCAAACCGGGCCGGGGGCCCCTCCATCCCTGACCTGATTTCTGTCCATGCAGCCTAAAGGCGCCCCTTCCCCCCTCTTCAGAGGGAATCCCTTTTTGGGGTTCCCCACGCAGGTCTTTTTCCCTTGGGCGCCCCTTATCCACCTCTTGCAAGCGCTGCCTTCGGGAAACCTTGCAAAAAACCCTCGCCAATTCCCTTCCTGTACAAATGAAACACCTAATGTCCCTTTCCCCTTTCCCTTTCCCCCCCACCACGGGGTTTTGCAGACTTTGCAAAAAATTCCGGGTCCCCTTTGCCTCTTCTCCCCCTTTCATAGCACATGTTTTCCTCCCAATTTATTGCCCAAACGTGCCTCTCTATACACCTCTCGAACTTCAAAACTCTCCTGTTTGTCCCCGGGCGTCTCTTTTCAAATGTATTTAAAACTCAGGGCCGAAACCTGACAAAATATGTTTTTTCATAACTCCCTCTTTAAACTCAGGAACCCTTTTCGACCGCTCCAATTTAAACCCATTTCCCAAAAATGATCAAAACGTGCACCAAACTGATTTTAATTTCTCACCTGCTTTGAAATTTTTAATGAACAAAATTTCTTTTTTAACCCTTCCCTCTGTAAGTCAAATCCTTCTTTCAACGACCTTCACAGCGCCGAAATCGGGGCTGTTTTTTGTGGTAACGCGTAAAAAATTTGTAATGCCTTCCCCGTCAGTAACGCCGACAAAAAGGCTGCCCACTCTTCTTTGGAGGCCAACCCCGACTGGGCCCCAAACGTTTCGAAAAGATTAAAGTTTTTGCGTCAATCGAATTTGGGCCCCCCGAGAATTTTTGGCAACTTGGGGGCCCGGGGGGTTGCTGGCACAAAAGTCACTGGAAAATGAACTCCCACCTCGGTGGGCTCCTTTGTATTTTTTTTTCACTTTCCCCTAACCAATTGAAACCCTTTTAAACTTTTCCCTTTCCCCCTTCATTCTTTTGTCTTTCCCGGGGCTTCCCTTATTTTTTTCTGTCTCCTGCTTATTCTTTTTGTTTCCTGCGTTTCCCCCTTTTTCTTTCTGTTTCCCCCTTTTACTGCGATACGGGGTCCCTTTCCCCTGCTCATTTCTTTCCCTCTTTTGTTTGTTTTCAAAGGAAAGCCCCGCAAATCATTTTCCTGGGGTAACCTAAATCCACGACGGCCAAAAAAAGGGTTTTTCAAAAGGGGGGGTTCTTTTCTTTCCCCCATTATATAAATTTTTTTTTTTTTTTTTTACAAATTTTCTTTCAACAGCCAAAATGTGGTTAAACCGGGCACACTGCTAATAGCACAATTTCCCAGGGAAGGGTAATTTTAGCTTTGGGGCAACGTGTTAGTTTTTATAAGACGCCCAGCGCCGGGCCCAACTATGAGACGAAATTTTTAAAAGGGAATCCTTTGCGAAATGATTTCTTTTGGGGGTGAATGCCAAGCCCAAATATTAACTTTTCTTGGGGAACAATGCCAACCTAGTATTTAAAATATCTTGGGAAATACAGTAAAAACAAACACCCTTGTCTTAGGGGTTACAATACTTTAAAACCCACCCACTTCCTCCCCTGGGGAAGTTTTAACAATTTTTAATTTAAAAAGGGGGGGAATATCCTGGGAAGCTCGCCAAAAAATTTTTAACCTGGGTGATGTCGATGGAGGAAGGACTAGCGCCCCACCCAAACACACCACAGCTTTCTTACAAAACCCTTCATAAATCAGCATCCGTCACATCAAACCCTAGTAAAGTCTATAACTTATACACATGATCATTAAAGAAACACCAATGCTATGGAATCAAAAAAGAAAAAAACATTCTCTCTTTCCTGAAATTCACAAAAAACATTTATCTAAAAAATCATTTAAACCCAACCCGGGTTTAAATTTGATTTTACTTTACCGGGCCCGGGGATCTTAACTATTCCCCAATCACTGTCTTTTTTTTTTCCCTTTTTTTTTTTTTTTTCACTGTCACTTTCACAAACGACCCCAAATGTTTGGGATGGTTTTTGGTCGTTTCACCGGTCAAGCGGCCTGTGGGACTGGTCAGGGTGGACTGCGGGGGTTTTTCTGGGTTGGGCCCGCCCATGAAAGTGGCGCTGGCCCAATTTTGAGGGGCGAACCCCCCTTCAGATAGGGAAAATACTATCAAAATCGATCGTTCTCCTTTTTTTCTTCCTCCTTAACGCAAATTTCACTCTCCTCTCTCTCCTATCTGCTCTATTAATTGGACTTTGGTTTCTTTTCTTTTTTTTTCCTTTTTTTTTCTTTTTTTTTTCTCTTTATTAAATTAGCAACTCTCCCCTTTCCACATCTCATTTTTCCTTTCCCTTTTCAGACTTTATCGGTGCTAATCCCAAAAAAAACTCCTCTCATTTTCTCTTTCCTTTCTCCCCGCAAGACTAAACCCCGAAAACCCCTCTCTCTCTCTCTGTCTCCCCCTTCTTTTCCCCCCCTCTTCCCCCCCTTCTCCCACTCTCACTCCTTTTTTATCCCTTTCCCATCTGTTTCCAAAAAAAGGGGATTAAACCCTTGGGGCAGTATTTTTACCCCTATTCCCGAAGTTATCTCCCCCTAATTCCAATTGGGTTTAAAACATACCCGTCACGCCTACCCCGCCTTACTCTCTGGGTGTCAATTGGGCATTTTTAAAAGAAATTTGCTTGGGTTTTACCCCCAAACCCCATCCCACCCTTCCCCCCCTTTCCCAAATTTAAATGGCGCAGGGGCTTTTTTTAAAGTCGGGGGGCCCGGTCATCTAAATTGGCTAGAGAGTTGGCCCCGGCATTTAGACGGTCCGGGGGAGACATCGAGGCGGGCGGTTTTTAAAAAGGTTAGGGCTTCTGGGGGGATCGGCCGTCTCCCTGAAGCCTCTCCCTAAGCTTAATTGGCGGACCCCAAACCCCTTGGGGCCCCTCAAACTGGCCCCCTAGAAAGTTTTAGTTGAAGCTTATGTTCCCAACAAACCCGGAAACCCCGAATTGGGTTTTTCTATTTTTACCCTGACCCTTTGGGGCAAAAAGGAAACCCCGTCCCAATTGTTTTTTGTTTTAAAAAAATTAGTTGGGTTTTGGGCTTTTTTATTAAATCTTTCAAAATTTTTCCCCTGCTAGTTCTTATATACAAAAGGTTGCTTTTTCCCCCCCTTTAAAAAACAAAAGGGTATGCCCCCCCCGGGGGCTCTAGTCCCAAAATTATGTAGAATGAGTTAAATTTTTTTTGTTTTAATAGTTCTGCCGAGATTTCCTAACTGAAGGGGGGGTTTCCCAAATTCTTCTAATGAAAAGGGGTTTTAAGAACCTTTTGCGGGTCTTTCAAGTTCTTCGCGCAATGAAGGAACAAATTTTGTTTCATCTTCTTTTTAAAAGAAGGGGCCCGGCAAGATCTCTTTTTCTTTTCAATTGGGTCAATCGGGGTCAAAATCTTCAAACCCCCATTTTTATTTTATTCTTTTTTTTATTTTTTTAAAAAAGAAAATCATACGGGTTTTTACTCGATCCTACAGAAAAAAAAGAAGGGGAAACCCCCCGGCGTAAAAGGTATAAAGGGAACTGTAATTAGGGGTAAAAAACTCCTCAAAAGTCAGCCCAACAAAATTTAATAGTAAAGTTCCCCCGGGTCTTGGCGCTGGGGAGGGTTTTAATGCCGGGCCCCTGCTAAAATATCTTCCCAAAAAAGAAAATTAAATCGACGGATCCAATGCAAATGTTGTTGCAATTTAGGCAGGGCAATCGTTAAACATTTAGTAATTAAAATGGAGGGGAGAAAGATTTGTACTAACGAGGAAACATTTTTTCCCTCTATTCTGATCTATGGCTGCCTAAAAAAAAAAGAAAAGAGAAAATTTTTCAGGGGAATACAAGACCAAACCCGGGCTCAAAAACCAGACTTAAAGCGGGGGATGCGAAGAATGATGTTAAAAAATGAGCAGTTGCAAACATTTGGCAACAGATTCTGCATCCCCCTTTGATTTTTTAGCCCGTTTAAAAACGCATATGCCTATTTTTTCCCAAAGGGGCGTAAAAGGAAAAAAATTACTTATGATCTAACATTTAATCCTACGATTTTGTTTTTTTTCTGTTGAAAGATTTTTTAGCAAATACACGTTAGCGACATTTCTCTTGATTTTTATGTTTTATAACCCCGAACCCGGGGCCCAAAAAATCTTAACCCGTATAAAAATTTTAAAAGTTTTTTATTATGAAAAAAAGTTTTACAAAGCCTTTTCAGAAAAAAAAAACAACGAGACAAATCTCTGGAAAAAAACCTCTAAAACAGCTCTGAAGTCTTTAAAAGGGAAATTTTTTTTTGTTTACTGGGAAAGGAAAAACTTCCTTTTAAAAGGGGAATCAAAGCGTTTTATAATCCAAAAATTGAGAAAGGGTTGGGCTGTGTAAAAATGGCAAGTCTGGTCAGTTGTAAATTTGGGGGCCCTGGGGTTTTTTCCCCCCCAAAAACCCCTTTTTGAAATAAAAAAAAGTTGTTTGTGGAGGTAGGCAAAGGGGTCCCGCAGTTTATCGGGATGTAAAAAAAAATTCCCCCTTTTTATGTAAGACTCGAAAACTATTTAAAAAATAAATATGGATGTGGTTGGAATTTTGATCTACATTTGACAATAGGGGTGTTTGGGAAATGGGGAAAGGAAAAAAGGGGAAAATGGTATAAAAATTTAAATTTTTTCCAAAAAAGCAAGGGGAAAAAGGGCCCCAAAAAAAAAGAAAATTTTTAGGTTTGTGATGCCCCAGTTAAACATTTAAGAAAAACAGGCTAAAAGTTTTGGCTTTTAAAATGCAGAAAAATTTTTCTAATAAAAAAAGATGGTTTGTTTTTAAAATTTCTCCAAAAGATCCCACTGTTTTTTTTATCCGGGGTACTGGGTGTGGGGAAAAGGGCTTCGGGACTTGATTTGTTAAAACAATCTACAGGTTTCAAATTTCGAGCACATTGTTTATTCTGCACATCCCTTTGCACAAAAAAGTCTTACAAAGAAAGGGAAATTTATTTGGACAGGCATAATTTTTATTTCAGTTATCCTAGCCAAAATGAGCGAATGTTTAAAAAATTATAAACTATTTGAGGAACTTTTAAACACGTTTTTTTTTGATGATTTCAGCCCGAACGGAATTGTTAAGAAAAGAAAAGCTCTGTCAAAGCTAGCCCTTTTGTGGGCCCCCACCCCCTTTGTTTCTGTGTGCCTTTTTAACCAAAAATTAATGCTGTTTAAAAGACTTTAAAACGCAGTTTAAAAAAGGGTTTTTATTTTACACTAAGGGCAAAGATAGTTTAAAAATGTTTAAGAAAATTAATAATAAGGGGTAAAAATGAGCTAAAAAAATAAAAAAAGGGAGTTAGAAAAATTAAGCAAGCTAAGCTTGCTTACGGACTGACCCCATTTCAATAGTTTTTTTATTATTAAATTTTTTTAAATTTTTTGATTGCTTATAACAAATTTCTTATAACAATTTATTTATATTATAAAAAGAATGTCTCGAGGCCAGAATCAAAAGCGCAGCTAGCTCCTAAATGCGTTGCAGTAGAGCTAAAAGACCTACAGACACAACGAGTTTGATCTAATAGGAGTGCCAGGAAATGTTTATGGATTTGAATACACAGATGACGGGGCTTACAAACGAACAGAAATTGAAGACAAAAAACGGCAGCAGCATCCTATCCTAGAAAGATAAGAAATTTAAGAGCAAACTTTTTTGGGCAAACACGAATACAAACTTCAAAAAAGAGAGAATCCCTTGGGCGCTGTTTCCCCTGAAATTGCTTGGAATTTAAAAGTTTGAACTACGAAGCCCCAATGTATACTTTGATAAGAAGAACAATTTTAGAAAGGCTTTGAATGCAGGCCCCTATCTTGTTACCTATTTTCCAGGAACACAACAGAAAAAACAGATTGAAGTAGCTTGGCAGGTTCTGAATATATGCACAGAGAAAGAAGTCCGCTGAAGTGGGAATGAAACCGTCGGCTTAGAATTTACCCCGTCGCGATTGTCACTACCTAGGCAATGACAATGATTTTTCGCCCTTTTTATTACCCGAGGGAGGGCAAATACTAGTTTGCCAGAACATACCTAAAAAGATAATATAAGGCTGAAAACTTGGATGCTCCTCTTAAGCTCGTTATTGTTAAAACAAAAAAAACGGAGATGAAATAAATACCCTTGCATCATCCGACAAGGTTACTATAATGGTTGACAAAGACAAACTAACAGTACACGACTTTATTCTCATTAAGTATTAAATTTTATTGCGTTTTACTCTGTCGATGAAGTGCTTCCAGAAGGATTACTAAGAAGAATTTACAAGATTAATTAATAAAAATAATCTTATTTAAAAAATGGAGGTTCAACATTTAGGTTAGAGCAAATAACTGAACTTCAAAAGGAAATAGAAGGCGATTTGGGATAAGTAAGAGTTACTAGAAAGAAATATGCTAAAGCTTTAAATACTCTTTCTTATGTAATTACTGGCTCATCACGGTAGCTACGTAAGTGCGGGGTCTGGCATTGCCGTTTTAAGCCACCGGGTTGGTGCCCCAGCCTCTTAGCGTTAGGAGGTCTTGGTTAGGGTAGGCGCCGTGTCTATGTTGTAAGTGCGTTTTAAAAAAATTAACTCCTAAATTACAAAAGCACACTGCCTTTGTGTCCCTACATCACCAAAACTCTGTTCATTAAGATTAAGAAAGCAAATCATTACGGGATAAAACATTACGGACGAAAAAATTTTCAGAAGCTTATGGCCGATGGCAAACGATTACAGACGACAGAAAATTTGAACCAAAGGAGTGGAGAAAGACTTTTACTTCAGACAAGGTAACACTGATGCAATTAAACAAAACATTGAAAAACAAACACATGATCGGTTAAACCCAAAATAGACAAAAAGATTAACAAAATGGTTTACAGACTTAGCCCCATAACACAATTTACACCACATACTGAATGACTGGCCTGCAGTTCTCGCTGGCTTGTCTATTGATTACAGCCCCCCACCCGCCCCGGCCTAACCAAGTATCCGAGCTAGTATTGATCGCTGCTAGGCACTGGCTAAGTTATCGTCTGCTCTCAGCATGCGCAGGGCGAAAATGTTGTCACTGTTAATCTAACTGACTTCCGGTGAAAAACATTTTTCGGGGGTGAGTTGACCTAATTCTGCTTCGAAAATTTTGTTTCCGGAAAAGGCGTGACAGAAATTCTCCACTGCGCATGTGCTAACCTCATTAACATAATGAAATCGAAACAACATTTTTTGAGTACGCATGTGCTAACCTTAAAGAATACAGTAACATAATGAAATCGAAACAACATTTGTGAGTACGCATGTGTAATATAAATTAGAATAATGATATTCTAGATATGGAAAGTGTCTCCTCCACATCAAAGCCAGCCTTCAACTAACCAACCTTTAACAAGCCGGGCCTCAACAAAACCCGCCCTCAACTACCAGCGCTCAACAAGCCAGCCTTCAAATACCAACCGTCACAAGTGGGACTCGTGTGTATCGCTTTAGAAAGCGTTGCGACAGATTCGAGTATTTCAACCTCTTCTCTAAAAGTACGCCTTTCCAGAAAAAAAAACAACTTCGTAGATAAAGAAAAAAATAGGAAGCAAAAACAAAGAATACGCGACCTTACAAAAGAAGTAGGCTACAGAGGTGCAGATAGACCAGGTTAATCAAGAAATATCTTCGTTAAAAAATTTTGGGAATGGCTAATGATTCTCATCACAGTCCGACTGAAGGCATAGAGCAGAACCCCCAGGCAAGTTATTGATTTTTGCTTCTCTATCGCCAGCATGTGCTGTGTTGCAGTGTAGTGTGCTCAAGTCAAGTCAAGTCAAGTAAACTTTATTATCTCAGTTCGAGAAATTAGTTTGTGGTCATACACATTCACAGCAAATAAACAATGATTTTGTCACATCACCCATTTTTGTCACATATGGCATACATTCATATAAAAGAATTGGATTTCAAGGTGACTAAATAATATAAGAATATTACTGTATAAAATTGCATTCCCCACAACGCATTTGACAATAAATTCTAAGATGAGATTTTAAACTAAAAGAACACAACTATTTGTTATCTAAATGCAACAGTATGCTCAATCTGAGCTTAAATTATGTATCTTTATAAAACAAAATGTAACAATAATCCATAGCTAAAAAAGCAATTAAACATCACCTCTGTTTAAAAAAATCATGGACAGGGAATAAAACTTTGTTAAATCTGACACTCGCATTTAACTGACCGATATCTTCGTCCTGACTGAAGAAGGTCATACTGACTTGCAAGAACGTGGGTCTGGTCACACGCAATCTTCTTCGCTTTACAGACAACACGGCCCTTTGTACAGCCCCACTCAGACTTTTTTGTCTCCCACCAACAATTTTTCCTCCCACGTTCACCACTTTCTCAAGCACATTCCTACTCTTCACAGTCAGCCCACCATACCAACACATAAATGAAAAGTTAAAACAGATTCCAAGAACATGAATAAAATGTCCGAAAATGTCAGTATTCACATGAAAAGATCGCAGCTTGCGAAGACAAAAAACTGGTTTTGACATTTTTTGTGGACAAATCAACATGGGGTTTAAAATTCAGCTTATTATCTATAAAAGTTCCTAAATATTTGATTTCAACACGTTCTACTTCAGCACCTTTGATAAAAAGCGGGGGTACAACTTTTTTGGGTTCTTTCTAAAATCAATCAACATTCTGTCGTTTTGTTACATTCAGATCAAGATAGTTGTGATCGCACCAGTCAACAAATCTTTGAACCCCCTTGAAGTAAACAGAGTCAAGTTGGAAAGATCCTCAAGTGCTGAGTCATCTGAGTATTTAATGTACAAAGTTGAATCACTTCCTGAACAATCATTTGTGACAGAGTAAAAAACACGGGAGAAAAAAAAATACCCTGGGGTTTCCGCCAGTTAAAATTTTAACCCCGGGAAAGACAAACAACACTCTGATATCGAACAGACTGTGCCCTTTTTGAATAAAACTTTTATCCAAAGAATGAGCTTTTTCCCGAAAAATTCATTTTTAATGAGTTTCTTTTCCCACAAGGGTGGTTTTTTGGGTTGAATGCGATGAAAATAAAAGAAAAAATCGTAAAAAGGGAGGCGGGTTTTTTTCAAAAGGTGTGAAAACGCGGGATGGAGAAGTGTGGTGTGGCATCATCTTTTTGATTGTTCTGTTTGAAAGCGAACTGAAAGGGGTTTTGGGAACGCTTTTATTTTTTAAAAAACAAAAACAGAGGAAAATTTCCCGTTTCAAACATTTCATTGCAACAATTTGGGGGGCAACGGTCGGTAATCAATTAAACAGCTTGGGTTGCGTTTCTTGGGAAACGGGACATCCAGTGGCATTTTCCATAAAACAGAATGATAAAATCTCTTAGGGGACCGGGTTAAACAAACGACTGTAGCAAAGTACCTTAGAACAAACCCCCTTCAAAAATTTTCCACAAAAATTTTTGGGGCCCCTTTTTCCTTTTCTCATTTTTAAAAACCTTTAAAAAAAAGACTGAACATTTTTTTCCCCTCAATCAAAACCCAACACTTTCAAAAACGCCCTTTTTTAAACTTTGTTTTTGGGTTTTTTCCTTCCCCTTCCCTTTTAAAATTCTCTACTGAAACTTTATCATCAAATCTACAGTAAAAAATCATTGTGGTGTGTGGTGTGGGTTTTTTTCGACCATGTTTATGGGCAAAAAAAAAGAAAACTGAAAAAATTATTTTTTAAATTGGGGAATTTATATTGGGGTTAAAAAATGAAGGCCAAAATTCAACAAAAAAAAACCCCTTAAAAAATTATACTTATAAAGTTGGTTTTGGGAGGGGGAAGGGAAAAAAGATCATTTAAAAAACGGGTTTTTAAAAAAATTTAATTACTGATCTTTTTTAATTCGCATAGACATGCGAGAAATTTTTAAACGCAGGCAAAAAAAAAAAATCCCAATTCGGGCCCCAGCCAATTATAAAATTATTCCCAAATTTAGCTTTTAAAATAGTTCGAAGATGCAAATCAACCCTTTTTTAAAGGGGGAAAAAGGAGTAACTATTTGTTTTAAAAATGAAGATCTTTTTTTACGACAAACAACAAAAAAAGTTTCACTAAAGGGAGGAGCGCTTATTTAATTTTGTATTTATAAATTTTAATCTTTTTTAAAAAAATTTGGCCCCCACGTTTAAAACGCTTACAAAATTTTTTTGATGTTTTTGGGGTGGGCGATTAGTGCGGGATTAATAAAGAAATTAAAAACCGTGTTTGGGAATGAATTTAAAACAGAACTTTTTAAAATTTTTTAACAAACAGAAAGCAAAATGAAGCCTTAGAAAAAACTCAGAGTCTTATCCAAAAACCATTTAAAAAATTTTTTTGCAATTTTTACTCGAAAATAAGCCCCTAAGAGCGACTTGCATTGTCTGATGACTTGAAGGAGAAACTTTTTCCCTTTTAAAACCTGAACATTTTTACAATTTAAAAAAAAGCCCAAAATAACACTGAATTTAACAAAAATTTTTTATAGTTAAAATTTTTAAAAAAAAATGGCTGCTAAACCAGCGAATTCTTTTTTTTTTTAAAGAATTAAAGAACAAATTTAAACCCGAAACAATAAAATTATTAAAAAATTGATTTTAGGAATTTGGGCTTGAAATGATGTAACAATAAAATAAAAGATAAAAGGAAATTTTTAGAAAAGAAAACAAAAAAAAAACATTGATTTGTTTCCAAAAAAGCAAAAAATTGGCGGGTTTAAATTGTGAATTTTAACGTTTTTTTAAGTTTTTGCACCCTTTTGGTTAATAAAAAAAAGCCTTTTTACTTATTTTTAAATACATTTTTTTTTTTTTAATCTACGTAAATATTTTGATTTAAAAAAATTTAACCTCACAAACATGTCTATTTTGGGGAAAAAGGGGG
Source organism: Conus ventricosus (assembly GCA_018398815.1). NCBI lineage: Eukaryota > Metazoa > Mollusca > Gastropoda > Neogastropoda > Conidae > Conus > Conus ventricosus. The sequence continues at coordinate 13,583,885 of CM031610.1, forward strand.
CCAAAGCCGCGCACGGGTTAAAATTTTAGCGGCCAAAAAATAATCAATTTTTTTTAGCGAAAAGAAGGGAAAATCTTTAAACCCCCAAAAAATTTCTCATAAAGCGTAGCACACCCCTATTTTCAAAAAATTCCGAGACTATTCAGAGGAACCGCCAGTAAAAGTGCTTTTGGGCCCGGTTCTGATTTTTTTATATAACCCCTGATGATAAGTTGGCATGGGAGTCGGGGTTTTCAAAAAGGGGCAGAAAGAATTTTTTAGTTTTATCGCGCCCTTTAATTCTAACTGGGCTGACTAAAAAGCTTACACATTTAACCATGAAAGTAAAAAAGAAAAAATTTTAAGGGGTTCGGGCCCTGGCCTAAAGGGGACATTCCTTAAATTAAATTGGACAAACAAAGTTCCATCCCATAGTTGGAAAACCCTCCCCTTTCCCCCCCCAAAAGATTTTTTTTTTTAAAAACCGAGCAGCCCTTTAAAACAAAAAAAATTCTGACAAAAAATGTTTTTTTTAATATTTGGTGTGTTTAGCACATTTACACCCTTTTTAACAAAACGCAGAAAGAGTATCTAATTATGGCATACAAACAAGACTAACTTTAAATAACAAAACCCTTTTTTCCTGGAGTATAGAAATTAAAATTTCATTTTGAAGGGGCAAAAAAAACCCAATCACTGTAAACGTAAACACTTTGGTCTTAAAAAAGCTAATATATTGCCTAAGGTTTCTCCCAACGCCCCCCCACTTTGGGCTTTTCCCATTTAAAACAAACATGTAGACTTGATCCTTTTTGAAGTAGTACAAATTTTTAAATTATGTTTTAAATCAAAACAATAAGCAAAACTGTTAAATATACATCAAAACAAAAAACAGACAGGATTTTTGGGTAGAATGTTTTTTTTAAAAAACCCAACTAAGAAGCGGGTTTGCAGCCCATGAACACAATGTAAAAATTTTTTTAAAGACTGTAAAACCCAAAACTCCTCACCCCAAAACCCCGGGGGCCCAAAAGGGGAATTTTTAAGAAAAAAACACAAAATGCAGATGACCCCGTAACTTTTTTTAAATTCCGACTTAAATCGATTTTAACCACAGAAACATTGCCCCAACAGCAATAACAAAAAAAAACGTTAAAAAAACCCACCATCAAAATCTGTTCTATGCTTTTATTTTTTGTTAGGTCAGAGGGGGCGCACAAAAACCCCCAGAGATTTACAGAGGCCCCAACCAGCAAGTAATTCTTAGATAAAATAAAAAAAAAAAAAAAAAACCCCTTTCGCAATTTTTTTAACCAACCAATTTAAACCTTCAGACATTTTTAAAGACTTCTGAAGACCAAGAACCCCTATAACCATCAACACACTGTTGGTTTTTCAATAAAAATTTTTAAAGGAAAACCCGCAGAAAAGAGACCACGATCACTTTACGAAAGTTCAGGGGGCAGCAACACAAAAATTTAAAAATCTTCAGCTTAAGGTTGCCCAAAGGGACAAAAAACCCTGCCTTCTTCTTTCATAACTTAAGGGCTACGATTCTAAATTTATCAGCAAGCAGAATTTCTAAAGTATAAAGGGTTTAAACCTTTCTTTGGGCACAGTTTTTCCCAAAAAAGAACATGCCTTTTAACTTTTGACCTTTTCCTTTTATACTCCCCCAAAACATCTTTTGTGTATTTTAGATAAGAAACAGGATCCTCCCAAGACTTTCCAATGACAAACAATACTTTGATCCGTCTTTGGTTCAAAAAGGGCTTTTAAAACCTTTATGAAAACATAACCGGGGGACGGGTTTTGGGACAAGACTCACCCCCTTCCAAAAGGGCGCTTTTTTTTCCCCAATTTTTTTAGAGGAAAAGACATAACTGACCTGAAAAAAATACGCCAAAAAGCCGGACAGAATTAAACCGTCAAAAAATGGGCGCCCAATCACAAACATTTTTTAAATTGGCTACGCTTTTTTTATTTGGCAGACTTCCTTTCAAAAATTACAGATCTACAGGCATGAAACATTCAACTCATCACATTCCACCTTTTCCCCTGGCCAAAAATTTTGGGGACCCCTTTAAAAAATTTTTCCTACAAAAAATTCAGTTTTGATTTAATTTTCTGATTTAAACCCCCACTCCAGATGATTGAAGATGGGCCCGAGGGGAGGCATTAGCATGGCCTCCCAACCCCTTTTGCAAAGCCAAAACAAATATTTTGACGACTAAGACCCTGCAAACCCCCCCAACTTCAATGTAAAATTTAAAGCCAACATCTGTATTGGGGGGGCCAAGAGTCAACCACTTCCACTGAGAAACCTTTTTCAATGAAAAAGGGCCTCATAAAGTTAAAACTGTTTTGGGGTTTTTTGCCAGCTTACCCAAAAATCCCCAAAAGGACAAATCTTTGGGGGTAGACTTTAAAAAACCTTTAAGAACTTCAAACCTTCACAACGATTACCCCAGCCGCAAAAAAGATTAAAGATAGCCCCCATTTAAACCCCCCTAAACTTTTTCCCCAAAAATTTGGAAAAAAAACTAAGTATTTGTCAAATTTCAAAACTGTTTTCAGTTTTTTCATTTAAACACGGGTTTTAAACGAAAAGCATTCTAGAAAAATTGGCTTTTTTTTTTCAAGAGCCATTTTGAAAGGCCCAAAAAACAAGAAGAACCTGATCTTAAAAACCCCAAACCACTGATTTCTTAAAAAGACATCATTAAAATGATGAACAAAAGCTTTTTGGCAAAACCAAAGGGGAACGTACAAAACCGAAAAAAAAGAAAAAATTTGAAAAAAAGAAACCCCAAACAATTAAGTTTTTCCTCTAAAACCCAACTTATCAAGACTTTATAAAAAATTTTAAAGATTTGCTTGGTTTTGGGATTAAGGTGAAGAAAAAAGATTTTTAAATTTGGGCAACCCGTGTTTTTTTCGTTTTTTTTTTTTAAAAGTAATTTAATTTTTAAAGTTTATTGATTTAGAATTTCGTAAAACTACTTTTTAAACCCCGTACCCCGAAGCAAGAGAAAAATTTCACCCGACACGAAAACCCTTTTTTTCTAAAACTTTTCCCCCCAAAAACCCTTTTATAAGGATTTAAAAAACCGAAGTGGGTAAAGGGGTTTTAAAGGGTGGTACACACATGCGACTATCCAAAAGAAAAGTCCTTTAAAATTCAACAAATTTAAAAAAGAAAAATAATTGGAAAAAGGAAAAAATGAAAATTAATTTAACATTTATCAAAGAATATTTTGGTTTTTTGGGCCCAAAAATGTATAGCGGGCCAGTCGACTTTTGTAAAGAAAAAAAACTAAAGCATAAGGGAAAAAAATTTTTCAAAAAAATAATCCCACATAACAAAAAGCAACTCCTTTTAAAAAAATGTATTTTATCACACAAATGTTTAAACTGCGCTCTACTCTCCATCAAGGAAAACACCCGCTTTTAACAAGAGTCGCTAGTCTCCTAACAATAACAAGAAACTTACGGGGCAATCCTGATTCTCATATGGGTTTGGGGCCCGGAGAACTTTAAAAGATTAACTTTTACGAAAATTTGCTTGTTACTTAACTTAGGAACCCAAAAAAGAAATTAACTTAAAGGAAACCAAATAGTTTCTTTTTTAAGAAAACCCAAAAAGTACTTATTTAAGAACCCCAACAAATACTTATTTAAAGCAAACAGTACTTAATTTTAAAAACCCAACTAGTACTTTTTTAAAAAACCTAACAATTTCTTTAAAAAAATAACTTATTTTTTTTGTACTTAAAATTTAATTTACTTTTCACTTTAAATTTTAAAAAAAACTTTTTTAAAAACTAAAAAATTGTAAATTTAAACAAATTCAAAAATTGTACTTTTTCAAATTTCCTTTAAAAAAAATTTTCAAAAAAATGGGGGCAAATGCAGGAGGTTTTCACTTTTTTTGCAGAAAATTTGGGTTTTTTTCCCTTTTTCTGGCATTGGGGGGGGGGTTTTTTTTTAAATTTTTCTGCAAAATAAGGCTTTTGACATTTGTATTTCAAAAACCCCCCCCACCAACAACAACATCGGCAAAAACATAATAATACATCTTATAGTTTTTTTGTTATTGTGTTGTTGTTAATTGTGTTGTTTTTTTGGCGCGGCGAAGCTGTATTTCAAACTAACCCAATTTTTTTTTTTTCTGATTGGTTTTAAATTTTTTTTAGTCTGTTCCTTTTAGCTTTTTTAACGCCCCCCCCCTCAACACGCCAACTTTTTTGACTTAAATAACATTACCACTTGCGGCACATTCACTTGTGGAAAAATTTACTAGTGGTACATTCGGGTCCTTCGGATTGTCCTGTTGACGTCTTCCTTTCCTGATCGCTCATTTTTTTTTTTTGCGATTAAAAAATTTTTAAGATCAAAAATTTAAAAAGAAATTTAAAAATAATTAATCCCATTTATGAATGGGCACAACATCGTTCCCAAAACTGTAAACATTTCACATGAAAAGTTTTTGGGACTGTTTTTAAAAACCCGGGGCTTGTGAAAAGTCTTATTTTAAAAACTCTTTTGAATCAAAACCCCGCCACCTTAAATTACAAAATTAGCAAATAGTGCTAATCAATTTTTCTGGGGCCCCCTGAACTAACCATTTTTGACCCCAGCTTTTGCCCTTTGTAAACCGGGATAGAAATTCTCCCAAAGTCCGAATTTGACAGTTTTGAAACTGTTCAATACTAGTTAAACAAAACCCAAATACTGTTTAATTTTTCCCAAAAACCAGGGCCCAAAAAATAAAACTTTTTTTTTCCCGTTTTCTTTCCGGGGAAATCCGCTTTCCCCTCACACTTTAATAGTTTTGTCACAATTCCCCTTTTTAAAAGCAATAAAAATAATAAAATCTTTTAAAAACCCGATTTTAAAAAGCTGGTTTAAAAATTTTGCGTGCCCAACCTTTTTTGTTAAATTCCAAAACAACCCCCTTTTCAAAATGTTTTTTTAGGGGTAAAAACCGCCCCAAAATGGAAAAAAAAAGAAGATTTACCCAAAAATAGTTGCAAAATTTATTTTTACAAAAAAACAAAAGATTAAAGATTAAAAAAGCACATAACAGCCCTTTCCCTATAAAGAATAATTTTAAATTTTTTTTTTAGTTAATAAAAAGTGGTGAAAAAAAGATTACAAAAACGATTTTCCACTCTCGTATTGCGGCCCAAGGGATAGCAAAGCTTGTTAGCAAAAAACATGTTAAAAAATTAAGCCGGCTGGGTTAGGGAAAGGTTTGACATTGAGGAAAGTTGTTAAGGTTTTAATTTTTAATTTCTGCAGGGAAAAAGGGGTTTAAAATACTTTTTTTGTTTTCCCAAAGGGGGTTTTTACCCAAGGAAAAAAAAATTTTGTTCATAGAAAGATTAATTTTGAAAATAAAAATTTATAAAAAATGTCTGGATTGGACCCGATTGAAGGGGGAGCTATTGTTTAAAGCTTTGGCCTTCCTGGAAAACAAATTTTATGTTAAAAGTAAATTAAAAGGCGATGAAGAAAGAGAACCCATAAAAAGCCCAAAAGAATATTAAAAAAATTTTAGAGGCCTTACGAAAAAAGACGAATTGCCCACTTAGAAAGGCCCCTTAATAAAAAGTTAAAAATACATGAAAATTTCCCCAAAAGAAATTTCTTAAATTTCCAGGGGGGGGGGAAATTAAACCCAGAAAATATTAAACAAGAAAGATTTAAATTTAAAAGAAAATAATTTAAATTTTTAAAAAAGGCGAGTAGTTATGAAGGAAGGAGGAGCAAAATTTTTAAAAGCCTTGGCCCTTTTCTGGAAGCAATTAAAAATTTTTGGAAAATTAAAGGGTTTAAAGAAGAAAGAGAACCCCATAACAAAGCAATAAAAATTTACCAAAGCAAGAGACGCTTACAAAAAGGAGGGTTGGGTCACTTAGACTTTAATAATAAAAAAATTAAGGAACCGGGGGATGCCAAAAAGCACACAAATTTTCAGACTTTTAAAAGGCAATTAATTAGTAATTTCTTTGTTACAGGGAAAAAATTTTCTAACCTCGGGCCCCCCCGCCAGAACTGTCTGACTTTTTTGAACCATCATAAGAAAAGAAAAAAGCAGAAAATTGGGTTTTTTTTTTGTTGCTATTTTACAAAAAAAACTTCCGCATATTCAATCAAAAACCCAAATTTAAAAAAAAAATTAAAAAACAGCCCTTAAGGACAATACCCAAGTAAAAAAACGAATACAATACTATGTACAAAATATATTATTTTTTTCCCAAAAATTTTTGGAAAGGAAAGGGCTGCTATTGAAAAACAAAAAAAGCTGCTAGATTTACTGAATCAATGCGAAAAAACTGGCTTTCAAAAAATGCATTTTTTAAAAAAATCTGCCCCCCCCAAAAAATAAAAGGGCCCAGAAATTTTTTAATTCAGTTCCTAATGACACCCACCAATGGACTTGCTGTATCTTTTCCCCATATAAAGTTTGAAGAAAAAAATTTAAGTATGCTCCTGCAGT
>CM031610.1:13600910-13613410 GCA_018398815.1 Conus ventricosus
TCCATTTTCACCTACATTTTTTTTCCCCTACCGTTTCATTGTTTTCTACCAGAATATGCTGGTGAAGCCGCGTTAGTTTTGGGTTTGTTTGTTTTGTTCTGTTTTGTTTTGTTGTTGTTGTTTTTTTTGGGGGTTGTTCAATTTTTTTTTTTTTAAAGCAAAGGCCCCACCCCTGAGATTTGCCGCACCTAAAAAAAAATGCATCACATGACTCGAGAGACGTCCTGTCAGAAACGCCCTTCTTTCCGCTGATGATGATGCTGGTGGCCAGTGACGATACTGTGTCTGTCGCTGTCGTTTCAAGAAGGCCCCTGGCATTTTTTGAGCATTTCCCCTGCAAGGGAGGTAAGTAACTGTCTGGGCATGACCAAGCTGCCATAACAAACCCGTCCCTTCCTGCTGAATGGTGGGCCTCACGCCACAATTAGGATTGTGCACTAAAACCTGATCAAATCCAAACAAGCGTTGTGAGGCCTGCCATAAATAGGCCTCAAAACGCTTATATATATATAATTATATATATAATATTATATATATATATATATATATATATATATATATAGTTAAAAGAAGTTAAAAGAGGAATCTTAAAACTATCTACAAATTTGTTTCGAGCGTGTTGCGCTGTCATCAGGATGGCCCTCGGTTTGCCCACCGCCGATGTTATATAGCGTGTGGGCTCCCGTTTGCGGTTGTTTGCACGTGCGGGTTGGCTGCACGTGTTTTTGGGGGCTTTCAGGTTTTTGTTTTGGATGTGTTCACTAACAACGATTTCCATTTATGCCTGCAGTTGTTTACTATTTCTGTTTTGGTGTTTAAAGTTGCTAATTATGGTTTGCATAGTATTAACCATTTTTCAGTTAAACATAGGTTGCACCTTTTTGAAACATTGCTGTATGGTGATGCTCTTTTTATGATTTTCCAGGATAAATTGTAGCTTGTTTTTGCGTCTTTAAGTTTCCAGATATATTTGCTCAGTTCTGTTTGGTTTTTATATTTTTCTTTATTAAATGACTGTTTGTGGTTTGCATATCTGGTTTTGAAGTGGTTTTCAGTGATCCCTATGTATGTTTCTTTTTCATTTTCTGATGTCACAGTAGCCTGGTATACAATGTTGCTGTGAAGACATTTGTTGTTCAGTGGGCACTGCTCCTTTCTGGTGCAATTGCAAGATTTCCTTTCTTCACCCTTCTTTGCTGTGTTGATTTTCATTTTGTTAGATGCGTCAATCAGGTTTTTGAGGTTGGGCATACATGAGTACGATAGTTTGACAGTGTTTTTGTTAAATATTTTGGACAATTTGTGTTCTTTTGGAAATGAAGTTGTTAGGATTCTAAAGAATTCTTTCCCTATGTTCGTTTTGACTTTCCCGTCGTATGGGGGGTTATACCATATGATTTTTCTTTTCCTATTTTTCTTGCTTTTATTTGTGTTGTTGTCTGGGTTGTATTGTAATTTGTAATTGTATCCACTTGTTTGTAGTGCCTCCTGGTATTCTACTGCTGCATTGTTGAACACTCTCTCACTGCATGACAGGTTTGATAGTCTCTTGTTTATGCCAGGGGGTATGGTCTTCAATACAGATGGTGGATGGTTACTTTTGGTGTGTACATAAAGAGGTGTATCGTTGGGTTTCTTGTATGGTTTGTATATATGATTGTTGAGATCCAGTGTTATGTCTAAGTAGTTCACTACCTTTTTGTTTGCTTCAATGGTAATCTTTAAGTTGTGGTTTTGGAAGATTTTGCATAGTTCTTTCTTCTTGTTTTCGATGGTTCTTGGGTTGTTGGTTAGTGCAGCAAGGCCATCGTCTCTGTATAGTCCGACTTGTTTTCCGAGTTTTTTCTTGATGTTGGACAGCATGAATAGTCCGACCAGTTCACATGTTTCTGCACCATCATATGAACCCAAGCTACAATTTATCCTGGAAAATCATAAAAAGAGCATCACCATACAGCAATGTTTCAAAAAGGTGCAACCTATGTTTAACTGAAAAATGGTTAATACTATGCAAACCATACTTAGCAACTTTAAACACCAAAACAGAAATAGTAAACAACTGCAGGCATAAATGGAAATCGTTGTTAGTGAACACATCCAAAACAAAAACCTGAAAGCCCCCAAAAACACGTGCAGCCAACCCGCACGTGCAAACAACCCGAAAAGGGGACCCCAAACCCTATATAACTTTGGGCGGGGGGAAAAACCGAGGGCCATCCTGATGACAGCAACCCAGGGCCCCGAAAAAAATTTTGTAGATATTTTTTAAGTTTCCCCTTTTTTAAACTTTTTTTTAAACAAAATTTTGCTCCCCAAGGGGGTCGACATTTTTAAAAGTCTTTTGGGTTTTTTTAATCATATTCATCCTATTTTATATATAAATTTATAAATATAAAATATAAAAAATATATAGGGTTTGGGTTAACCCAGCATTAAACTCTAAACTGAAAATTTGATCAAAAAACAACCCCGGGCCAATTTTTTTAAACTATTTTGGGGGGGGTTTTTCACCGATGAAACCCAAAATAGCCCTTTAAAATACAAAACCCCCTTCCCTTTTTTTGGCAACACATTTCAGGCATTGGCACACCCCCCCTTTGACCCAATTTTTTGGCGCCACGGGAACCCCCAAACTAACACTTTTCCTTTTTGATTTTCAATCTGTCCTGTTTGGGAACCCCAAGGGCTTGTACCTTAAAGGCCCAAATAGGACAAAAATGAAGAGAACCCAACTTGAAACAAAAAACAAAAATTCTAAAAACAATTTGATTTGCCCCCCCTATAAAAACCGAATCCCTTTTAAGCAAGGCTTTGGCGCATCATTTTTTTGGGGGGCAGCCTGTGGGCCAATCATATGAAAGCAAAACCCCATTTGTTGTTGTTTGTTTTTTAAACGAGTTCAACCAAAGGCCCCCAAGGAAGGGAGTCGCGCATGCAGAACATAAAATTTTGTTTTTGAAAAAAGGGGTTAAAAAAACGACCGCAGTGCACGAGAAGGGGAGAGAAAAGAGAGAGAAAAGAGAGAGAGAGACACTAAATTGCCCCAATGAATGAACCCAAACCCAATTGCGAAAAACGACTGAAAAAACGGCTCCAAAACGCCCAACCAGTACCAACCAACTGTAACAAAACCTCGGTTTCCCTTCCCGACAGACTTTGCGAGGGCAAACAAAACAGTCTCGGTTACCATACACTGATAGTCCGAAAATCAAATTCGCCCCCCGGCATTTTCCCATGGATAAAAACTAAGCGCAGCCAGGGGGACGGGCTGTCCACCCTTCCTATTATATGACGCACAAACTGAAAAAGGGCCCAACGCTCCCAAAAACCCGCAACTTACACATGTGCATCCCGGGCGCTTAGGTAACAGAAACCAAACAACCCTTTTTTTGGGGGGGGGGGTTGGGGGGCGGGGGGGGGGGGGGGGGGCGCTCTTCAGCCGGGGAAAAGGGGGAAAATTTGAAAGCAAACCTGAGCGCATTTCTCAAAGCAAAAACAGAAGTTCTTTCCCCGGAACCAACCTAACACAAGCTGACAATCCTCTTTTTGGGTTTTGTTTTTTTTTGGGGGTTTTTTTTTTTTTTTTTTAAATTTCAACATAAAACATAAACCACAGGTAAAATCCCCAAACGGAGAAAAACATCCTAAAAAAAATGGGGAGAGAGCTACAAAAAACCCAGCACACCACCAGAACGACACCATTTAAAAAGGGGTTTTCCCCCCCCCCCCCCCCCCCCAAAAAAAAAAAAAAGGGCCCTTTTAAAAATATCCTGGGAATTTCAACCAAAATTCAAACCCAAACAACATTTGGCGGGCCACAAAACTTTGTGCTCAACCAGGGCGCAAACTATAAACCCCCCCAAACCCCTGTTTATAAATTAAACACACACACCCCCGCGCGCGCACACACACAAAAGCACGCACGAAACGCACCACACACAACACACACACACTCCCCCCTCTCTCTCTATTTTCTTTTTCCCCTCTCTCTCTCCCCCTCTCTCTCTCTCTCTCTCTCTCTCTCTTTAAACACGCTCGCGCCCCGCGAAACAAAAAACACTTAGGGCACGCAACGCACGCACGCACCCCCCCCTACCCCACCCACCCCTCCTCTCTCTCCTCTAAACCTCCCCCTCCCCTCTCTCTCTCTTCTCTTTTTTCAAAATTTTCCTCCTCCCCTCCCTCTCCTCTCCTCCTCTCTCTCTCTCCTCTCACACAAAACACACACACACCCCAACACACACACACAAAACACACACACACACCCCGCCACGCACACACCACGCACGCGCACAAAAAATTCTGACTTTTATAAACTCCTTGAACATGGATCGGCGGGCGTGAACGCGATAAATTTTTAACTTACAAACTTTGGGTGAAGTAGTCGGCTGTGTAGTGTGGAGGTGCCGGGGGGTTTTTCAACGCCACTGAAAAGGCAACAATACAACATTTCCCGGGTACGCTATCCGTGACAAAACTTTTTCAAACCCAAAAAGGGGTCCCCGGGTTCGTATATAATACTGTCCCCAAAATAAAATCGTGTCGCCAGCGACAGTTTTCCCCGGGGAAATACTGCAGCTGGTTCATAAAAAATTATCGCTGAGCGACAAAAATTTTCATAAAAATTTGGGAAAGCGGGGAAGGATTTCACGAAAAATGCCCATAAAATCGTTTTCGCTGAAAAAAAAATAAAATCATGTCGCAGGGGAAAACAGCTTTTTCAAAAAAAACCTTCCCTGCCGTAAAAATTTTCGCCTGAACATTTTTTTTTTCGTAAAATACACTTCGAAGACTTTTTGGGTTCTCTCCCCCAACTCGGGCCCCCCACCCCCCCCTTTTCCATGGTTTTACGTATCATTTCCCCCCCTTGTCCTTTCTGCTATTTTTTATTTGTGTCTGCTTACGTGGGTCTATTTTTTCTGTCTATTTGTTTTTCCCCGCTACCCCTCCGATGTAAACGCCCTCCCTCTATCTTTTTACCCCTCTTTAGTTTCACTCTGTCCATCAAAAGGGCTGTCAATTTTGGCTCGCCTTTCCCGCCCCGCCCCCCCCCCCCCCCCCCTCCCTCTCTCTCTCTCTCTACACTCTCCCTCTTTTTTCCCCCCTCTCCTCTCTTTTTCCCCTCCCCTCCTCCCTCTGGACTTTCAACAATGGTCGTGTAAAGGGAGAGAGCGGACAGTGTGGTGTGGGTGTGTGTGTTTGAGGTTTGTTTGGTGTGGTGTTTTGTGTGTGTTTTGTGGGGGTGGGTTTGGGGCCTGAAACAACTGCATTCATGCTCAAAATATAGTTGGATTCATTTGCCCCTAAACACGCCCAAACTCCCCTCCCCCTCCCCCCCCCTTTCCCCCCCTCCTCCTTCCCCTCTGCCTCCTTTTCTCTCTCTTTCTCTTCTCCTCTCTCCCTTCCCCCCCTCCCTCCCTCTCTCTCTTTCATTCTGTCTCTCTGGGCCCCCCCCCCCCCCTCTCTCATTCTCCCCCTCTCTATCCCCCCCTCTTCTCTCTCATATTTTTACTCTCCCACTCTTTTCTCTCAAATCTCCCCTTTTTCCTCTCCCCTCTCTCTCTCTCTCTCTAGGAAACCCCAGCTATCATTTTCAAAACCCCCCCCTCTGAACAACTTCTCGTGGAACATACTCTTTCCCCCCAAAACAATTGAATAGAACCCCCTTTAAAACTTCTCCCCACAAACCCTGCAAAAATTTCCAACAATTTCTTTGCAGATATTTTTTTTTGGGGGTTTTATTTTTTTGGGGTATTTTCCCGGGGCATTCGCGTTTTTCTGTTCCCCCGTGTTGGGGTGTGTGTGTGTGTTGGGGTGTGTGGGGTGGGTGTTAAAGATAATAGAAAGGGTTTCTTAAGCCCCCCCACCCCCAAAGGGGCCCCAACATGGCTGTGTTTGGGGCGTGGTGTGTAAGTGTGGGGGGTGTGTTAGAAGAAGAGAGAGAGAGAGTAAAAAGAGAGAGAGAGAAAAGAGAGAGAGAGAAAGAGAGAAGAAAAGAGAGACACCCAACGCATGAAGCAAGCCTTGGGGACACACCCACACAAACACACACACATACAAAATTTCCTTTCAAATCATGGGACCCCTTACAGTACAGAGGGAAAAACAAAAACCCTTTTAAGGAAAAGGGAGGGAAAAACAGAGAAAACAGGAAAAACCCAAAAAAACCCCTTGAAAGGGGGAAAGAAAAAGGTCAGAGAAAGGATGGGGGAAAAGAGGAAGCAAACCGAGGGGAAAAAAACATATAAAATTTAAACCCCCTAATATTTTAAAAATAAAGGGTAACAGGGCCCAGGGGAATGCAATACGGAAAAAACTGGGAAAACATATGGATTCATGGGAAGAAAACGAGAGATACAAAATCGTATAATGCCGCCTTCCTTTTAAAATTTTGGATATCCTAATTCATTACATGCCACACCCAACCTAAAAACCCCTTTCCTTTTAAACCCCAAATATCTCCGAATTTCTGATTTGAAAAACTTTTTTTAAAGAAAAAAAAACAAAAAAACTGATAATTAAATAGTTCCATGGCATAAAAATATACTTATTAAAAAATTTTCAGCTTTTGGGCTCTCATTATTTAAAAGGCCAAATAGGTACGACAACAAAGAAAATAATTATGACAATGTATTTTAAAAATTTTTTGTTTAAAATTTGCTATTTAAAACCCCTTCGACCTAAATGGACTAAGTGAACCTTTTTTCTTTTTAACTTCGCGGCCCTCACAAAAAAGAACCCCAGTCTTTTATCTTGGGCAAAAAAGGGAAATTATCTTTGAAAAGGTTTCGGTTTTTTCTTCTACCCAAGACTTTAGAGGGTTTAAGGGCCACTTTTTCGGGATGTGTGTGTTTTGTTTTGAGTGTTGGGGTGTGTGTTTTGTGGTGTTGGTTTTTGTGTTGTGCGCGCGCTGTCTGAATCATAAAAACACAGATCGCAGAGCATCTTGTTAAATTTTTTTGGGGTTTATTGGGTGTTTATATATGAAGATGATGATGAAGAAGATAATTCACAAAGGGGAAAAATTTTACCCAATTTTTTAAAAACCCTACACAGTTATTCCCCTTTTTTTTTGAAAGGGGTAAGTAAAAAAGATCAATTCAGAGGGGCTCTACTCACTCTTTTTTAATTTAAACAAAAAAGGGCCCCTTGTAAAAAAAAAAAAAAATACAACCAACCCAGGCTTAAAAACAAATTTTCCAATGAAAGATGTTTTTTTTCCCCTTTAGTGAGAATTTAAGGGGTTTTTGTCCAAAATTGGGACCTACTTTAAAGGTTTTGTTTTCTTTTGATTGTTAAACCCTTTTTTTTAAAGGAAAAAAAAAATTTTTTTTAATGCGGGCCAAATAAAAAAATTGGGCTAGAGTAATTTTAGAAAACATGACAATAATTTTAATCTTTTGTGCTAAAATGTCACAAGCATAACTTCCCCTCTAGAAAACCAAAGGCGGTCGCGGGGAAAAGGGTACCAACAGTAAGCATTTGAAACATTTTGTATAATTCTTTTACCCTATGGTTCTTTTAAATCAAAACAAAACTGAAAAAATAGGAATTGTTTTCTTTCCGTTTCAAAAGAAATTTTAAATATTAAAAAACGCCCTTTAAAAAAACAAACAAGTAATATTTTGAATGCTTCAGGAAGAGGTTTTTTTAAAACCGGTTTTAAAAAGGATAAGATAACTCCCCCTGAGGGGTAAGTTTGGGGCCCGAGGCCCCAATGAAGGCCCCGGGGGGGTCAGTTTATACCCCCTTTATTAAAATTTTATAGCGGTTTTTTTTCTTCTCAGTGACAGTAAATTTTTTGGGTAGAGCCGATGTTTTGGGGTATGTGTGTGTGTTGTTTTTCGGCGTGCCGTGCGTGCTTTTTGCGTGCGTGCGTGCGTGTGTTGGGGTTTCGCGTGCGCATTCATGCAAGCATCACGAAAGAGGCATCCACAATTTAGAAGAAACATATCCCAAAAATTACGGTGCTTTTAATGTTTCTTTTTTTTTTCGGGGGGGGGGAAAAATTTAATTTTTTTGTCTTCTTTCAAAAAAAACCAAACCAAAAAAAAAAGATATTTTAATAAAAAAGTGTTATGTTTCACAAATTTTTAACATGAAAAATAATTTGGCCCTTAAGGGGCCTTAAAACAGCATAAATGAAAGAAAAAAACCCCTTTTGAACGTCACGTTCTGCTTTTTTTTCTGCGTTTTTGGGGAAAAAAAAATAGATAAAAGCTTAAAAAAAGAAATGGATTTTCCTTTCAAAACCAAAAACTAAATTAAAAGATTTCAAATCAAAAGGCTTTCCTTGGGGCTTTGAAAGCCATAAAGGACTGCCTTAAAACAAAGCCAAATTATGCCTGAAAACTCTGCAAAATGGCTTTTGATAACTTTTTGGGGAAATTTAGACTAAAATTGGGGACCTTTTTTTTTTTTAAATCGTTTTATTAAAAATTAAATGATTTTAATGCCCCAAAAGCACTGCAATTAAAGCAAAGACAACGAAAGTATCTTTCAGGGGATTTTGGTCTTTTAAAAAGCTTTTAAAACTCCCAATTTTGTTTTTTGTTTTTTGTTCTACAATTAAGGATAAACAAAATTTCTTTTAAGTTTAGTTTATGAAAATTTGTTAGAAAACCCAAAGGGTCTTTTAAAAGGATTAAACGAACAAGCTCACACATCTTGTTATGGGCCAAAAAACCCCAAAAAATTGGGTTTTTTGGGTTTTGACAATGCTTTTCGGTTTAAAAGGGCCCTTTGGCCCCAAAATTTAAACCACACCCTGGTCCATTTAAAACCTAAATGATGTCTGAAGTGGGGTTTCCCTTTTTTTTAAAATTTTATTAAAATTTTTTATATAGAACTTTTGAAATAAAAATAGCCATTTGATGGCTGTACTACATGAACCCTATTTTAACTTTACAAAAATTAAAACCCTTGGAATTTCAGTGAAATTTTTGGAAAAAGGTTTGGGGGGCATTTCTTAAAGGGGGTTTTTAACTTATTTCCCAAACTTCCCCAAAAAACGTTGTGCTGAAAGACCAACCAAAGATATTGGGTAAAAAAAAATCACATTTCACACGCGCACAAAACACACAACCCACACACACACCCACAACAAAGAAAGGGAAAAATTTTACTTTCCGAAAAATTTATGATTAAAAAAAAAATCACTTGCGACAATTTTTTTTTTTAAAAAAGGGAGGGCTTCCTATTATCTGTTATATTTTTGACCCCCAAAACCCCGCGACGTTTTTTTCACTTTTCAGAAAAAATCGTCGCTGTTTAAATATTAACGCGCGACCAATTTCACAGGAAAAGTTAACTCTACAGTAATAAAATTTTACTTTAAAAGTGGCCCAAGCGACAGAATTTCCCCCTTTACACAAAATTTCAAAAAGTGTCCCGTCCCCAAAAAAGCTGTCGCAAAAATTTCGACAACAGTATTTTTTTGGGCAGCTACAATAATTTTTAGGAAAAATTTTTTGGAAAAGTTGTCGCGCGACAAATTTTTTCCAGCAAAAAAATTTGCTGCAACAATATTTCACTGGAAAAACTAAAAGCTTTCGATTCAAATTCCCCCACGGGGACGTATTTTTATACACACCGGCCTAATCGGCTTTCCCCCCCCCCCCCGTCCCCCGAACACAGGAACGTTTTTTTTCTCTTTATGACGAGCGCGGTCTCCCAAATTTTTCCTCTGGGGGGGGGCTTTTTTTCTAATAACTTAAAGAGAAAAGACAAATGACTACCACCATTTTAAAAAAATTCAGAGAGACAGGCAGAGAGACGAGGGAGAGAGAGGAGAAAAGAGGGAGAAGAGAAGAGAAGGGGAGAGGGAGAAGAGAGAGAGGACAGAGACAGAGGGGACAGATTAGAAAATTTAAAAAACGAGTGAGGTTTTTTCTAATACGAATATCTTTTCTCTTTTTGGTGTGTGTGTGTTGTTTGTGTTTGTGGTGGGTTTAGAGAGAGAGAGAAAAGAGAGAGAGAGAGAAGGGGAGAAGGAGAGAGAAGAAGAGAGAAACAACAAACAGACAGATAAACAGAACAGACGGGAAAGGGCGACGGGCGGACGGACAAACGGAAAAGGCAGACATACAACAACCAAAAGACAACAAGAGGGAGACCCGACAGCCACAGGGAGACAGACAGAAGATCTAATCAAAAATTTTGGAAATTTTATTAGGGAACCCAAAATTCCAAATTTATTTTCAAAACCGGGCCGAAAAGAAACCAAAAGACAGACCAGAAAAACAGAGATAGAGACAGAGCTAGAGGGGATTTCGTTTCGTGCGTGCCCCTGCCTCCTGCCTTCCGCCTCTTTTGGGCCCTTTCGCCGGGGCCATGCCCAAAGAATTTATTTAAGCAAAGCACGTTTGCGGGTCACTTAGAAACAAGCTCACCATTTTCTCCACTGTTTTTTCCCTCTTAAAAAAAAACAAGAAAAGGATTTCCCCTGTTTCTGCCTGACCTACAAGGGAATTTTTTCCGAGGGCCTTTCTGACGTCCCGCACTTTGCCCGTTCAAGTCAGACAGAACCAGGGAATAATTCCACAAACCCTCTAGCTCCTGACAGCAGCCCCCCTAAAAAAAAAAAAAATTACAGGGGAAAAAAAAAAAAACCCGTAAAACCCCCACCACAGGACATTTCACGCCAATCCCAAAACACGCCCCACAGGCAAAGGGGTTTTTTCCCAAAACCACCAGGTTTACAGGGTTTTTTAACCTTTCGGGCCCGGAAACCCCTTGAAAATTTACAAACCCTTTAGTCTGAATCGTAATGACAGACCCCATCACATGAAGGGTGTTTTGGGGTGTTTGTGGTGTGTGTGTGTGTGTGTGTGTTTTTTTTGTGTGTGTGTGTGTGTGTGAGAGAGAGAGAGAGAGAGGTGAGAGAGAGAGAGAGGTGAGAGAGAGAGAGAGGAGAGAGAGAGAGAGTGTGTGTGTGTGTGTGTGGTGTGTGCGTGCGTGCGTGCGTCGTGCGTGCGTGCGTGCGTGCGTGCGTGCGTGCGTGCGTGCGTGCGTGCGAGCTGCGTGCGCGAGCGGTGTGTGGTGTGTGTGTGTGTGTGTTTGGGGTGTGTGTGTGTGTGTGTGTGTGTGTGAGGGAGAGAGGGGGAGGGTTGAGTGAGTGAGTGTGCGTGTGAGAGAGAGAGAGGTGAGTGAGGGGAATGTAGTAGTATGTATGTAATGTAGTATGTATGTAGTATGTAGTATGTGTGTGTGTGTGTGTGTGTGTGTGTGTGTGTGTGTGTGAGGTGTGTGTTTTGTGATGTTTTGTGTGTGAGTGGTGTGTGATGTGGGGTGTGTGTGTGTGTGTGTGTGTGTGGTGTGGTGTGTGTGTTGTGTGTGCGTGTGTGTGTGTGTGTGTGTGTTTGTGTGTGTGTGTGTTCGTGTGTGTTTTGTGTGTGTGCGTGTGCGTGCGTGCGTGCGTGCGTGCGTGCGTGCTGTGCGTGCGTGCGTGCGTGCGTGCGTGCGTGCGCGCGCGCGCGCGCGCGGGTGTGCGTATGCCTGTGTGTGTGAGTGAGTGTTTTCGTCTGACTTCTCGTGGGGTTTTGTTTGTTGGGGCGGGGGGGGGGGGGGGTGAGGAGGGACGAGCGGTGACGGGAGGAAAAGGGGCATGAGGACCCCGGGAAGGTTAAAGATGGGGAAAGGGTAGCACCCACTTTACCGAAAAAAAAAAACACATTATAGCGAAGGGGGTATATCTTTTCCCCGAAAAAACCGATCTACAAAACCCGCAATCTGCGGGAATAGTTACCCAAATCTGTTCAAGGTACTTTGACAGTACCACAACTTGCCCTCTAAATTTTGGGCACTAAAAAGGTACCTTAAAAAACCTTGCAATCAAAATCACTTTCACACTTCAAACTTTGTTCTGAATTTAATTAAACAAACAACTAAAATTTGGCAAAAAAATCATCACAGTTCAGCATCCATCAGGGAGAGCGCATCACATTGGGACGGGCTTGGTACCTTTGCCATCTCCACCATATTTGACAAAGTAATGGGGTCCCGAGATAGGGTGCCTGTAATTCAAGCAGGGTTTTCTGTTCTCCCGTCTCGGGGGGCGAGTGCAAGTACGCCTGAATTTGCTGCTCTGATGTTCATGTACGTTTTGCTCTGTTGGAGTTTCAGCTTGTCCATGAACGCAAATATGCTAGGGTGTGGAGAATAAAACATGTCGCCAAATTCCCTGTGGAACCGTTCGCAGGCGTTAGTGGTCTTCTTCCTAAAAGGCTACAGAAATCAACAAAATATATTTGCGGTAAAGTAGCAAGTCTTTTTGCGGTATCGTAATATACGATTTTGCGGTAATGTATTCTCGCGGTAGAGAGCATTTGCGGTAACGTATTGTAACCATGGGAACACCCAGGCACACAGCGATCACGACTGTATAGGCTGTGGATCTGACGGATGAATGTCCACACCTCACACGCCAAAAGGCAGCTCAGTGGCATTACGTCCTTCTGCGCCGTCTTCGCCCCTTCAGAGCGTGATTATTTTTCATCATG